>OY992883.1:53618207-54041272 GCA_963921405.1 Cepaea hortensis | reverse complement strand
AATATTGGCTAATCTTGTCAAAAGGTATGGTTCATCTCTATTTTAAAAGACTTTTCTTCTTCTGTAGTTCGTTATCTGAGCATCTTCCAGCAAATCTGCAATTCGAATGAGACCGGTTCTAGCTTGGTTCGTCACAGCTAAAAAAAAAAAAAAAAAGAAGAAGAAAACACTGGCTATGACTTTATTATAAATCGACCCAATAGCATGATGAGGCCAACTCCAGCCAAATTTCTAGGTTAGGCTGGCGTCTTACTTCTCCTCTCGTCCCTTCGATGTATATGTACCCACCTATTTATTGTAACATATTTATTATAATACAAATAAGAGATGGTGGACCACTGACTCTGTCACACTTATATATCAGTCGTTCACTCATGTTAACTGTGTTAAAGTTCCCGAAAAGTTAGGAAATGCTTTTACAGGTAATAAAAACACAACATGCCTTAACTACGTAACGCTGATAATGACACATATGGGACTATAGTTCGATGACAGCTCTCGGCGTTAGCTACAGGAGAGAAAGGCTGGTCATCTATGTCTCCGTGCACTCATGTCTACAAAATGTGATGGTCTTGGTCTACTTCAATCCCGGGAAGGTTAACCTGGTCAACAAATGCCCGCAGAAGTCTGATGTGTCGGCCTAACGGCGCAAAAAACGCAGCTCTGTTGTAATCAGGTACAACGCAATCATGTCCGAAAAATGTCTCCGGATGAACGCAGAAGAAGAAGATGGTACTTCACATAACCACAGCGGGTTGCTGTACGGAACATTTGTGCTGGGCTCACCTGTTCTTATACATTAAAACAGCAGTCTTATGCATGTACTTGCCTGTGGTGCTGTTGGGTTGTCGGTGCGGTCTGTTCCATTAGTCACATGGGACGGCCAGGGCCATCTTGTGTGATATTCCATGGCACAGGAATGGAACATTATTGGGATTACCTTTTGTCATGAAATTGGAACTGACTGACTGACTGAATGGCTGACATTACAGCCCATTTTGTTATTTGCAGTTCAATCCGATTAATCGAACTTCAGGTTGATTTACTAGGCAATTTTACTTGCATTAGTTTGACATTGTTTTATAAATAATAAATCAATTCTGAAGTCCAAATGACCGGGTTAGGGAGAGAACACCGTACCCCGCCGTCAGCACAGATGGCTTTTTTTTTGCGCTCGCTCGCTTTGAACTCAAGCGTAGTCCATACACACAACCTCTAGTAGTGCTGGATTTGATTTTGCGTGTGGGTTAGCTTCTCTATTAACAGTGTCTCTCGACATCAGGCGAATCCACTCCGACTTCAGAGGTGCTTGTAATTTACGTCCCCAAGTCAAGGACGAGAGGTTAACATTTTAGACCAGCTGTCCGGTGTAGGGGTTGAACCGCTTACCTCGGCATCAGCACAAATAATGTTTAAGAACACGCGTTCTCCGCATAGTTCTGTCCCATAAATGTTGATATCTTCCTACATTTTAATTAGTTAATCTTGTGTTACTTTATTAAATGCCTTGGTATAATCTATAAAGCACAAATATATGTCTTTCTGTGTCTCTATTGACCTTTCTATTAGTGTTCGTAATGTGTATGTTGCATTGTTTGTATCTTTTCTTTCCACAAATCCATATTGTTTTCATCACTTTCCATGTCTATTTTCTTTCTTGTTCTCTTCAATATTCTCATCTCATCTCATCATGTTCCTCTTGTACCTTGCGGTGTCGATGTGAAGTATAGACATCGTGAGAGTGCCGAATTATGGGCTTCATGTATCGATATTCCCATGGACTCTGTTATTCCCTCCGTCCAACGTTTACGTGGTAGGCCTCTTCTTCTGTTTCCATCTGGTCTGTACATAATTCTCTTCAATATTATTCTGAGTAAAAGCTTAGTGGCGTAGTTTATGAGGTTAATTGTACGAAAATTTTCGCAATTGCTCCTGTTCTTTTCGGTATAGCTATAAATACAGATTTCAGCATATCACAAGGTAAATACCCAGTGTTGTAAATATCACTGAGTCAGGTCTTAGTCAGATATGACTGGGCCACCGTATGACAGTAGACGGTACTACCTGCTTCTGTTAGCACCGAATGTTGGGCAGCGCTTACCAAACCCGACACCCCACATTGTGCCAACGTCTTCTGGCGGAAGAGCGCAATTGGGAGCGTAGAAGCCTTATTATGATGTGAGGAAATGCAACCTAAATACTAAATGTCATGACAGGGCAGACCAGGCTCTAAGCCTTGGTTGGTAACTGGTCTAGAATCGAAGCTCCGACAGGCGGACAGTTAGAGCAATGCTTTGCTGATCCGTCAGCTTCTGCAGCTTGTCTTGTCCCAGACGTATTGGTGTCACCTTTCTTCTGGAGTAAACTAGACAGGCCGAGAGAGGGATCATGCTGCATGGGCAACACGTGGTCTCTAAATTCAGCGCAGGCTTTGTGTTATGGAGAGATAATCTCATTTTACAAACTATCATCTGTCAAGACGGCAAGGTGCCAGTCAGTCAGTCAAATATCACTGAACATTTTGGTTAATGTATCTACTCCAAATTGTCCCACTACTTCTATTTCTTCTATTGGGATTCCATCTGGTACGGCTGTTTTTTCCTTACTTTATGTGTTTGATAGTGTCAGCGACTTTTTATTTTAGAATAGGTGGACCTACTAAGTTACTTTTCTTCCGTTAATCTTTCCCTTTCTCCATCATATAATTCCCCTATATTCTCATTCCACCTCTTCATTATAGCACCTTCCGTGTGTTGCCGGGGCCCATACGGGGGAGCAAAGAATAGTAACACTGTTGCCTACCATGCACGTCGTAAGAGGCGACTAAGGAGGCTATGGTTCCGTCGCCCTGCTACTGAGTGAGTGCGTGGCGCGACACTGTGAGCTGTTAATTTCGCGTGGAATGCTTTTGCATCTGTCCGTGGTTGTTTTTCGCGTGAACTGCATGTTCGGAACGATGTCGGCCTGCTGTTGCTGGATTGACTGGTTTGCCTTTTCAGTTCACGAGTGCATTTTTTTCAGGAGACTCCTGTGAGTCGTCGCTGTAGCTACGGAGTTCGTGCTTTGTGCGGCGCTTTCGGTGGGTCGCCCTGCAGAAAGAGACCGATCCATATGGGATAAAACCCCGGTCAATGGAGTCTTTCTGGTGACTGCCGTTTTCATCGACGATGAACTGTATTTTTCGTGGAGGACTTTTGTGTTGGCATTCTGGCGGCGGCATTATGCACAGTGTACCTGTGCGGGCTGTTGGCTTGCCGACACTCCTGTCTATTCCATTGTTCGATTGGGGCAGTGAGGAGCATTTTGTGATATTCACTGGCACAGGAACGGAACAATATGTGGACGACCCGTTGCCGTGAAGTTGGAACCGTGACTAACTAACTAACTAACCTTCCAACAATAATATCTTTCATGTTTATTATTTCAAACACCCTGTGTTTACTCTTATTTTTCTTCACTTGAGCTCACTGATTTGTCTGTACATATTTTTGCTTATCTTTAATATAATTTAATTCAAGTTTCTTGCACTGCTCGTTTAGCCAACTTTATTTTCCCTCACACATGTATGTATCTCTTATGTCTTTATTCTCTTATCATACTCTTATTTTATTTGTAATTTTTAATTTGTTTTCTTTTGTCCATCAATTTTAAGATTTCTTCTTTCATTCATTTTTTCTTATCTTTTTGGCTTCTCTCCGGTAATATGTCTTTGCTAGTTTGATGAATGGAGTCCCTTAACATTTCCCATTATTCGTTTATACTATGCATTTTAGCTATTGCATTGTATCCATTTTTCACAGTCACTCTGCATTGTTCTTGAATTATTTTTTTTTTAAATCTGCTTTCAGAACATCTTTATTAAGTCTCATATTTTGTAACCACTTTCTTTCCTCTCATCAATCTTACTTGTTTTTGATTGCACAATGATACATGATCACTATTACAGTCAGCGCCAGTCATTGTCTTAACATTTATTAACGCATTTATAAATCTTTTATTAATAAGTATGTACTGAATTTGTTTGAGTAATTTCTTATCCATGGCATTTCCATGTGTAAAGTCGTCTTTACTATGTTTAAGCCTGGTGTTTCCAATTATTACATCATTTATATTTCTCTTCTCTTTCATTCAAGTTAGTTGCATGTCCTTTACAGGACGTAGCAGTTAACCCCAGAATTTTTTGGCTGTTCGTGATTCCTGGGCAACTTTACGCTCAGTAGTTTGCCATTGCTTTCCTAAAGGCGGGCATCTCTACCGTTTCATAAAAAACCGACACAGCTGTGTTTCGAACGCGAGTATGCGGAATTACGATCTGCGTCCGTAACACCCTCCGCCACGGAGCCTCTTTCATACCTGTACCTAAACCGTTATTCCCCACTACATTCTCCATTTTTACCTTTCATGCTTTGGCATTATAATCTCCTAGTATTAAATTTATTGCTTGTGATCTAATTTGAGATATCACCATTTCTACTTCTTTCGTTCGTGTGAAATGTGTCTATATCTGCAATGGTGTCTCTTGTATGAACTTCACTGTCTTTTTTAGTTCACTCAGGGGTCAATATAGTTTATCTTCTACTGTTGTTTCTCTAGGCCAGACGGTGTACCTAGATAGTCGTATGTGGGGCAGTCTTGGAGTATGTGATCTGCTGTCTGCGGGGCCAGTCCACATGTGTACATGGCTGACTCTCCAATAAACATGTGTCTGCGAAATCTATTGTGTCCTGTTCTAAGACACAAGAATAATGACTTGTTCTGGTCTGTCCATAAAGTGGTAATCGACCTGAGCTACTAGGGGGATTCAAATGTTTTATTTTACAGTGTATTTTGTTTTAATATTTTCTGGAGGGGGGGGGGGTGTAAAAAAAAAAACATGTATCCTTTTTCGATGTAGTCACCACTGTGTTCAATGCAAGTCCTCCAGCGCCGATAAAGTGCTAGGATTCCTTTAGAAAAAAAAAAATCGACTCTGGGGGTCACTGCTCAGTGTTCATGACCCGAATGTGAACATTCTGTCACAGAAGTCACTCCGTTTTGAAACTCCCTACTCCACTCATGCCGGTCTCTCTGGCCGAGGGGTTACAATACTTTCTCCGTAATCCCGTTTATCACGCAGAGTCTCGTAGCAGGGCGAGAGCTGGGAGCGGTTCGACCCCCGCTGGTGACTTGCGGGATAACTGAGTCGGCCGCTCAGAAAGCAATGGCAAACTACTGGCCAAGAAATCAACATACAGCTGAAAGATGCTGATGTTGACAGCGATGTCCTGTAAAGGACAAACTCCACTCATACACTTGCTAAACTGACAGGCATCCATCACCATTCTGGACCTTCATTCAACGGTAAATTTCTATAGGTGTCACCCCTTCACTGATCGAAAAACGGATAATAAAACGCTGCTTCTCTTTGGTGCAGGTCAAAAGTGGGGCGGCCATCTTCAAACTGTTTGTCCGTATGGCGTCACTGTGATGTCATTGCTTAACACTCTTGACATTCTTAACAATATGACAGGTTACAAGACAATGGCATGGTTGCTGTAATTTATATCCTACTTTTAAGGTTTTCATTTGAAGCTCCTTGGTATTGGTGGCTTTCTGATTAATTTGAACATGTGTGTGTGTGTGTGTGTGTGTGTGTGTGTGTGTGTGTGTGTGTGTGTGTGTGTGTGTGTGTGTGTGTATGTCTGTGTGTGTCTGTCTGTCTGTCTGTCTGTGGGGGGAAGGGGGTATGTAACAGTCACCTCAGGTATTGCTCCTTCCTTAGCTAGATGATCAGCTCTCTCGTTTGAGGGTATTCCACAGTGAGATGGTATCCACTGCATGGTGACCTTGCGCTGGCTGCCCAGTTCAGATAGAAGTGTCCGTAGTACTGGAAATTTCCAGACAGAAGTGCCTCGAGTAATTTCGCTGTTCCTATCTTGACTGCATTTTGTGCTGATCCATATGTGTCGACTGGGATCCAAAGGTCCAGTGTGTATTCGTCATCAAGAAAACAGAGTGGCTGCCCTGCATTGTATACTGTTCTCTTCTTCCTTGTCGAATGCTCCTTTCATTTTTGTCTGGGTTTGTAATGATAGCCAATGGTTTTCTCTACATGGAGTTCATTTGGTTTCTCTGCAGTATTTTGGCATGGTGGATAAAACTGCTTCTTTTTAACCGCCCCATAGTTAGATTTCCAAATCTGTTCTTCATAGGGTGGTCTGGTAGGCTGGGGGAACACTTGTTCCTGCAGCGAGGTGCCGTCGTCATTTGGAGGTGACAGGTTCGAATCCCGGTCGGTAACTATAGCTTTCAAATTTTATGTTGTCTAGTGCGCCCTCTAACTCTGCTTCCTTCTTCTCCTTCTATGAACGCCAAACAATACTTCTTCTTCTTCTGCGTTCATCCGGAGTGTTTCTTCAGACGGTGTATTGTTATCCTTGGGCCTAGACCCATAGGCCAACACATCCAACTTTTGCGTGCGTTTTTGACCAAGTTAGCATTCTTGGGGGACTCTCACTTTTGTGGTACCGTCCACATCCCAGCTGGTCAAGTTACAACGGTCGAATACTTCACGATCATCCCTCAAGGGAAGGCAGGGACAGTCTATGGGCATTATCTACCATCCAGGGAGGCTTCCATAGTTGCAGAGCCGACACATAGCGCTCTGGTGTTGGGCTCACCTAGGTAATAGCCACGTCCTGCTCATGGCTGCTTTAATTCCTCACTTCAATGTATTGGGCCTTTCGTTCGCTTCGGGCTGCTCCCCGCACAAACCAGGAACTGTCAGACTGGAGATGGTATCCACTCAGCGAGCTTTCGGGTCGAACATGTGCTAGTCGCTGTGCCCGGAAAACAAAATAGTTAGAGCTGTTCTGGGCACGACGGACATTTGGAAAACTAGCTAGTCAGAGCTGTTCCGGTCAGGAAGGACATTCGGAAGACTAGATAGTCAGAGCTTTCCGAGCACGAGGGACAATCGGAAAACTAGCTAGTCAGAGCTGTTCCGGACGCGAAGGACATTCAGAAGGCTAGTTAGACAGAGCTATTCTGAGCACGAGGTACATTTCACTCTGACTTTTGTTGCGTTGTGCCTGATTTATTTGCGCCCTTAGGCCAGCACATCCGACTTCAGCTGGCGTTTTTACAGGTTTGCCTTCCCGAGGTTTTGAGGGTCGTTAAACTCTTACCGTTGTGGTGTCGCCCGTATCTCAGCTGGTCAAGGTAGAGCGGTCAAAGACATCACGGTCAACCCTCAAGGGAAGGCAGGGACAGACCATAGGCATTCCCCGATATCCAAGGAGGCTTCCATAATTGCAGAGCTTGCACATAGTGCTCTGTGACTGGGCCCACCCAAAGAATCGACACGTCCTGCTCATGGCTGCTTTAATTCCTCACTTCCATGTATTGGGCATTTCGTTTGCCACTTCGCTCCCCACACAAACCAGGGACGGACAGTCTGTAGACGAGATCCACTCATCAAGCTTTCGCTTCGGACTTCCACGTAATGGATTCGCTAGCCAAGCGTTCCATTTCGTGTCAATGAGACGCACTTCCACCTTTGACTACGCTCACTCTATGAGTATAGATACAGATTTTCATCGTAACCATCGCGTGCGACTGGGGCGCACTGGCTGTAGCCAGTAGTGGGTTGTGCTCAATATTTAAATCTCAAATCCCGAAACAACCAAATAAATCAATTTTATTATTGCTCGCTGGACTTTAGGCGGCCTGGTGTGCCTTGCCAGTGAGAAGACCTGATCGTTCGGGTCCACGTCGATTGACGGACGTCAGTCGCGGCGATCGGGTAATTCCTGAGCTACAGCCTACGATGGGTAACGTTGTAATATTCTGTTATGATAATTTGGCCGTGTCAAGCGTGTGCCGCGTGGTTACACACCCGCTTCACACGCAGTGATCCGGGGTTTGTTTCCGGGTCCGGTCAAGGATATGCACTACTGACGAGCTCAAACGAGAGCGAAACTCGAGTCTAATGCTTCCACATTGTCGTGAATAGGCCTTAGGTTCATACCAGAATACCATCAGCGTTGCCAGTAGTGGGTTGTGCTCAATATTTAAATCTCAAATCCCGAAACAACCAAATAAATCAATTTGATTATTGCTCGCTGGACTTTAGGCCACCTGGTGTGCCTTGCCAATGAAAAAACCTGGTCGTTCGGGTCCACATCGATTGACGGACGTCAGTCGCGGCGATCGGGCAATTCCTGAGCTACAGCCTACGATGGGTAACATTGTAATATTCTGTTATGATAATTTTGGTCGTGTCCAGCGTGTGCCGCATGATTACACACCGGCCCCACACGCAAGTGATCCAGGGTTTGTTTCCGGGTCCGGTCAAGGATATGCACTACTGATGAGCTCAAACGAGAGCGAAACTCGAGTCTAGTGCTTCAACATTGACGTGGATAGGCCTTAGGTTCATACCAGAATACGATCAGCGTTGCCAGTAGTGGGTTGTGCTCAATATTTAAAAACATTGATGTAGATTAGAAAAAGTGTTGGGGACAGAACTCCGCCCTCAGGATCACCGTGACGCAGTAGAACTGTCTTGCTCTTGAGTCAGTCTATCTGTACTGTTGTGCAAGTATGCTTTCATCCATTTGTACATTCTTCCATTCACATTATAGTTTCTCAGTTTCTTCATCAGATTTTGATGAATCCTTTCTTTAGTTCTATCCACACCAAAAGCACCAGTTTCTGATCTTGGAAAGCATCCTCACTTTCTTGAGAGGTAGGTTGTCCGATCTTCCGTAGAGTAAAACTGCCTAAAGCCAGCCTGGTATGGCATAAGAATGTTTTCACTTTCAATGCACCACTGCAGTCTGTAATTGATGATGCACTCCATTGTTTTGCAGACCGTTGGTGAGGCTAATTAATCTGTAGCTGGAGGCATTGGAACTGTCTTTGCCTGATTGTTGGAGAGGTATCATGGCTTCTTCTTTCCAGATTTATGGAACTCTACTTAAGGTTCAGCATTTATTGAAGATCTGCAGCCGCTTTGTTTTGGCCATTGTTCTTAGGTTCTTGATCATTTCAATGGATATACTGTCGACTCCTGGAGACTTTCTTATGTTCAGTTTTGATATTATAGCTCCAGTTCGCTGATTGTGATAAGTGCCTCCAGAACCTCATGTACTATTTCATCCTGTCCTGTATGTTGCCATTCATCTCGAATCTTTTGTTGTTTCTGTGGACTAATGTCGATGTTGCTGTCTTAAACAAACGAGTCCGCAAAACGATCAGCTGCTTGCTTTCATTTTAGGTTGTTTCCGTCTTTATGTAGTGCAATCTTTGAGTTTCTCCATGTGCCCTCGTTATTAAGATATTTTACAAGCTTTCACAGCTTCATTTTGTCTTTTTCAAAGTTAAGTGACTCTGTTTTCTCCTGCCAGCTTTTCCGTCTAGCCTGCAGCTTGGCCCTTTGAAAGTTGGTTTTTGAGTGCTGGTATTTATAATGGAGCTCTTGGCTGAGTTTGGTCTCTGATTGCTTTCTACATACTTCACATCATTATGCAACTGTTCTAGTTCACAACTCAAGTACGGTTTGTATTGTTTACGAGCACCTTTTGTTACTAATTTCGCGTGCGGCCTGAGTTCCCAAACCACGGCCCGCGGGCAATTTGTGGCCCGCAAGCTGTCAGAAAGTGGCACGCGAGGCCTCGTTATTTAATATAATATATTTTAATAATTTCAAAATTGCTCTAGGAGCACCCTGTCAGCGTTTCGCAACGAAATGTTATGAAGTTCCCATATCCCAGCCTTGTCGACCAATCAGAGTGCACGAGGTGCCATGTTATCGTCTGTTACAACTGTTTAGCAGAGTTCGTAGAATTGTGTTGAAATTATTTTTTTTTCCAAATAGAAATTTACCGTTAAAACCTATAAACATGCGTGTGGAAAATCTAAAATCAAACAATGGTAACGGTTCCAAATTGCTGTATGTAGCCGGGGCGCAGTGTTAGGGTGAGCGCCCAACATTGCTTAAATACCCCAATGGCTCGTGAATACATAACCTCTGCAGCAAAAGTCCAACTCCTGGCCTTCACGTGACGGAACTGTTTTAACTAACAGGAGAAGGGGCGACGGCGAGTATCTGGCACCGGAAAATAACCAGTGTGCTCTAGATGTGTATACACATACATGCATGTGCAGACACGTGTATGCGTGTGTACACATCTAAACTCGAGTGAGACCACAGTCTGCTCTAGCAAAGGAAAGGTGCTGAAGACGGAGGCAACCAGCCAGGAGGCGCACCACAGAAATCAGGATGCCACGCAATTACGCAAAATGGAATATGTCGACTGCTGCTAAAAGTTATGGTGCTCGCCCTGCTTTGGACCCCCAGGCAGGTGCAGTGCTGGGCCCTATGTCTCGAAAGGGTCCAACCCCAACTACTGGAGGTCCTTCTCAGATGTCCTGTGGAGCCAGGGGACATGAGAATAGAACAGCTGGCCATACTAAACAAAGACTTAAAATAATGCACTGGAATGCGGAGGGAGTCAGCAACAAAAAAGTAGAATTACAAAACATCCTGCACCAAGAAAAAGTAAGCATATGTTGCTTGCAAGAAACTCACCTCAACGAAAATATAGCCTTCAAAATCAGAGGCTGCCAGTGTTACCGATCTGACCGAAAGGACAGGCGAAAAGGTGGGATACTTACCCTTGTAAAAAATAACATCACTGCTTCTCAAATCGAAGTCTATATGGAAGGGGCTGAGTATCAGACACTTAAACTTAAAACAGGCTATACAGACCTACATCTGATCAATTACTACTGTCCAAGTGACCGTCCACAGGCACTGGACACACAACCATTAACAGAAAAAATGATTGTGTGCGGCGATTTCAACAGCCACTCACAGAGTTGGAGCTATGATCACATGGACCAGAGAGGAGAGAGACTGGAAGACTGGCAGGATGAGAATAGATTCATCTTGGTTAACAAGCCGTCCGACTCACATACTTTCTACTCGAAATCATGGCACTCTACAACTACACCTGACCTGGCTTTTCATTCACCAGACCTGGAGTGGAACATTACACGAATTGTTGGGAAACAACTAGGTGGCAGTGACCATCGACCAGTCTTTCTAACTGTAGAAAATGAGCTTGTAAGTGAAAGCAGCACCCTCTCGAGGTGGAACTACAAGAAAGCAGACTGGGCAGTGTACAAGCATCGCACCAGCATACTGGTTAGAAACCTGAACACTGAGAAAGACATAAATAAAGTAGTTGAAGAGTTTGGGAAATGCATACTACAGACAGCGCGAGAAACAGTACCAAGAGGAGCCCGTAAACAATATAAACCCTACTGGAGTAGTGAACTGGAACAGTTGCATAATGATGTGGAAGTATGTAGAAAGCAAGCAGAGGCCACACCCAGCCAAGAGCACCACAATAAATTCCAGCATGCAAAAGCCAAATTTCAAAGGGCCAAGCTGCAGGCTAGACGGAAAAGCTGGCAGGAAAAAAAACAGAGTCTCTGAACTTTGAAAGAGACACAAGGAAATTGTGGAAGCTAATAAAACAACTTAACGATGAGGGCACAGGGAGAAACTCAAAAATTGTACTACATAAAGATAGAAACATCTTAACAAGAAAGCAAGCAGCTGACCATTTTGCGGACTCATTCGCACAAGATAACAATATCAAAATCAGTCCAGAGAAACAACAAGAGATTCAAGAGAAACGGCAACATACAGGACAGAAGGAAATAGTACATGAGGTTCTGGAGGCACCCATCACAATCAGCGAACTGGAGCTAGCCATATCAAAACTTAAAATGAGAAAGTCACCAGGAGCTGATGGTATCTCCAATGAAATGATCAGGAACCTAGGAACAGAGGCCAAAGCAAAGCTGTTGCAGATCTTCAATAACAGTTGGACCTTAGGCAGTGTTCCACAAGCCTGGAGAGAAGCAATCATGATACCCCTCCTAAAATCAGGGAAAGATAGTTCCATTGCCTCTAGCTACAGACCAATTAGCCTCACCAGCTGTCTCTGCAAAACACTGGAACGCATCATCAATCACAGACTGCAGTGGTACATTGAAAGTAAAAACATCCTTGTGCCACAGCAGGCTGGCTTTAGGCAGTGCTACTCTACGGAAGATCAGACAACCTACCTCTCTCAAGAAATTGAGGATGCATTCCAAGAGAAGAAGCTGGTGCTTGCGGCATGGATAGATTTGAAGAAAGCCTTTGACAAAGTCTGGAAAGAAGGTCTGATGAATAAACTGAGAAACTGCAAAGTCAATGGAAGAATGTACAAATGGGTGAAAGCATACTTGCACAACAGAAGAGCCCGAGTACAGATAGACGGACTAAAGAGCAAGAAAGTACTAGTGCGTCACGGAGTTCCCCAGGGCGGAGTATTGTCCCCGACACTCTTTCTAATCTTCATCAATGATCTCGTTGCTAATCTACCGCATGGAATTAAAGCTGCAATGTACGCCGATGACCTGGTTCTATGGAGCACAAATGAACATGCATCAGTGGCCACCAGATTACTACAAAGAACTGTAGATACATTTGTTGCATGGGCAAATAGATGGTGTGTCAGCATAAACACTGACAAGTGCAGCACCACCCTATTTACCCTCTCTCCAAAACAAAAGGCAGGGACCATCCAGATAAATGGAACACCCCTACGAGAAGATAAAGAACCAACATACCTTGGAGTAACATTTAATGGCAGGCTGTCATGGAGAAAGCACATCAACAAAGCAGTAGCAAAAGCCAGAAGGAAAATAGCCATCCTGAGAAAGCTAAGTGGAACCACATGGGGAGCCAGTGGGAAAATACTTAGCAAAGTTTATCAACAGAGCATACGACCACACCTGGAATACAGGTCAACTGCGTGGTGTTCGGCAGCAAAAACCACACTACAAGAGCTGGACAAAGTGCAAAATCAAGCACTTAGAGTCACCACAGGAGGGATGAGATCAACCCCTATAGTGGAAATGGAGAAGATGGGGAGGACACAAGCACTGAGTGAGCGCAGAGATACGAAAACGCTAATACAAGCAGAAAAGTTCCTCAGCTTGCCAGGCCACCCTGTGAAGAACAGATTTGAAAACCTAGCTATGGGGCGGTTGAAAAGAAGTAGTTTTATCCACCAGGCCAAACGACTCTGCAGAGAAACCACTGATCTGCCCACAGTTGGTATCCCCCTAACAACTATTCCAGAGCGAACTCCATGGAAAGATGAGCATAGACTATCATTACAAATCCAGACAAAAGTGAGAGGAATATTTGACAAGGAAGAACAGAACAGTGTGCAGCGCAGAACAGCCACTCTCAGCTTCCTTGATGAAGAACACCCACAGGACCTCTGGATCCGAGTCTACACAGATGGGTCAGCACAAAATGCTGTTCGAAATGGAGGAGCGGGAGTGTACATAGAATACCCAAATAATACCAGGGACACAGCTAGAGTACCGACAGGAAAGTACTGCCATAACTACGATGCTGAAATTGAGGCAATCAAGATAGCAACAGAGAAATTACTAAATACCAGCAATGGTACACAACCTGTGGTGCTATTGACAGATGCAAAATCAGTACTCGAGGCGCTCCTGTCTGGGAAATTGCCAGTACTAAGGACACTACTTTCTGAACTTAGCAGTCAGCATAAGGTCACCATACAGTGGATACCATCCCACTGTGGAGTACCCGGGAATGACAGAGCTGATCAATTGGCTAAGGAAGGAGCCAAAGAAGAACAGCCTGATGTGCCTGTAACATACCATCAAAAGAAAAGAATGATCAAATCAGTCAGAAAGCCACCAAAACCTGCTCAAGATGACTACCACGTTATGGATAGACAAGAACAAGTCATTATTCTGCGCCTCAGAACAGGACACAATAGATTACGCAACCACATGTATACAAAATTCAAGATTGGTGAAACAGCCATGTGCACATGTGGATTGGCGTCGCAGACAGCAGAGCACATACTCCAAGACTGCCCAAAATATAACATATCTAGGCAAACCTTCTAGCCTAGAGAGACGGCAGTGGAAGATAAACTCTATGGACCGCTGTGTGAACTGAAAAAGACAGTTCAATTTATACAAGAGACAGCATTGCAGTTATAGACATATTTCAAGCGAACGAAAGAAGAAGAAGAACAATGGTAAAAAGCGAAAATGTGAAGACGTTACTTGTGAATTCAACGAAGATTGGGCGGAGTGTGACGGGTTGGTCCACCTCTCAGATCGTTTTTATTAGATTGGGATAGCTCTCAGTCCACTCCACTTAGATATTTATGTATTATTTTGTATTGTTATCTATATATCCAGATTTTAGCTAAGATCGTCTTTGTTTAGTGTATTTATATACATAAAACTATAGAGAGAGCTAAAATACGATTTCTTCTAATAGTTAGAAGTAGATGTATAGAGTTTGTGTACACGCCAATAAATCACGCCAGGCTGAATTTTATATTCAGTTTGGCTGTAAATTTAATTTTGCCACAGGAAGGAGAACTCTCCGTGATGAGAAGTTAACTTCCGGTAGGACCCTAACATCTGCCATTTCGACATTAGGCTGGAAGGTGACAGGAACTATCACGTCAACTGGCTAAAATTGAACACCTGTCTGTGTCTTAGACATTTTTTTCTGCCTCTTGTTAAGCCGAACAACCCACTAAACATAGAAAAGCCAGTGATAGTCTCTGAACCCGATAGGCCCAGTCAAAACCAAGTTGCAGGGTGAGTTAATAATAATTTTGTTAACATTTTTCTGCGTGTGTCGATAGGCCGGCAAAATCTAAAGGCCATGCCGATCGATAATAGATACTATTAATTAAAACTAGTGTTAGTTAACTAATACTAGAATTAGTACCACGTTAGTGCCATGAGGCTTGCCGACAAGGGAAAAACGCAAAGCTCGTCACATGTGGCATTAAAGGCAGGGCTAAATCACATTACTTGAGTAGCAAAAATTAAGTATTCACCTGGGGAACGAAAACTGAGTTAGTCAGTAGACGATTAGAGTTAAGATATAGTAATTATGTGCTTAACTACGGAACTAGCGTATTTCTCTAGATAAAATACATAGTAGTCAAAGGAATTAGTTCGGAGAATAAATAAGTTACAATTAATTATTATTTATTAATCTTTATCTTGTCCATAGTCAGATTACTACCATGTGGTCCAATATGGCCCACTTAACAAAGTTCAAACCTTGGGGGAATTCTCCAACCCTAATATTGTTCTTGTGTATAGTGAAAGTAATCTTAAACCTAGCTAAGAAAGAAATCTTCTGGATAATTAATTATGTTTTAATAAATATAAGGAAGACTATTGCTAGTAGTACAACTCATAACTCATTAAGTTAACTTGAGTTGTTTCATGGATTTGATGGTTCAATCATGTACATCGTGACGTTATAGTTGTTGTGTGTGATTTTATTTCATTCTATGTAATTTATCAATAGGTGATGTTAATTCATCGTATGGAGTGTAGTTTGTGTGTTTCCGTATTTAGAAAAAGACATGTGTTGTTTCATAGATTTAATGGTTTGGTAATGTATATGGTGACGTCGGAGTTGTGGCGTCTGAGTTTTTCATTCCATTGAAGTCATCCGATAATATGTACTGTTAATTCATTATGTGAATTGTGGGTCATGTTTCCATGATTACTCATGACTTAGAATATATATATATATATATAAGGAATGTGGTCTTTGACGTAGAGCATTTATGTGATTGTACCTGTTTGATCTAAATATCAGCAGAGAGAATAGAATATCATTTGTGTGCTGTATTCATTAGATCAGTGTGCTGTTGTAGATTTCAGATAAGTAATCAAAATATGTGAATTAAGATAGTACATGCTATCTAAAATTATATGAGACATGTAGGCCATATAGGAAGAAGACAGGTACACAAGTTAGATTCATGAATTTGTCGTGAAGGATTATTCACCCCTTCTCGCTGTCACTGTCATACGCAGAGCCTACACCCTGATCAACAGTAGCCGTAGTCACGACTGGTGATTGAGCTACGAACCACTCACATTGATGCAGCAGAGAGTGGAGTCCATACCACTATCCAGTCAGCACCTTCTACTTACCATCCAGGAGGCCAAGGATAATCAGATGAGTGGCTAACAACCCGTTTGCCACTGCACAGCAATCACCAATTTATGGCCGCTATTGGTCAAAATACAGTCAGTGATTAGGACATCCTCTAGCTGGATATACTTGTGTAGAAATTTAGACTAACCTGAGATCTGTGTATCTCTTATGTGTCAGTGAGTTCCCCGTGGGTCTCACGTAGTGTTTTTAGAATTAAATAGCTATGTTATACTTGTAATTTTAACAAACTGCGTCTGTCATTATAGAATTAGATTAATAGCATCATCAGATTGTGTGACGAGTGAAATGACTATATCTATACTTATAAATCTGTCTTATCTCCTGTTGTGTGAGAATACATTAGACGGTGGGGGCTCATTATTCATCCAGGCACGTTAGCAGGAATCACTTGACATACTGTCTTCGTTTGTTAGTGCTGTTAGTCGTCATAACTTTCCGCCTAGCACTGTTTAGAAGTAGTGATCCATTCTGGGACTTTGAAAATCATTCTTCTAGAATTGTGAGCCATTTGATCGCTTCTTCAGCAGCGGTTAGATTCTCTATTCGTAGAAGTCTATTTTGTATCTACTTTGATCTATTGTCCATCCTAGTAGTATACGCTACGCTACACGGAGAAATGTATGTTTATGACTAGCCGTAGAGGTAAACCAGTTTGCTTAATCTGCAAATTTTGTGTTTATGTTACAAAAAAATTAATCTGGAATGACACTTCACAACCACACATTCAGACACAAATGCTCAATATCCGATCAATTCGGAGTCAAGAAAAGATTTTCTAGCTAAAAAAGAAAGTTCTCTGATCAGGCAGCAGTCATTCTTCACCAAGGCTAACAAACAGAGCAAGAGTGCTGTTGTTGCGTCGTACGAAGTCGCTCTTCTCTTGGCTCGCAAAAAGAAGCCGTTCACCGATGCAGAAGAAATAATCAAGCCTTACTTAAAATTGCTGCTAGAATGCTTGGCGATAAAAAGTGTGAAACAAAATATGATCAGATTCCTTTGTCTAATAATACAGCTCAGGTCGCAGTTTTGGTTCGAGCAATAAACGATAATTTTTAAGTCATTGAAGAACTTCTATAGACTTGAATCGATTGATTGATTGATTGATTGATTGATTGATTGATTTAGGAACCAACATCACAGCATTCGGGGCATTCCCATAAGCGCTCAGTCCCCATCCTCAGAAGCCAGCGAAGAGTTCCAACCCCAATAGTACCAGTAGCAATCTGATTATATGTGCGTCTCGCCTTTCCTCTAAGCGTCCAGCATCGGCCAGATCCCCTCGTCACTCCTCGCTGTCGCATTCTTGCCAGACCATGGTGATCCATTTGCTCCTCCGAGGTGTACACGTGCTCCCACAAGGCCGCAACCACGTCTGCCTTATCATGCATCAATACTCCACCAAGTTTTGCAGAGCCAGCCAATCTGTCTGCCTGTTCATTCCCCAGCACACCAGCATGCCCCGGAGAAAATATCTAGACGATGCTTGCCACCCGTGACTTCCGAAGCGAAGCAAGCCGCTCGGGGCACGAAGCTTGCCTGTCCTCACCCTACTCAGCATGCTTTCTGAGTCAGTTACAATCACGATGTGTGTGTGTGTGTGTGTGTGTGTGTGTGTGTGTGTGTGTGTGTGTGGGTGGGTGGGTGGGTGGGTGGGTGGGTGGGTGGGTGGGTGGGTGGGTGGTGTGTGTGTGTGTGTGTGTGTGTGTGTGTGTGTGTGTGTGTGTGTGTGTGTGTGTGTGTGTGTGTGTGTGTGTGTGTGTGTGTGTGTGTGGTATTCTCCATCCAGCGGAAAGCTGCACTGACTGCCTCCACCTCCATTCTTAAGCTAGGTGTTGTGGTATCATATGCCAGGCTCTCCTGCACCAAACGTCGACCATTAGCCTTTGCCAAGAAACCCCAGGCACTTCTACTACCTCTCAACACTGAACTATCTGTGTAGATAATCACATTAACCGGGCGTGCATTATCCTGAATTAGTTGCTGGATTTCCACTTCCGTGGCCCCTGCTGGCCACTTCCTGCACTCCTAGCTCAATGTGATTATAACTCTGCACAAGTCTGACCCACTTCTCTCCTCGCATAATGTTCTCCAAGGGGCACACCTGTCTGATCGTATCATCCACCTGCGCCATCCATGATTTCCCTCTTATCAGTCGCTGGCCCTTAACTGCGTCCAGCGCCTCATGCAACGAGTGATCTGTGTCAGCAGCTACTTGAATCGATGCATGCAACCACCAAAGGGACTGATCTGTTTGAAACTCTGAAGTTGTGTGTAGAGAAAAACAACATATAATGGACCAAATTGGACAGTGTATGCACCGCCAGTGGTCGGCTTTGACGGGTAAAACGTCTGGATGTCCAGCATTATTGGAACAGTTTCTTTGCTACACAATATTAAAATATCATTGTAACATTCACCAAGAAGCACTGTGTGGGAAGACATTAAATCTGAAACATGTCCTGGATGTTGTTCTGAGATGCGTGAACAAAAGTCGAAGTAAGGCGCTGAACAGGCCTGAGTTCAGATAGTTTCTTTCAGACCTGAACGAGGAATACGGTGAGCTACTGTTACGATGTGATGTCAGATGGCTATCTAAAGGGAAAGTTATGTCACGTTTCTGGGCACTGAAAATTAATGTCTATCTGTTTCTGTCCCTGGCATTTTTTGGTGGACTTCTCGTTTCATTTAAACTCTTTAAACGCGAGGATCCCTTGAAAAAAAAAAAACTATTCACAAATTTGTGCGATGACATTTCTTCATTTAAAATAAGACTACGACTGTTTATCGGACAGGTTACCGAAGTGACTTTAGAGGCGTTTCAAACCTCGAAGACGCTTGTGGTGGAAAAGAAATGTGACTTGTTACAGTAAAAAGTAAAAGTTGAAAGTCTTCTGGATATCTTTCAGTCGAGATTTCAAGAGTTCACAATAGAGGAGGATAATGTTGTCCTCTTCATAAATCCGTTCGTATTTCCTAATGCAAAACCTTCAGCACGAAGTAATTGATTTGAAATGCAGTTCTGCACTGAGATGTAAATTTCAGGAGCTGCCTGCTTCACCTTCAGCTGATCATATGATTTCATTCTGGCGACTATTGCCTGTCGAACAATTTGAACACTTGCGTTCATTCGCCCAGAGATACATTTGTCGTTTTGGTTAGACTTACATATGCGAGCAGTCATTTTCCGCAATGATCATTGTAAAAATAAAAACAAAAACAAGCATTGTTCCAGACTCACTGACATTAACCTAGCTGCGCTGATGACTTTAGGCACGACAGATTTATGCCCAGACATTGATAAACTGGTATCTGAACTTAACTGGTTATGAAGAACAGTTACAATTGTAAATTAATTTCATTAATAGCTATTTTCGAAACTGATTTAAAATGTATTGTTAAATGAACTTTTGATTTTAAACGAAAAAATGACCGCAGTGTAGTACTGACATTGATTGCCTTTGTATTTTTTGAATTTTGTTACGAAAGTTAAGAAAGGTAAGAATTATATTGCACGATTTTTATAATATTATAACATTGTGGTTCCCTTAACTACCGAAAGTAGTAGATATGGCCCTCTGCTTGAAACGCTTGGGAACTACTGAACTCTTTAGCTGTGTTCAGATTTCTAACCAGTATGCCGATTTGATATTTGTACATTGTCCAGTTTGCTTTCTTGTAATTCCATCTTGAGAAGGCGCTGCTTTAACTTACAAGCTCATTTTCTACAGTTAGAAAGACTGGTCATTGATCATTTGCACCGAGTTTTTTTCCCAACAATTCGTGTTATGTTCCACTCCAGGTCTGGTGAATGAAAAGCCAGGTCATGTGTAGTTGTGGTGTGCCATGATGTCCAGTAGAAGATATATGGGTCAGACGGCTTGTTAATCAAGATGAATCTATTCTCATCCTGCCACTCTTCCAGTCTCTCTCCTTTCTGGACCACATGATCATAGCCCCACACTCTGCGAATGACAGTTAAAATCACCCCCCTCCCCTACTCTTCCTGTAAATGGGAATGTGTCTAGTGCCTGTGGGCGGTCACTTGGACGGTAGTAATTGGTCAGATGTAGATCTGTATTGTCTGTCTTAAGTTTAAGAACCTGACACTCGACCCCTTCCGTGTAAACTTCAATTTGGGCAGCAGTGACGTTATTCTTTACAAAGGTCAGTATCCTCCTCTTTCGCCAGTCTTCTTCTTCTTCTTCGATCAGCCGGGGTGTTTTTTCGGACGTGATTGCGTTGTGCCTGTTTACAGCAGAGCTGAGTTCTTGCGCCGTTAGGCCGACACATCCGACTTCTGCGGGCATTTGTTGACCGGGTTAACCTTCCCGGGGTTTCGCCAGTCTTTTCGATCAGATCAGTAGCGCTTGAAGCCTCTGATTGTGAAGGCTTGTTTTCACTGAGGTGAGTCTCCTGCAAGTAACATACATTTATTTGTTCTTCATTCGAAATTTGTTATAGCTGTATTTTTTTTCTTTTCTTTGGCTGACTACCTTGGCATTCCAGTGCTTTATTTTAACTTATTGTTTGGTATGGCCAGACGTTCTATTCTGACGTTTTAAGGCTCCACAGAACATCTGAGAAGGACTTCTAGTGGTTGTGAATGGACCCTTTCGAGACATATGGCCCGGTACTGCATCTTCAGGGGATTCATAGTAGGGCGAGCACCGTAACGTTTTGCCGTAACAGACACTTTTAATAGCGTGTTTCCGTGGCATCCTGATTGCTGTGGTGCGCCTCCTGACTGGTTGCCTCCGTCTTCAGCACCTTTCTTTTTTGTAGGGTAGACTGTGGTCTTACTCTATTTTATATATGTATGTACGAATAAATATCTACAGCAGTCTGGTTGTACGGCGCCAGAGACTCACCGCCACCGCTTCTTCTGTTAGATAAAACAGTTCCGCCATGTGAAGGCCAGGAGTTGGACCTTTGCTGCCAGAGGAACGCACAAGCCATGAAAGTATTTTGCAAAGTTTGGCGCTCACCCTCCACTCTTCAATATTACGGCAATTTGGAACCGTTAGCACGGCTAAAGACAATAAAATTCGTGGATTAGGAAGGGGTGTAAACTCATGTCGGGTGGCGGGGTAGGGGTATTCCCTATCAAAGGAGAGGTAAGCTGCCTCCTTCCCTCCACTAGCCTACGGGACACCCTTGGGCAAGGTGGAGTACCTGTTTAGCCCCCCGATCAGGGTTACGTGAAGCCATGCGTACAGATGGTGAATGAAGTTGAAGAGCAGCCAACAGATAGTTGTAGGTTATGGTCTCCAGCTTCACATCGGTAGGCAGAGGATCTCTTCTTTTTTTTTTTTTTGGGGGGGGGGGGGAGGGGGGGAACATGGATGGCTATGGTCATTGACCAGTATGGTCACTGCTAGGAAGGAAAGCAATGGCAAACTACCTTCTTTACAGATTCCAAGAATATCATGTACTGCAGTCTTATCAATAATCAGAGAAACGACTCTGGTGATCGAGTGAGATGGCAGAACACGACCGCCCACGCTTATTGGCAAGGCACATGATGGATGGATGGGTGGATGGTGAACTCATGGAACTACACACATACAAGGTGTATGTTGTGAAGAAACCAGCTTCATTCACTGATGCATTCTTTCTATTACTAATTTTCCTCTTCTGTCTTGTATCTCTCAATGTAGTTTAGGATCTCAGCCAACTCACGCCAAGTCCTATTTTGTCCCCTGCAGCTGCCTCCATGTTCTTCCCACATGATTCATCTCTTGTCTTCTCCCTGCATGCTGGCCTCGTATTTATTTTTCCCTGTTTTCCAGAAACACGACTTCCAAGTGTTTCTATTAAAAGATTTTCTCAATGTGTTCTATCTAGATGGAAGAGAAAGATTTATAACTTTGGATAGAATATGAAGAACAACTCCTGGTACCTTGTTGTTTTGACAAATGTCAGTTTGTTACAATGTGCTTCAAAACAGGCATAATAACTACAACCCTGTCGGCTCTGTGGCGAAGGGGTTACGGACGTAATTCATAATCCTGCACACCGTGTGTGAAACACAGCTGCGGGCGATTTGATATATCACCTTGCGTTGGTTTTCATACAATGGTATGCATGCTGTCATTCAGAAAGCAATGACAAACTATTGAACGTAAACTTCCCACACACACACAAACAGCCAAAGCATGCCCGGGTTAACTGTGACGTCCTGTAAAGGATATTCAGCTAACTTTAATTACAACCCATTGCAACACCAGGGATGTAGTAATACCTCTCCGTGATACCTGGGCTGAATTGGTAGAGACCATATGTTGCCCATGCAGCATAATCCCCAGTGCAGGATTTACGTATAAGGGCCCCCAAGAAAGTGGGGGCCCCAAAAAATATTGCCCGAGTGAGCAATTGTCATATATGTATACTTAAATATACTGCAGTATTATTAGCGATTTCGTTGCTAACGGAGGACGCCTTTTTTCGGAAAGTTCAGGGTCATCGGATCCGCGGACCGTTTCCTGTGGTCCGTGAGTGCAGTATACGAAAATAACCATGTCGTGTTTCCTATTGGATAGATACGAAACTGTTTTTATGAAAATCGCGAATGACAACTTTAACGAGGGGTCAAAAGGTTATTCTTCAGTCCTGCATGCTTGAAAGCTATTGCAAGTGAATTGTTTGAAGAATATTTTCCACTGTTTGACAAAGGTAAGGAAGTTTATAGTTTGGCTTGTTTATTGTCAAAGGTAAGCTAATTTAACCTGCATTTTTGAACTGCGCACTGCACATCCAATTTTACATATAAATGTTAAGTTTCAACAATATTCGTTATGCAGAAGACATAGAATAAAAAAAATTTGTGAGCACGGTCGTGGTGTGTACTTTTATTAAATTCATAATGTCGGAATCGCGGCATATTGGATTGATGTCTGCTTTTTTTTAATAAACAAGAAGATTTTCAATCATCAAGTTAAACAAAATATCAATATACGTTTAAATTCTATTACATATTTATTTTGTTGCTTTATATTTATTGTATTTATTGTTCATCTTGCTACATGACTTAAAATTTATGAAAGCAAGTCAGTTTTCAAACTTGTCCATCGTCCATTGCTGAAATTTAATTGACTGGTTCACAGTTTTATTTGTATTAATAAATGTCTTATCAAGAGAATTATACTTTATTGTGCATTTATGAATGCTGTGTCCATTTTTGCACACAACTATAGAGGTTCTAGCAAGATTCGTTATGCAGAGGTGTGGAAAATAAATATTTTGTGAGACCACCTGGTTACATCTTTACAATCGGGAAAATTCACAATGGCGGCATTCCAGCATATAATATCACACTAGTGTCTGTTTTTATTGAAACACTGGAGATGTAGAATCATAATATACAAAATATCAAATAATTTCTACAGGTAATTTGTGTTGTTGATTTAATAATTTTTATTCATGTGACATGGCGGAACCATTGTTGATTTGTCTGCCCACAGTTTGCAAGATGTCAACCAGAAGTTATAAAAGTGGAGCTCAAAAGAGGAAAAAGAAGCAGAGAGCTGAAGAAGAGCTTAGCAAGATAACAAAATTAGATAGTTTCTTAACAAAGATAGATAAGGGGCCTGATGAACCAAAAGCCTCTACCACAGTGAGTCAGTCACAGGATATTCACCCTATTCCTGATACAGAGCCTGGTACATCTAGTTGTATAGAATCTACTTCAACGAATGAAGCAACAAATATTAAGATTAATTAACCAGAGAGTAGTACAAGCACAGAAGATTCAGCATCAAAAAACAAACAGAATGATGTTGAGGTATGGGGTGATTTAAGTAAAGATGAGATTTTATACTGGGTAGAAAAAGGTCCGTCAGAATGTCAGCACTCAAATGGTTCATTTGAAAAATCAAAGAAGCTTTTTGCAAACCAAGACAGATATTGCTCGAAAAGCTTGTTCTATCCCAAACGGGCTAATGGTGAAAAATATTACAGAGAATGGTTAGTATATTCGCCAGCAACTAGTCGTGTATACTGTTTCGTGTGTAAACTCTTTTCAAATTCTTCTACACCATTATCATCCGATGGATTTTGTGATTGGCGCAACACCTATTTAGTTCAAAGTCATGAAAACTCTGAAGACCATAGAACAGCTTCGGTAACATATCTTACAAGAAAACGTGGCTCAACAATTGACTGCCAGCTATCAGAACAGATAAATAATAAACGGCAGTACTGGAAAAATGTTCTTGAACGAGTTGTGGCAGCCATAATTACTATGGCAGAGCGTGGTTTACCTTTCAGAGGAGATAAGGAAACATTTGGTTCTCCTCACAATGGCAATTTCCTTGGATTACTCGAACTTATAGCAAAATTTGATCCTTTTCTAGCAAGCCATATACAAAAATTTAGGAATAAAGGATCAGGTGTCACATCTTATCTTTCTAAAACAATATGTGATGAATTTATCCAAATTATGGCACATAAAGTAAGAGACTCAATCTTGAATGATTTAAGAACTGCAGGGTACTTCAGTTTATCTGTAGATTCCACTCCAGACCGGTCCCATATTGATCAGCTCACTGTTATTGTGAGGTATGTTTCACCAGATGATGGGCTCCCTATTGAACGTTTTCTAACTTTCCTAGAGATGGGTAGCCACACAGGGGAAAGTATGGCTAAGATGGTGCACAACTACCTTACAAATGAGTACAAAATAGATTTTAGTAAGTGTCAAGGCCAGTCATATGATAATGCTGCCAATATGTCTGGCAAATACAAGGGTATGCAAGAAATAATATTGAAGATTAACAAGTATGCTATGTATATTCCATGTGCTGGTCATTCCCTGAATCTTGTTGGTAGAGCAGCAGTAGACTATTGTTTAGAGGCAGTAAACTTTTTTGGAATTGTTCAAGAAATATATAATTTCTTTTCATCATCTACACATAGATGGGCAGTAATGTTGTCATTCTTCAAAGATGATTCAAAAGTTTCAAAGTCTTTGTCAAAGACTAGATGGGAAGCACATTCAATGGCCACAAGTGCAATACTTGATAGTTATGATGGAATAATTTCTGCATTGCATCAGCTGCATATTGATACTACAGAGAAAGGCGAAACAAGAAATCAAGCCATAAACATTTTGAATAAAATAGAGGAGTTTGAATTTATGGTATTGTTATGTTTGTGGAGTTACTTGCTAGATGAATTTCACAAGACTAGTCAATCACTATCACTGCAAGACCCCCAAATTAGTCTAGATGTATGTAGGAAATTGTATGCTTCAATTTCGGATTTTGTTAAAGGTTCCAGGGATCTTTTCGATCATTTTGAAGAAGAAGCAAAGAAAAAATTGCCTGATGTTGATTACAAGAAAATAAGATATAGAAGAAGGCATATCAATGATGATGAAGATTATGCTTTAGAGAACCTTGAGCCAAGAGACAAGTTCAGAATCAAAACATTTATACCTGTGATGGATGCATTAGAGTCAAGTCTGGCACAGAGGGCCTCAGTATACAATGATGCTGCAAAAAAGTTTTCATTCTTAACAAAACTAGAAGCTACAGAAGAAGAGATTCATGAAGTAGTTAGTGCTTTATGCCAAACATATCCTGAAGATGTGGACATGAATCTTGTAGGAGAAGTCAAGCATTTTCATCAATATGTTAGACATAGTCAAGCCCATAGTTCAGCGGAACAAGATAGTCTATTGTTATATTCTGATTGTAATATCGCCACCCACCTCCCCACCTGTCTATGTTGCTTCCTAATGACACATCAGGATCTGTATAGGGTAATATTTAACGATCGTGTCCAATCAGCATTCCCTATGTAGAAGCAA
Source organism: Cepaea hortensis (assembly GCA_963921405.1). Lineage (NCBI taxonomy): Eukaryota > Metazoa > Mollusca > Gastropoda > Stylommatophora > Helicidae > Cepaea > Cepaea hortensis. The sequence goes on along the minus strand of OY992883.1, from coordinate 54,015,362 downwards.
TTTTGAGATTATTTCTTAGTATGATGGTTGCAAATTGCTCTGGAGAAAGATCTTTTTCTCAGCTGAAGAGGATAAAAAATGAATTTAGAACGACTCAAGATAAATTATGTTCCCTCAGTCTCATGTGCATAGAAAGCGACAAACTACGCAGTTTATCATTTGATGATGTCATCAGTGACTTTGCTCTGGCAAAGGCAAGAAAGAAAATATTTTAGTTTAATATAATTCCTTAATTCTTATAACATGTTTCAAGAGATTAGATAATAAGCCTTTGTAAATTGTGCCTTTTAAAAGAACTTTTGTTTCTTTTTACCAGAGCTTGCATTTTTAAGTTTGTTATGAATAAAAATGATTTTAAGTTAAAGATTTATTATTTCACTATCAATATACTTCTTAATTGTATTTCAGTTTAACCCTCTAGGTATCCGAAAATCATATTTGTCACTGACATAGAATATCTGGACTTATAAAGGGCCCCATATTTCAAATAGCTTAGGGCCTTATTAAGTCTAAATCCGGCCCTGATAATCCCTCTCTCGGCCCGACTAGTTTACTTCAGAGCAAAGGTAACACCAATACATCTGGAACAAGACAAGCTGCAGAAGCTGTCCGATTATCAAAGCAATGCTTTAACTGTCCACCTATCGGAGCTTCGATCATAGACCAGTTGCTGACCAAGACTTAAGGGCCTGCTCTGCCCCGCCCTGACATTTAGTCTTTAGGTTGCATTTCCTCACACTAGGGTAAGACTGTACCCCTAATTGCTCTCCTCCCCCAGAAGTCGATGGCACAATGTGGGGTGTCGGGTTTGGTGGACACCCAACATTCGGAGCTAACAGAAAGTGGGTAGTACTGTCTACTGGTATACGGTAGCTCAGTCATATCTGACTAAGACCCGACTTGAAAAACTAAACAATACCATAGGGTAACTATGCCTCAGAGTCAAGCAAAAGAGGAAGGGCTAAACAAAACATTAGGTATCTCTAATCTCAAAACTAAGAGGGAAGACCAGGAGAACTTTTAATCAGATAGCTGTGGGAACGATTAGTAGTAGTATTCTTCGCTGGCTGTTGAATGAGGGGACGGAGCACATATGGGAATGTCCTGAGTGCAGTGATGTCAGTTCTTCAACTCAGCTCAACACAGGTATCTCTACACCTGAGATTTAAAGTGTTATAAAATGTTATTGCATGTCCTTTACAGGACGTGACAATCAACTCCAGCATTTAGTGACCATTTGTAGTTTTCTAGGCAATTTTATACTCAGTAATTTGTTATTGTCTTTTCAGTGGCAGATGCTCACACCATTGTGAATATCGACACAAAGTAATCTGCTCCCAAAATGCATGTGGCCGACATTCAAACCTAGAGTGTCGGAATTATAAAACTGCATTCACTACCCCTACACCACAGACACTAACTATAGACAGTTTTTTTTTTTTCTATCTCGTTTCCTGGCTTTTAAACTCGAGCATAGTCCACATTGGACCGATTTGTGCGCGTGCTTTCCCTATTACCATTGTCCCTTGCCACCAGGCAAACTCACTCCTACTTCTGAGGTACTTGTTATCTACACCCCCAAGTCAAGTACAAGAAGTCAAAATTTTAGTCCAACTGAGCAGTGTAAGTGTTGAACCCACTACTTCGGCACCAGCACACCGGCTGTTTTAGAGTCAGCGCTCTTATCCACCTAGCTATGCTGACCTCCACTAACCAGAGTTAAACAGGAACAACTAAACATTGACCTTACGGTGGAGGTGGCAGGGACCAGAGTTAAACAGGAACAACTAAACATTGACCTTGCGGTGGAGGTGGCAGGGACCAGAGTTAAACAGGAACAACTAAACATTGACCTTGCGGTGGAGGTGGCAGGGACCAGAGTTAAACAGGAACAACTAAACATTGACCTTACGGTGGAGGTGGCAGGGACCAGAGTTAAACAGGAACAACTAAACATTGACCTTATGGTGGAGATGGCAGGGACCAGAGTTAAACAGGAACAACTAAACATTGACCTTACGGTGGAGGTGGTAGGGACCAGAGTTAAACAGGAACAACTAAACATTGACTTTACGGTGGAGGTGACAGGGACCAGAGTTAAACAGGAACAACTAAACATTGACTTTACGGTGAAGGTGACAGGGACCAGAGTTAAACAGGAACAACTAAACATTGACCTCACGGTGGACGCGGCAGGGACCAGAGTTAAACAGGAACAACTAAACATTGACCACACGGTGCAGGTGGCAGGGACCAGAGTTAAACAGGAACAACTAAACATTGACCAGTGGCAGGGACCAGAGTTAAACAGGAACAACTAAACATTGACCTCACGGTGCAGGTGGCAGGGACCAGAGTTAAACAGGAACAACTAAACATTGACCTTATGGTGGAGATGGCAGGGACCAGAGTTAAACAGGAACAACTAAACATTGACCTTATGGTGGAGATGGCAGGGACCAGAGTTAAACAGGAACAACTAAACACTGACCTTACGGTGCTGGTGGCAGGGACCAGAGTTAAACAGGAAGAACTAAACATTGACCTTACGGTGCTGGTGGCAGGGACCAGAGTTAAACAGGAACAACTAAACATTAACCAGTGGCAGGAACCAGAGTTAAACAGGAACAACTAAACATTGACCTCACGGTGCAGGTGGCAGGGACCAGAGTTAAACAGGAACAACTAAACATTAACCAGTGGCAGGGACCAGAGTTAAACAGGAACAACTAAACATTGACCTCACGGTGCAGGTGGCAGGGACCAGAGTTAAACAGGAACAACTAAACAATTGACCTTACGGTGCTGGTGGCAGGGACCAGAGTTAAACAGGAACAACTAAACATTAACCAGTGGCAGGGACCAGAGTTAAACAGGAACAACTAAACATTGACCAGTGGCAGGGACCAGAGTTAAACAGGAACAACTAAACATTGACCTCACGGTGCAGGTGGCAGGGACCAGAGTTAAACAGGAACAACTAAATATTGACCAGTGGCAGGGACCAGAGTTAAACAGGAACAACTAAACATTGACCTTACGGTGCTGGTGGCAGGGACCAGAGTTAAATAGGAACAACTACACATTGACCAGTGGCAGAGACCAGAGTTAAACAGGAATAACTAAACATTGACCTTACTGTGGAGGTGGCAGGGACCAGAGTTAAACAGGAACAACTAAACATTGACCTCACGGTGCAGGTGGCAGGGACCAGAGTTAAATAGGAACAACTAAATATTGACCAGTGGCAGAGACCAGAGTTAAACAGGAATAACTAAACATTGACCTTACGGTGGAGGTGGCAGGGACCAAAGTTAAACAGGAACAACTAAATATTGACCTCACAGTGCAGGTGGCAGGGACCAGAGTTAAACAGGAACAACTAAATATTGACGACACAGTGCTGGTGGCAGGGACCAGAGTTAAACAGGAACAACTAAATATTGACCTCACGGTGGAGGTGACAGGGACCAGAGTTAAACAGGAACAACTAAATATTGACCTCATGGTGGAGGTGGCAGGGACCAGAGTTAAACAGGAACAACTAAACATTGACCTCATGGTGGAGGTGGCAGGGACCAGAGTTAAACAGGAACAACTAAACACTGACCACACAGTGGAGGTGGAGGGACCAGAGTTAAACAGGAACTAAACATTGACCAGAGGCAGGGACCAGAGTTAAACAGGAACAACATTGACCTTACAGTGGAGGTGGCAGGGAGCATGACAGGGAGCATTTGCTTTCTTTTGGGTAACAATCTTTTACGAAATGAACCTGCCATTCAGTCATGACATTTACAAACATACCTGTATAACCATACACAACAAAACATACCTATACAAACATACACAAGAAAACATTCCTGTACAAACATACACAACAAAACATACCTGTACAAACATACACATCAAAACATACCTGTGCAAACATACACAACAAAACATACCTGTACAAACATACACAACAAAACATACCTGTACAAACACACACATCAAAACATACCTGTACAAACATACACAACAAAACATACCTGTACAAACATACACAACAAAACATACCTGTACAAACATACACATCAAAACATACCTGTACAAACATAAACAAAACATACCTGTTCAAACATACACATCAAAACATACCAGTACAAACATACACAACAAAACACACATGACACATGTAACAAGCCATACATGTGACACACACATATTTACGTATGTATGCATATATATGTATATATATATATATGTCTTTATTTTGCTTATTGACATTTGGTTTCCCCAAATCAACTCTGCCTTACACATTATAACATCATCGTATATAATCCAGTATGGATGGCATAGCATTAAACCTTTTGAGTGTAAAACAATTTACAACAGCATATCATGAAACTCAAACCAAACCACGACTTCTTTTGGTATTCTTGCAAAAAAAACCTGGCTCAGTCCATGCTAGTGAAGGTCTGGTGAATTCTTGACTTTCTATTCTTTATTCACTTTGAATTAGTCACTTACAGGTTTTGATTCTGGAATTCACTCCTGCAAATCCTAGTATCATAATGTCAGTGTATAAGATATGAAAGATGTATTTCTCCAAACCCTATAAAATCTAGTTCAGTGACTCTCAAACAATTGTTTTTCAGTGCTGCATTACATTTCTTTTGATAAGAAAAATAAAAAAGTCCCTCCTCAGTGGTTGTCGGCTCCGTGGCTATGGAGTTACGGATGCAGTTCGTGATCCCACATACCCACACTTGAAACACAGCTGTGCACGATTTGGCAGCAGACTGCATTGCTTTGGTTTTTTTACGAAATGGTATGGGGCCAGTTGTTCAGAAATCAATGGCAAACTACTGAACGTAAATGTGCCAAGAGACCACAACAGCAAAATATGCTGGTGTTGACTGCAACGTCCTGTAGAAGATATGCAACTAACTAACTAACCTCAGTGGTTGCATGGTCATAGATCTTCACATCTGATCATGGAGTTCATAATGCATGTGGAGACAATATTTCTCAGTTTACTTTCATATTAATAATGCAGTTGCACTACATTAATGCAGAAGTACTTTTTAATTACTCTGTATTTACTTTTAGATGTATTTTTTTAAATGCCTCAACTGGACAAATACTGAGTTTTCCTACTTCACTGTGAGAGAATCACTGTCCTAGAGGGATGCAATAATGATTTGCAACACATTAGAAACATCAAAAACATGACAAGGGCAGAACTGTGGCAACTATCTATAGCTTGATTTAGTTGTTGACAGACGTCACATGTTGTTCAAGGGTGGGAATATTTGTCTTCCTGTTTCTGCTGTAACTAAGTAGAGTACAAATTTCCCCTTCCAAGTCCCTTATCTTCAACTCCGTGATTTACTAGACAACTGGTAACATATTTGTTTCACCACTTTAAATATGTAGCCACAATATAAGCGGCCAGTAATACATTCTATAGCTTTAAACACATCATGTACATAATCAAATGTCTGTTTTCAAATGTTTCAGATTATTACTCTAATACTTCTGTATGTGTAATGTGTATGTGTGTGTGCACGCATAATACACAGAAAATATTTAAACGTTAATTGTTAACAAAACATTGTTTAATGTTTCCAAACTTTCTGAGGTTATGTACATACCAAAGTTGTGTTATGTACAATTTTTCTTTAATGTAGATGAGGCAGAGTAGGGGAGTACAAGAAAACGTGAAAGTATGAAAGCAAAGATGTCTCTCAGGGTAGGTATATTCACAACCATAAACATATCAAGTGCTAGTGTATGAGAAAATGTCCATATGGGTTTGACACTGAACAATGAACCAGTAAGTTTATATACTTGTTGATACAGTGTAACCAGTCAAAGGAAATCTCACAACAAAACATGTCACAGAGTGGGCACTGTGAAGTGACATGGCTTCACATATATATCAGGTCACAACATTAGCAGACGTGGTGACTGACCAACTCCCTTTCTATAACATTCTTCCTTTCCAGAGGAAATCTCTGGTACCCATCTCTTGACACCGAGTTTGCTGCTTGGATGTATCTGTTGATGATTCTGTGTGAATACTATAAATCTAGTTGTTGATTGTGTCATTTCCAAAATCACTGGCATAAACAGTGATTTTTAGTGCTATACTAAGCATTAATGACAAGTTATACAAACATGTCTAAAATACTAATAACAGAAGGGCAGTTTGATACAAATATTTCAAACGATGTTAATTACAATGTCCTCTAAAGAAAGTACTGGTGAATATGAGAAATGCCATCAGGTCTCCGTTCGTTGAATGGAAACTCCCATCTGCATATGCTAGTGGTAGTTGTCGGGTAATGCACGTGTGTGGTAGTTGTCAGGTAATGCACATGTGTGGTTGTTGTCGGGTAATGCACGCATGTGGCAAATGCAGCTCAGGGGATTGTATATCCATCAGGATAACTGCACCTGAACATGCCAGGGCACACACTTTTCCTGACAGTCGGAAATTTCTGTCAAAGGCAGAGGGCACAAACCACCCATGTAAGCGTGGAAGGCAAGGGGAAATGACATCTTCTGAAGAACGAGTTAATAAACAGGCTACACATCTGTAATGGGAGGTATGACACGTTCAGAAACACCATACTAGTCTCTGGGCATGACACGACAACTGGAGTATGATTTCATAACCTCAGTAAACTGATACTACTATCATTAGAGACTCCAAGTGCAGGTAATCCACCCAACAGTCTCATGTACTTTATACACCTTGGCTCACAGGTAGTCTATGCCTTAGATGACAGTATCTCTTCTCTTCCCTACATTTCTTAACCCTCCAAAGAGCACAGACTACCAACCTTGTGCTCCTGTCCAATGTCAGTGTCCAGTATTAAAATCCAACCAACCACAATGAACCTTGATGCTTTCCTCCATGAACTTTCCCCCATGACTACTCAAGCTCCTCCTGTAAGTCTCAGGCAAATGGCTGCCAATCATGTTCAATCTCAAGTCTCAGTTATGATATTTGCTGGATATTGCATTAAAAAACATCATATTTGAAAATGACACACATTAATATGGATATGAAAAATCATCATTTGAAATGGTTTTCAGTTCAAAGCGTGGAGAAAGGCAAAAAAAAAATTGCTTCACAAGACTTCCTGGACAAAAAAGACAAACAGATAAAATAATATATTTCTGGAATGTGCTGGCATCATTTGGTTGAACTGTTTCTTTATAAAGATTGCATAGCCGTAAAGAATGAACATGTAGTTCTTAAACGCATAGCTAGTTCTTCATTCTATTTTAACTTCAAAAAGCAAGAGCTACTGGCCTCTATGAACCAATCAGGTATAGTTATTAGCCACCAAAGAATAAAACATGTTTTGCAGACACAGAAGGGAGAAAAATAGGATTGGTACACACATAAATACTTAAAAGAGTTCATGTTATTTAAAATCCCATATAGTGCTATATTTGTAAATAACAACATGCAGTATTATCAACACCATGACACAGAGAAGCAGACTTGGTGAGACTTGTGTTTACGTTTCTGCACTGATATACAATAACTGACACAAAGTAGTGTTTACGTTTCTGCACTTATAAGTATGCACTGATATACAATAACTGACACAAAGTAGTGTTTACGCTCCAATCCTAAGATCTAATTCACACTTCCTTTCTAGGTGCCCAGTGTGTTTATAATGTTCACTCTACGTAAGACAATCATTGCGTATGTTATACTCAAGATGTGAAATCCTTCCTAGTTTTCATGCTTCCAAGCACCTGAAAACCTCTCTGCACCCAATGTGTTGCCATCTGATACACAAGATAATTAACTATACTTTTATCTTGTAATAAAGTTCCTCCCTTATTTTATGGTGCATGTTCAGAAAAACACAGGAAGAATTACATGTCTAATTTGTTGCTTAGTTGGAAACCTTATGCCCGGTTTAAAACATATCTGGAAAAACATAATTCCCTCTGAAAGAAGACAATGAATGACTGATGGAACATCACCGTAACATTATAGATAACATAGATGTATACAAACAGAAAGAGCTGTTTACAATAACACCCTGAAGTAAAACTGGTGTCCTCCAACAGCAACATTTGTTGGTGACTCATGTCATTCTATACCAAGTAACCCATTTATCATCATCATCATCATCAAGTGCCTTGCCAGCTGGCATCCTGCGATCTCCAACAGTGTTGACATTTCATGTGTTGACACATCTCTCCGTCCCGTGACAAAAGGCTATCAAGAAACTTCATCTGTTTTCCTCAATCTCTTTCCATAAATCTGTTCGGTTTCTCTTCTCAAAATGTGGCTAAAAAAATGACAACTGCCTCTTGCTGATGTTTGTGATATCTTTGTGTCTGAGCCTCCTTCGGATTGCTCATTTTGTCCAAGTAACTTTCAGCATTCTTCTGTAAATCCACATCTCTGAGACCTCAAGTAACCACTATATGCTGACAAATGTCTACATGATGAATAACGACCTGATGATGCATACTGTAACAAGGAAATCACATGACTGGTGACAGTAAACATGACATGATATTCACAGAGCAAGTCTGCTATCTATGTCTCTACCTTGCCATGGTCAACAAGCTTTTATGCCTGCATCATCCCAAGAACTGGGCCAGTGACAGAGTAGCTACTGGTACGGCCATCCAAGCCTGATAGGTCAAAGAGTCAGCAATAAAATAAACATGAGACAACACATACTTTTCCTGGTAGATTGGTGACAGTTAAAGACTAAGACAGGCAGAATTCACAGAAATGCCTGCAGTAATTGGACACAGTGGGACACAAACTTGTCCAATAAAACAATATAAATCACTATATGACAATGGTATATAGAAATTAAACAGATCAATGTATGGTGGCTGGCTTGGTATAGAATGAATTATAACCCAGAGATCCTATGTGGCAAGAGAGAATAAACAATGATAATGGGATATTTTTAAAGTTACAGTATGCAGTACATTCATGATTGAAATACTGATATGCATAGACAGCAGCAAATTACAAATTTCACTCAAAGAAAAACATAGAAAAACAGTTTTATGTATTCTGTACATCAAGAAAAGTTTTTCGTGAAAAATAAACAATCAGAAAAAGGTTACAAATCTAAAAATGAACAATAAAGATATATGCCTTGATACAAAAAATATAGATACTACTTCTAGTAGTAAAAACACAATAGGTACAGAGAAGAACAAAAATGTAAAGTGTATGGTGTTAATGCATAATGTACATAAAAGTTAGTACCTTGAAAGTCAAATTTGCTTGTAGAAATGCTCAACTGACTTTTGGATACTGGACTTATTTTCTCCAGAAACTAAACATAAGTCGGTTTTCCTCACCCCACCCCCAAACCTGCCTAAATATAGGACAAAGGCAAGATAACAAAATAGTATTGTTGTATTGAGAGTTTTATTGGTGGACCAAAGCAAACAAAAACCCAAAAAAAATAAAGAGACTAACAAAAAAAAAAAAAAAACAATTACAGGATGTTGAATAAATCCTTTGTCCATGCATGTGAATAAAAAATGTAAAGCAAAGCACACGTCCATGAAATAAACCGGATATCAATGAAAAATAATATAAGGAACAAAACAAACTAGAAGTAGTAACAGGCAAATGATAATTGATTAAAGAGAAATTGATTACGTTAATCAAACTTAAAATGAGAAGTATAGAAGTCCACACTAAACTGTGAAACAAAAATGTGAGAGCAAACTCAAGCATACTTCTGAATGTTCCCTACCCATACCCTACATCAGTGTAAATGTCACAATATTCAATTATACATATTTTCTGGCCTTCTGTATGCCCTTCTAAAAATTATACTAGTTGTCCTTTGATTTAAAAAAAGAAAAACCATGTAAAACCTGGGTGCAGTATGAATTCTGCAGAAATATAGCACAGACCAATTATATTCACATGACTAAGTGTCAATATTCACATGGTTAAGTGTCAATATTCACATGGCTAAGTGCCTAGTTCACTGCATTTACAACAGAGTATTCCAATATGCAAGACAAAGATCATGAGAAAAAACCAAGCAAATGATAACCTGATCTCCCTTGGTGAAAACCTCACTCCAAGAGGTGGAATTGTACACATATTTAGGTAGCAATGTAGACACAGATGGGGGGAACAGATAAGATAGAAAAAGAATAAAAGAGGCAAGAGAAGCTTTCATAGCAGTAGGAAATAAATGGAAATCAAAAGAAATTAAACTTAGCTCTAAACTCAGGATATGTAACTAATATGTCAGTCAAATTGGTAACACTGTATGGATCAGAAACAGCAAGAAATCCTGAAACTACTAAATAACTACAAACATTCATTAATTTGTGCTTGCAAAGAATAAAAGAACTAAAATGGTATGACAGTATCGCTAATTGAAGCTTATGGGGAGAACTAAATACATTGAAGCAAATAATGAGGTGAGGAAAAGATACTGGCACTGAATAAATAGACAGCACAGTGGAAAAAAAACCTGTTAACAGTGTAACTAAATAGTCCTTTCTCTGGAACCCAGAATTCAATAGAAATAGACAGTGGAGACAGATAATATGGGGAAGGAATAGAGGGAGCTTGCAGGAGATGGCAATATAGGAGAGCTTGGCGTTGAGCTGGTTGAGGATCTACGCTCCATTCAGGAAATAAACGGCAGAAAAATAATAATTCCAACATGCAGGCAGACCTGTTCTTAAAAAGATGATTACTGGATTACACAAGAGAAAATGGTGCTGCGCTAACACAATAGTCCTAAAATATGGACATCTTTACACAATGTGTGGTTTGAACACTTCAACTTCGAGAGGGTTTGACTTCTGTGGATACAGTCAAGGATTTCATGTGTACTTGGTCTCATTACCCAGAAGAGAACAAGCAATTATCTTCAGACTAAGAACACTCATTAGCAAGAAGAACCAGTCACTGCAGACTCAAATAAACTGTTAATCAAATTACTATTGGACACAGTGATATAAACCAATGGGAAGAGGGGAAACTAACTGTATCAGCTCCTCAAAGACTGCTGACTTCATCAAAGGAAAAGAGTGGCAACATGATCATCCCCATTCCAACTGAGGAAAAACTGATGTAGTGGGAGAGACCTAAGATGGACTGCCAATGTTATCATAGTAATAGATATGGTTATCTCAGAGCAAACAGAGAAGATGGTCATGGTTGTTTTTTTTTTTTATGTGTAAGTAACCAGTTCCCTATCTCAACATTTGCTTCCCCACCTTGAAACAGACTCAGGTAAGTGTTTCACCGCTTGTACATTACAGGAGGATCTATGTCCTTGTTTTTTTTTTAATGGTCTTAACATCTATAAATGTCAAACCCTCTTACCAGTTTAAGTATTCAGAAGATTGCTCTAAAACAACAAAGTAAACTAAAGACACATGTTTAACAGATCAAGATAATCTTGAACAGACACAAAAATAATGATACAACAAATAAAAACGTCTCAGTTTGAAATATGCAAATGAAATGACAAATCTAATATATATATATATATATATATATATATATATATATATATATATATATATATATATATATATATATATATCAACTGATGTTAAACTACTGATTGATGTTATTGGGAACGAGGCTGTCATGGATGCAGGCAGAAATCAGCACAAGGCAAGTGCCTTAGATAAGGGAAACAGGTACTTCACATCATGACAATACATTTTTTTTTTCAGGTGAATGTGTTGTTTACAAAAAAAAACAAAAACAACAAGGTGTACGCTGCCCATGAGGCTATTGGAATACAATTGATACATGTACATCTTCCTGTCATGAAAATCAACATACAACAGTGAACATTTGTTAGTCACTGAAAACATGATTATCTATGCATGTGCTGTGACTGAACAAAGAGACATCACGTATACATGGATGTGCATATGTGTGCATGCTTGGGTTTGTATGGTGGATATGGGCACATATAAGATAATTACATCGATCCTCAACATGGGTCATACAAGCCCCCCTGGGGACGTATGTTTCACAGAGGTACTAAGGCTTAAAAGAAGACCAAGAGACAAAAACAGGTTTAAGACCCCTGCATTCTGACATGGGCCTGACCTGCATATAAGAGCTGTTATACGCCATACTCATATATTACTGTAACAATGTGCTGACCAGTACGAAACATGCTCAAAAGAGTGGAAAATGTTAAGCTTGAATATAAATGCTTGGTTGATATTATATGACGAAATTCTACGAAAGATGAAACCACAGCACGAAAGTATGAAACTATAACAGCTATGTACATTATCATACACACCGTTCTGTCTCATCTCATTTCCACTACAGGAGCAATGTGTGTGCAATGTAACAAATGGTAACAAATGTAACAAATTCCCTGATACAGTGAAGACACGCCGCTCCAGTGGCCATAAATCACATTGTGTTATTGCTGAGCTATGTCTATAGGATGTCACATTTATGTTTTTTATTTTTTTTTTCTCATTTTAAATGACAGCAAAGTGTATATGCAACTACTGACAGTTTCACCAAGGTAGAACTGTAACTACATGTGCTGCATAAAAACATGTGCACAGCTCCCAGACAAAACACAGGACAAAGTTGATGGAAAACCTACACTGAGACATCAAGACATTTTTTATTGCTTATAATATATGCTGATTATAAAAGTTAGATTAACATACTATAAGTTTCAACTATAACAAAAGACAAGACAGTTCTTCGCATTAAGTAACATATATACATATATGTAAACAACATGACTGAATGTAGAAAAAAAAAAAACACACAATTGTGAACAATATTTATTTGCCAATCAACTTGTGTGGCAAAGTTAAATTTGCTTGGTTTCTTTTTTTTTTTTTAAATTTGTACAGGCACAAAATTGATTTGTTAATAACTTTTAATCAAAATAATATGTATTAATCGCTGACATTATTTGAAAAGATTTGTTGTGGAAAAATAAAAAGATAATCCAGGCAAACTGATCTAAAGCTCATTTGAAAAGTCAAATATCCATGTGGATAACCTATCCTGTCCCTGTCTATTATTATTGCTTTGATGTTAATTAAATAAAAACTCTTCTCCATAGATACAGTCCAACTGTAGTAAGTTCATCTGCAAGTGAAATCTGGATTCTAACTGTACAATTCCATGTACGGTCAGATAATCATCATGTGACATGCCTATAAATGTGGATGGTCATCATTGGCAATCTCACACGATCGCCGGCCTTGGATCAGGTCTGTGTTCTTGTTCCAATTATGCCATGTGACCAAGCCATCAAGGTGTGCATCACTTTGTATTCTCCTGGCTCTTTTCCCCATCATTTGTCACCAAGTTTTCCAGTTTATTTTCCTCAAATTTCCAAAAGATCTTGAATGTCTACATATAATTTTTGTAATCAATTTATGGTTTTCATTTGTGTTTCCGAGGACTATCTCATTTGCTTTTGTGTTTCCGAGGACTATCTCATTTGTTTTTCTGTCATCCCATGGTATTCTCAGACCACATTCCCACTACCATTAGACGTTTCTCAACTTGTCTACTTATTGTCTGCTTACATGCATTCAACAGTGTAGGTTCCATACAGCACTGCTTATCATGCAGTTGACAGATTTTGATAACAGTTTTGACATTTTTTTATGCACTGTCAAATGTCTTTATTTCCTCTTTGAAGATGGATGCATGACAAGTCGGCTCTGGTCTTCAGAGTTGTTTTGTTGATAAGACCAGAGAACTAATAGAAGATCTGTCTCACACTGATTATGTTTTGACTGAAGAAGCAATTATTACAATTTGCATCTGACAGTTTGAATGCTAACTGAATAAATAATCATACCCAGTACTGATTTTATTGGTGTGAGTTTTTATCTCAAGTTAACAGATATGTACCACAACTATAAATGTAAAAGTTTAGCACTAAGAACCGCACCTTTCAATATTTACTTTATTCAATATCATTTGGTTTATTTAATTCATCTTTGGATATTCAGAGCAAGGAAAACATTTCAAATAAGTAAAACAAGGGACTATTTATTTATCTGTCTGTTTGCTCCGAAGGGGTTCACAACAACCAAAAAAACTACAGATACATCAATACTAAAAACAGACAACTTCAAATTAAATATTCAACCTGTCCTGGATAACTAGAACTGATATTTGCCTTAAAAATATAGACTTTCAGTATATTTGGTAGAGATGACATTTTGAAGTTCTAAATGTTGATTCACCATATCATGTGCCAGAGATTATCAAGCCCCGTACCTCCATGTTTCCTGTGTTCTTGACAAGTCCAAGTCTGTGTTGCATACTAACAAGCCTGCCTTTACTAGAACTAGCATCATCTCTGATTATGATAACTTTTTTACCTTTAAATTATGGGATCTTATCCTGACTCACGAACAAACAACTGCTAATAAACGCACACAAAATTTACATAATTGTAACAATTCTGTAGCAAAATCAAAAGAGGAAAATTGAACTTCACTAGTTGCACATATTTCACAGTAAATAGCTTTTTCCACTCTACAATTTATATTTTTTAAAATCACAACCCTTTATGAAAACTGCCAACAACTACAGCTTCATTATTTGAACATGTTTATAAAACAACCTTTAAGAGAACACAACACTCATAATATACTTCTAATAAAATTACATAATATACAAACTTTTTAAAAGATAAACTATTATTAAACAATAATTTTTGTAGATTGACAAACAAAATGTATATCTCATATTTTTCCATTTACTCATTGTGTTTCTGTGTACAACATTCAAATTTACTGACCGTGTAGTTTTCACAAACAGACCTGCAGATACTAAAGGTGCAGGTAACAATATGAGTACAGACAGAATAACAACCATGTCCATGTAATTGTAGAGGAGTGTCTGGGAGATATCTTGTGTGTACACAGCAGGTTAAAATATCACATTAATTTCTGATAAAGCAGTGATTTGTTGCTGTTGTTTTTCTTCTTTTTTTTTCAACATCTGTGGCATTTCCATATTTAATGGACAAATTTGAAGAAAAAAAATCTTGACCACAAAGAACATTCAGCTTGGCAAAAATACAACAACCATAACAGTAACAAATGTGCATAGAAGAGAAACCCAACATGGGAAGCAGGTAATATCAAATAGAGCTTGTGTTCCAACATATTTCAATCCAAGTTTTGAACATTGACCAAACAACCAATCACACGGCTACATTTCCACCCAGAGATTGATAGACTGGAGAACATGTAAATGACAAGAGTCGGTGCATTAGCCAGTTATCTGTACACCAACGTAACACAGACATGCACACACACATCTCACTTACCTCCGTGGCAAACAAAAATGTCATGCCTCAAATGGTTCAATCACATTCAGTCACTCTCACACGAACAGGGCAGCCCAAGTCAACACAGAAAAAATCACGGTATAAAATGTCAACACAACATGAGGGGAAGGAGGGAGGGGGGAGTAAAAAGTATAGAGATTTTAAAAAAATAAAAGATATATCTGTATATATAATTCAGTACATGAATATTTTCATTCAATGTATGCTACAATGACTGAAACTATGACCATGTGAATGCTGAGGCCTCAAGTGCAGCTATGTACATGTGAACAGGGTAACTCTTGATGCATTTTTCAAAAATACACAACCATTCTAAGTACATATCCTCCCCGTCCCCCATTTATTTCATAGACAGTGAGAGATTTTATTGCAAGAAAGTATTGGCAATCCAACGATGGCAAACCAACGATGTATATTTAAGACAAGCTATCTCTTATGCAATCAAAAACTTTAAGACTTCTTCACTTTTAGAACTGAACTTTTAAAATAGCAACGTAAAATATTCCGTTTTCATTCCCTCTTTAGTTAGGATCTGCAGTTTACTGTTCACCATAATGCACAGAATAGAAAGTCAATTTTCAATCCCAAATTTAAAAAAAAAAAAGTTAACTGTTTTGGTTTCAATCACCAGGTATTTGAAAGTAGCTAAGTTCATTTCTCAAAATACTCAAGGATCCCACTGATATCGAAACAATTTTGCATTGGGAGATTTGATGTGATACACAGGTTAGATGATCAGGCAGATCTAACAGGGAGGTTTCATATCATTAGAGGAGATCTGATGTAATCACTTCTCTGAGAATACCCATAACTGCACAGTTTAGATACATTCTATTTAATTATACAGAGAAAGTCCTTAATACTGAAATGCCAAGAAACACACACAAGGGGAAAGAAGAAAAAAATCACAGTAGATAAGCTCTTTATAGATATGAACATTTTATCGTAAAATGCTTTTTTTTCTTTTTACAAAAATAAAGAAAGAAAGAATGACCAATATAAAATTTCCAATTGTTCTTTTTCCCCTTTCTTTGTGAAAATATGTAGGAATATCGAACTTGTACAAATGAATATATCTGATAGAATGAAATAGATACAAGTACATTATTTGAACAACTGTTAAATGACATAATATGTACTTTTTCCAGGCATGATTATGTGTTAAACACGTAAGGAATATGAACCCATTTGGTAATATTGTCACGTGTACAAAAAAAACAGCATTTTGTCTGAAATCGAAACAACAAGTCAATGAGATGGGTGATAGACGAGGACCGAGGTCAAACCACGATCACGAGTGCAGCATGCATCTTTTTGACATAGCTAGTGCATGTGAACCTGCTGCAGTCTCCAGGACAATTCAAACTGGGTGTATGGTATAGTCTTGAGTCTGGTATGATGACAATTCAGGATAATTAAAATAAAACGTCTGCCTAAGATCTCACAACCAAGTCAATGGATTGTCTTTGTTGCCTAACACTCTCTCTACATCTTTCAGAAGTTCACTGTTGATTTCCTCCTGCAAAATATGCATTACAACCATGTGTTAGGTACAAGGACAACTGCACAGATAAGATAGTCAACAGATGATTCTCATTGCACATCAAACTATTAGTCCATAAGTGCTCAGATCCTCTCCTCAACATATAACAATTCACAGCACCAGTTATTTGTTGTTTGATTATTCTTCTTTGGCCTCCCGCATGGTAATCTAATCTAGCTTAACCCCATTTTATGGGGGGGGGGGGGGGGGGGGTACCCTCACTCTCTTTGAACTCAAGTGTAGTCCATACACACTACTTCTAATAGTGCTGGACTGAATTTTGCGTGAGGGTTAGCTTGACCTATTAACAGTGTCCCTTGCTATCAGGCGAACCCACTCTGACTTCAGAGGTACTTGTAATTTACGCCCCCAAGTCAAGGACGATAGGTCAACATTTTAGTCCAGCTGTTCGGTGTAGGGGATGAACACCTCACAACGGCATCAGCACACCGGATGTTTAAGAATATGCGTTCTTATCCATTTGGCCATGCTGACCTACTAACCCCTTTTGACTCCTTCTTGCAGTCTGGTCAAAGTTGCAGTCATTCCCATTTCTTGAGTTATTTACTCGTTATGCCACCCTGAGGGCATTCAGGGTGTCAGATTGGTTATGACAAGATTCTGGTGTGTATAGTGCAGTGTTTCCCAACCTTTTTTCTGCCATGCCCCACTTAAGCCTTTCTAAAATTCATATTGCCCCCCCCCCCCCCCCCTCCTCAACATATACATTATTTTTAATATTCAAAAATTGAATTGTTCACTAAAGAAACTTGAATGATAGGTTTTAGGAAGAAATCACTAAGTAATTATTGAGCAAACAGTAAGTAAATTTTCAAAACATATAATGGAGAACTGAAATTCAAGTACAAAATAATTTTAATGAAAGATTTTTCTATATTATTTTAATTATTAGTAATTATTTATTATTTAAATTTAGTGAGATCCTTTCGCTTGATGCTTGCTGCAAAGAGATCTTATGTCAGGTTCCAATTTAGTTAACTTCAGTCTCAAGTCTCCCCGTTTTGTTATATTCAGCTGATTTCTTCACCCGATTTTCGAATTGCCCCCCTTAACAGTCAAATTGCCCCCCTGTGGGGCGTGGGCCCCACGTTGGGAAACACTGGTGTAGTGAGAAGACTTTACATACACCAGGTGACTATCATGTGGGAGCGATCACTACCCTTTCTTGGTACATTTCAACTTCCCACACAACCCTCTGCTGTCAGCTGTACAAAACAAGGTCTACCTTTGAGCAATATGCTGTCTGATCAAATGCCTGTCTTTGAAAGAATGCTCTCCCAAGCTGGGGGTTCAACTGAAATCACTGTATTACTGTATTAGCAAGTCCAAGCAATACATACTATGTTATGATGGCTCACTGTAACATACCGAGAATAACCAATATAGCCAATCATGGCATGTTAGTTAGTTAGTTAGTTGACAGATCATCCTCAATGCACATCGAACCATTCAGTCCATAAGTGCTTGGATCCTCTCCTCAGTAAATCCTGCAGCATGTAGCGGCTCACGACACCAGTTCTGTGTTGGTTTATTACTCTTCTTTGGCTTCCTGCATTCTGTTCTTATTTGGCCACGCCTCTTTTAACTTGCTGTTCTTGCAGCCTGACCATGGTTGTAAATTCCCAGTCATCGCTTGGTTCTCGCAAACGACTTACTTCTTGTAAAGTATTCAGAATGTAGCCCTACCCGCAAGCCTGTCAGCCTGCTCATTCCCTTGTACACCCGCATGCCCTGGCACAAAGATGAAACTAATCTTTGCCAGCCGAGACAGCTCCAGACTCAGCAGCCACTCTCTTCGGACCCACCCCATCTCTATCATCCTGAGCATTCTCATTGAGTCACTAAGGGCAATCATGGCATTAAAAGATAAAAGTGATCCAACCAACCCTTTTCTCCAATGCAGGGAACTCCTCTTCAGTGTTCATGTCACTGGTCATACATCTACAGGTGTCATTCCTGGATGAGGTTGTTTTCTCCAGGTCAATGCTATAACTTCTGCTTTAGTATGGCACTATGTGACCATCTTTGGCAGCATAGGTAAATTGAACAGGCCTGAACTATTGGGGATTTTTGCAGCGAAGTTGTTAAGCCATCAACCTTGTGCTCAGAAGGCTGTAGGTTTGTTATCAGACTCCATCAGTCGGTTTGTGAATTAAATTTTTTGTCAGAGGCCTCTGAGCATGTCAAATCATCAGAGCTGCGGTGTTCATGTTCTGAGTGATGCTTTCAGCTGACAGCAGCTCTGTGGAGGCAGCCCGAGCTATATGGGATAAAACCTGGTGCAATGAAGTTATCCTGAAGAATGTGTTCAGTATTTTGAAATCTAATCCCACATGGACATTTGTCTGTGGGGGAAAATGAGTGGATTAGCTGACTGGATGTTCTACTCTGTCTTTCTCCAACCACTTGCTTTGGTGGGATCTGTTAAGGCTAGCAGCCCAACGCCACTCCTTGCCAGTTGTAACTAACAAGTTATTCTGTTGAATGACCATTTTCTGTGGATACGTGTGTCTTAAGTTTCATGGTGTTTGTGGCAATCTTTCAAAGCAGAATGAGTCAACTCATAGCATCAACCAGTTACCTATTTTATGACATGTGTTGAAATAATACAGCAATCTGCCTTTGTACTGTTGAAATAATACATCAATCTGCCTTTGTACTGTTGAAATAATACAGCAATCTGCCTTTGTACTGTTGAAATAATACAGCAATCTGCCTTTGCACAAGTCACACAAAAACTGCAAAGCCATATCTGAATAGAAAGAACTTTCTTAACAATGATATGATGTCAATGAACTGACAGCGAGACAAGTGTCAAAACTAATGGTGGGGACAAATGTTTCTATGAAACAACAGCAAAAGATCCGGTGTCTATGAATTGACAGTGGGAAATCAGATGTCTATGCACTAACAATGGGATATCACTTTATAAATCAACAGTGAGAGATCAGGTATCTATAAAATGACAACTGGAAACAGGTGTCTATAGATTTACAGTGGGACAAAAGGTGTCTGTAGACGACAGCTGAACACAAAGTGCCTATAAGCGTCAGTGAATTTAAAATGGGAGATAATAAACTGAAAACTGGAGACAAAATTTATATGAAATGAAAACTGGATGGAAAACTATGAATTGGAAACATGAAAATTGAAACAAGCTTACTTGTAGGCTTGGAACCAGGTCCTCTGAGTCCATGGTCAGATGGTCAACTACATCGCCAACTCCTGCCATATCCATGCTGCCAAAATCTGACTGACCTTGAAGTTTGGGGCCTGTTGGAGCAAGAAACAGATATAATTATAAAAAACAGAAAACATTGTTTTACGTCAGGGGTCGGCTACCTTTTCTAGCAGCGTGCCAAAGTACTTTTAAAAATCATTGAACATGCCAACTTAAGACAACAATCTACTTCTTCTTCTTCTTCAGCATTCCGAGCCATTGAGGTTCTTTGCTGCAGATACAAGCCGTCTCCATTCATCTCTCTGGTTGACCTTCTCTTGCCAGTCGCTGATTCCAAGTGCTTGTAGGTCTGTATGTATATTATCTCTCCCCCATCTTCTTGGTCTACGGTCATTTATAATTTAGACCACAATGGTCATTAGAATTATCATACCATTTGTCCTGAAATGTGAATATATCAAGTTTTTGTCCTTTTAAGTAATTTTAACGGCACCATATTACTTAAAAACAACACAAACTTTTATGCAAGGGTCAACCACCTGTGCTGGCATCAGTATAGACAGCCAAGTGTATTATAGTGCTGGTGGTGGAGGTGGTTGGGAGAGAGGGGAAGAATAGAATGCAAACAGCACTTCATCAAGGTCAGTCATTGTTACTCCACACTCACTCACTCACTCTGTATCAGAGTGCACTTCTTACTTACAGTCTAACAACTTTCATTTTGAAAAATTTTTAAAAACAGGAACAGCTGCAAAAGAATTATATGCTTCTCTTTAACTAAAAAGTTAGATTTTCTTAATGAGATCATACACATTTCAAATCACAAGGTATGTCACTGAAAATTATTGCATGTACCACATTATTGTATTTCAAATCACATGGTGTGTCACTGAAAATCATTCCACATGCCAAATTATTGTATTTCAAATCATGTGGTGTGTCACTGAAAATAATTCCACATGCCAAATTATTGTATTTCAAATCATGTGGTGTGTCAATGAAAATCATTCCACATGCCACTTTACTGCATTTGAAATCATACAATGAGCTATTGAATATTGTTCCGTATGCCACATTTACCGGTTCTAGACAGTGCTCCTAAACTACACTGGTTGAACATCATACATAATGATAATTCCAGAGTCATAAAGGTTTCATTTTACTATGAAATGACTACAGTGACTTGTGAAATGAAGGTCACTGATATGTCTAATCCATGACTTTCATGATGGTAGCATGGAGTGCTTTCGCTCTACTATGGATATATTTAGTACAAAAAAATATATACATTCCAATGTTATCAAAAATATAATATATACAACAGCTAATTCATAACATGCACAATGTTGTACATCAGCCATCTGTCTTAACAGCTGACGATCAACTGTCAAAAATACCTTTCAAAAGTCAGTTGCATGTCCTTGAAACAATGTCACAATCAACCCCAGCATTTACTAGCTCTTCGCTTCATTTATCTGAAAATAGGTTTCCTTTCCTTTCTTTGGTCATAGGCAGTGTAAACATGTCCGAGTGTAGCAAAATGTGGTAGACTGGAACTTTGAATTTGGCTAAATGTGTTGTCAGCCTGATGCTAGTGAGGGTCCATAGCACTAGGAACAACATCTAAACATCATCAACTGAACTGCTTGAAATGGTATATCAAGTTATCGGTTCTAAGAACATTCTACATGATGACAGTAAATGTAGCAGAGAAGAGGACAAACTCAGCCCTACTCTAACATCATTCCTAAACAATGGGGTATATGGGGTATATAGGGTGCTAGCCCCATATTTGCATAGACCAACACAATGGGTGATGTGGTAAAATCATGCCAGCTGTCTTGACTTCACTACAGCTGCTCCCTAGCATTGGCTATCATGATGATCATTCTGAGCCCAATCTTAACTGCTATAGTCATTATGGAGAAATGCAGTCAAATAAAAGATAATAATATTAGCCTATTCCATTTGTACCTATCTGGTCTATACTGGGGATACAAGTACAGAGCAAATAAGTACATCGATGTAAATCTGACATTTTTCTGGAGCCGCAGCTGCGTAGCGACTAAACGCTCACCTACTGGCCCAGTGATCATGGGTTTGACCAGCATCGCGGTGGATTAGACATTTTAAAATTGACCAGGAAGCATCCAGGTTGCTCCCAGCCTAACATGGGTGCCAGGAGTGGTTTCTGGAAGTCAAGGCAGCTAGCATGCTACTGACCACATCACACACTGAATGTCCACTGGCCTATACAAGTACGGGTTTTGCACATGACCAATGCACCTCAAGGCATATTTTTAAAAAGTTAGTTGCAAGTTCTTTACAGGATGTCGCAGTCAACT
Organism: Cepaea hortensis; assembly: GCA_963921405.1. Classification (NCBI taxonomy): domain Eukaryota; kingdom Metazoa; phylum Mollusca; class Gastropoda; order Stylommatophora; family Helicidae; genus Cepaea; species Cepaea hortensis. The sequence continues at coordinate 53,992,922 of OY992883.1, read as the reverse complement.
CCAGCATTTTTAAAAAAAATTTACTGTTTGTGATTTCTTGGCAAGTTTACGCTCAGTAGTTTGCCATTGCTTTAGAACGACCGGCGCTCATACCATGTTTATTAAAACCAATACAAAGCGTGTCTGCTACCATATCACTAGAGAGCGGTGTGTGGGATTATGAATTTAAGCATATAAAAGGTTCCTTTATTTGCTTACTTTTACTTATATTTTCTTGGGGTCACATTTTAAAGTGAGAACAAAGGCTTTGTTAAAAGGGTTACGAATGACAAATTTAATCAAAATGAATTTTAATCACTTATATTATATATTTATAAACAGTATAGTCTGACAACCATTTCAGAAGTTAAATAATGAAGTGTAGGAGTAGGTTTAACCCTTTACAGGGTGGAACAGCCATTTACATTCGATACCATAAACGGGCGAAACGTCCCAAACCGCCTGATACTATTATGCATTGTAAAAACGCGATCTCTCGGCTTTCCGATACTTCCGATGGCTACTTTCGCTTTCGCTGATAGCTTGACAACGTGGCCGCCATTTGTAAGCACCTACTATGAATTTGAACGGACTTTTATGGACTTTTTTTGAAAGGTTTCAGGGTTTTTACGCTTAGTTTTTCAAAATGGATTTTGGCGATTCTTCAAGTGATAGCCGAGATTTCGCTAGGTTCAATTTAAATTACATTAAAGGGCACGAAGTTAACTATTAATCGGAGCTAGATATCAGTGCAAAGCGTTACTTTGCATTAGCAGTCGTGAGTCGGACTTTAAACAAAGTGATTATGATTCTGAAAATGTGTTTGTAAATTGCCGTATAGATGACGGAAATTCACAAACAATATGCTGTATTTCATAAATATTTGTGTTCATATTTGGATTACCGACAACAATCATGTGAGTAACATATTCTGCATGCTTTTCCCTTCATTGTGTTGTTTATTTAACTAAAATCGGTTGACTAACACCTTATTTGTGATGTTTTTACTAACGCATAACATATATAAATTTTACCGAACCTGAAAAAATCTTGCCCGCTCAGGGCTAAAAAACGGACAAGCATCTGCCCTGTAAAGGGTTAAAGCAGAAGATGAATTACACAAATGTCTTTACTCATGTTAAGATAATTAATATTTGTGTGGAGTTCTGATATCTTTCTTGTCAGCCTTTTATCTTTCAATACAGCATGCGCCCTCAATCAACTCATGCCATGCCCCCATGTCCTTTACTCTCTCTTGCAGCTCCTTCCATGTCCGCCCCATATTATGCAACTCTCTCTCTATAATTCTCTTCTCCACCTGTTTTCTCAATATGTGTCCTATCCACGCCAAAGTCGTGTCCTTACCTACCGATTCATTGGCACTTGTTTAGTTCACTCTAGCAGCTCTACAATGGTGATTCTGTTATAAACTATTTTAGTTGTCCTATTCTGTGCAGACACCAATTAACGATTGTAGTGCAACAGTAACAGTTTCAGTTGTTATCCATGTCTCTGATCCATACAGCAGTACTGATTTGATGTTATAGTTAAATATTCTAAATGTGGTTCCAGATGTAATATCTTTATGTCCACAAGTTTGCTTGTGATATGAAGGTTGACCTCTAGCTTTTTGTATTCTCATTGTAATATCTATAACTGTTCTCTTGACTTTGTCTGCATGATGATCATGTGGCTGGTACTTTACAGAACACCACTCTCATCACAGTCCCCCAAACCAGATTCTCAATCCTTTGCTAGTTTCCCTGCTTAATGTTTTTTTTTTCAGACTCCATGTGTCTTCAATGCCCAGTATCCACCTTCGTGCTGGTCAACATTTGCCTCTTCTTCTGGGCAGCATGCCCTCCATCATTGTCCTTTCCAAACCACTCACACGTTTCATATGACAACAGTATTTCAGTTTTCAAGACATCATGCTATTTTTGAGCCAGCTTTCTTTGATGTTCAAATATTATAGAATATCGGTATTTACCTTCTTCTTGGCTCACTATTTTCTTTCGTAACATTTTAGCTTAAAAATCCATTTTACTACTTTAGTGAATGTGAAATTCACCACGATTCACATAATGAACATATATTTTTTTCATTTTTGTGTGGGTGCTCATGACAGGGTGTGTGCACGTTTGTGCATGCATGTATCTCCGTGCATGCGAGCGAGCGAGCGAGCGAGAGAGAGAGAGAGAGAGAGAGAGAGAGAGAGAGAGAGAGAGAGAGAGAGAGAGAGAGAGAGAGAGAGAGAGAGAGAGAGAGAGAGAGAGAGAGAGAGAGAAGAGAGAGAGAGAGAGAGAGAGAGAGAGAGAGAGAGAGAGAGAGAGAGAGAGAGAGAGAGAGAGAGAGAGAGAGAGAGAGAGAGAGAGAGAGAGAGGTAATGTGCATTTTTTATGTTCACAGCATTTAAAAATGTCTTTTCTATGTGAATGATACATGTACAATAGATAATCGATTGATTTTTTTTTCTCAAACGAGAGCGAAACTCGAGTCTAGTGCTTCCATATTGACGTGGACAAGTAGGTTCGTACCGGAATACAATCAGCGTTGCCAGTGGTGGGTTGTGCTCAATATGTAAAATTCAAATCCCAGAGAGAAAAAAAGCACCAAATAAATAATTTGATTATTGCTCGCTGGACTTTAGGCGGCCTGGTGTGCCTTGCCAGTTGAGAAGAGGGGTCATTCAGGGCCACATTGATTGATGGATGTCAATTGCAGCAATTGGGCAAATTTTGAGCTATAGCCTACGAAGGGTGACGTGATATTCTAGTGATAATTTGGCCGCATCTAGCGTGTGCTACGTGGTCTCATGGTTACACACCCGCCTCACACACCAGTAATCCGGGTTTGATCCTGGGTCCAGTCAAGGATATGCACTACTGATGAGCTCAGACGAGAGCGAAACTCGGGTCTAGTGTTTCCATACTGATGTGGAAAAGGCCTTAGGTTTGTACCGGAATACAATCAGCGTTGACAGTAGTGGGTTGTGCTCAATATTTACAATAGATAATTGATGTATGAAAAATGAGCGGTTGGAAGGGCCGATTGTAAGGTGAGCCTGCGTGTCCAATTTGTGACCCTTTGAAAATAAAGTTTGTTTGTTGGTTCTGTATGCTGCCTCAGGAAAGATGCACGCTTTCAAAATGTTGACTTTGTTTGCTGATGTTGCGTCACAGGCTGTTAATACTGTTTAATCTCTATAGTGCTTTGGCCAGTCTGTCTCAAATTCATTGCTGTTAATTATGGAGCCAAAATATTACAAATTTATGACATTTTCAATGTCTTCATTCCAAAAATGACTTTCATCTTCATTATATCTTTTGACAGACAGGATTAACTCTTCGAAACTCTTAGCACTATTTGAGAAGAGGACCATATCATAAGAGTGTCAGGGTTCTGGAATTGAATTTCCAGTTATGAATGTATCAAAATTGTCAGTCATTTTTGGTGTTTCTCATTACATTTTCTGCATGGATGTTGAATAGGAATGGGTAGAGAATACCACTGTCTACTCCCATTTACATTTTAACAGTTTGTTTCATTTGATTTTGTGTGTGTGAAATGCGAGAATAATGTAAACAGTGAAATACAGATCATTTAGTTGCTCTTTCAGAGTTTATAGAATCCCACGTCTGGTAGTAGTTATTGTTATCTCCATAATTCTGTCTTCTTCAATAAGAATAACAAAGGTGACACAAGGCATCCCTGCTGTGATCCTCTTCTTATTACAAACAGATCTGTCGGCTTATCTTGATCCAGAACTCTGCATTTCATATGCTCATGTGTTGCCTTTATTAACTTGATTTGTAAAAAGAAAAAAGAACACTTTTACATGTCTTAAGGGGCATTGAGCATACAGTGCTAGACCCATATGTATATAAACCAATCGGCACTCAGTGGGTCATGAGATCAGTATCACGCCAGCCGCCTTTACTTCCCAAGACATTTCTTGCTAATTTTTGGGAGCCCTCGTAAATTTTAAAAAATTTTAAAAATATTAACACTTTGATTTATAATGTAATAACAAATGAAAAATTCATATCCGGTGAAGATGGAACCCATGACCACCAGGTCACTAAACCACTTTAACTTCAAATTGAATAGTATGGTCTATAAATTAATCTGGTAATATCTTTCTCCGAGTCACAACGGATCTCTCTTGGTCCATCAGCACCCTGTGGTTTGTCCTTGTGCAGAACCTTTCCCCCATCATAAGTCTTTTGAAATTCAACAATCTATGCAGTAAACATCATGAGATGGCTGAGAGCTACGCGAAATGGATAAATAAAAGATGGAAGAAGGAAGCAGTATGATTAATTAGCTGCAGCAGTCCAGCAAAGCTTACCCCCATCCTGAGTGTCCATGTCTTCCATGTTCCCGAGAAAGTCTGGTGTTCTAGGCAGGCTGTAGCTTGTCCCCATCCCACCTGTCAATACAAGAACAAGGTGTTTTTCTCAGACCATGGCCATTTTACAAAGGCTTCACTTACAATCACAATTTACAAGACGGGGAAGTACCATTGCCTTAACTGTCTTCTCCAGCAGTCAGAGGTCTATTTCACAAACTGATGAAATAAAACAATGACTTGACCTGGTTTTACAGAAGGTAAAAATCAAGTATGTCATATCTGCTAGCATTTTTAGCTTCTTTAATATTCACCAATATTAACTGTTTGGATATAACACCTATAGCTGAGATGATCTTATGTTTATTATGCCACATAAGCCAATAACCTTTGCGTGGTTATTATTCAATATGTTACACAAAAGAGCAGTTGGCTACTTTATGAATGAATCTGTTGATATTCACAAATGTAATCACAAGTCTATGGCCATTGCTTAATAATCAATTATTATTTTGAAATAACCTATCCTACTACTAGGCAAAACCACTGCGTTGCAGATGGTTGAGTGGCCTCTAGAGTTAGAGGTTAGCTATGAACATCCAAACAACCATAGCCCAACTGTCATGGAAGGGAGGCAAATTAGCTGTGTGGGGTAACTAACTCTATAACACTTGCAACGCTGCAATATGACCATCATAAGTTAAGGATTGCCATAACCTCTCCCCCCTGCTGCTTTGCAAGGTTCATCTCTTTAGACAAAGGCTGGTAGAGTAAAACACATAATTTCAGATAAATGACATAAACAGGTGTTATACAGAAACAGCCTCACCCAATAGAAAAGCCATGATGTATACCAGGTAACTCCAGAACATCAGCAGATAATGATGTGCAAAAGAGTCACAATGATAAAAGTACAGAAATGGAATGTCCTCACCATGAACACAGATAGTAAGCTATAGAATATTACACAGAAAATAATATTGTGAATATTAACATCTTGGGAAAGAGTAATGTATATGTAATCAAGATTCTTTGACATGGTGAGAGAAGTAAAAGGGTATAAAGACAGATAATCAAATTCATTGCATCAGGTTTTATCCCATAAGGCTCTGCCTCTTTACGCAGAGCAGTCTGCTGAAAGCATCGCACAGAGCAGGAATGCTGTAGCTCCAGTGATGACCCCCAAGAGTCTCAGAGAAAACTGCACAAGTAAACTGAATAACAGGGTCTAGAAACAAATCCATAACATTTGGAGTGCAAGGCAGGCAGCTGAACCACTTTGCCATAGAGATCCCCACTTGGAGATCGACTTGAAAACTTTGTGACAATTGGCAAACATGGTGGGAAAAGAACAAGAGGAAGGCAAAGTGATAGCATGATGGCTTGGTCAAATGGCATAACCAGGACAACACAGACCTGACTTGAGGCCCATTATGTTACATGGCCAAATCATGATTTGGTGTTCTTTAATTGTCTAACTTTTTTTGTCTGTACTCTGGGTTATCCTTCTCCATTGTAGGATGTGATAATGCTGTGCTTGTTTACAGCAAGGCTATAATATTTGCGCCTTCAGGCCAACTTCAGGATATCTTCTTGTCTTCATCGTGGATTATATTCAGCTAACTTTCCCATACAGAAGATATTCAACCCACTTTCACCTCACATGAAATAATGAACACACTATAGCCCGTGAATGTATACTGACTTCACTTCCCTCTTTTGCACATAGATAAGCACACATCCCCACTGTTCCACTTTATAAACATAAGAACTAGATTGTTTCTCATACAAATACACTGCCTCACCCTCCACACAAAATACAAACCACCAGTTGTACCATATAGAAGTAAATCTCACCAATTCTCCCCCACATCCCAAATAACAATCATATCTACTATCACCTAACACAAACACACTTAGTTCACTACCATTTATTAACACAAACACACTTAGTTCACTCGCATCCATCAACACAAACATACTTAGTTCACTACCATCCATCACCAATCAACACAGTTCACTACCATCCATCAACCATCAACACAATTCACTACCAACCATCAACAAAAACACAATTCACTACCACCAATCAACACAAACACAGTTGACTACCATCTATCAACTATCAACAGAAACACAGTTCACTACCATCCATCAACCATCAACACAGTTCACTACCATTCATCAACCATCAATACAGTTCACTACCAACCACCAACATAAACAGTTCACTACCACCCATCAACACAAACACAGTTCACTACCATCTATCAACCATTGACAGAAACACAGTTCACTACCATCCATCAACCATCAATACAGTTCACTACCAACCATCAACATAAACAGTTCACTACCACCCATCAACACAAACACAGTTCACTACCATCTATCAACCATTGACAGAAACACAGTTCACTACCATCCATCAATACAGTTCACTACCAACCATCAACATAAACAGTTCACTACCACCCATCAACACAAACACAGTTGACTACCATCTACCAACCATCGACAGAAACACAGTTCACTACCATCCATCAACCATCAACACAAATGCAGTTCACTATCATCCATCAACACTAAAACACTTAGTTCACTACCACCCTTCGGCACAAACACAGTTCACTACCACCCTTCGGCACAAACACAGTTCACTACCATCTATCAACCACTAACACAAACACAGTTCACTACCATCCATCAACCATTGACAGAAACACAGTTCACTACCATCCATCAACCATCAACACAAACGCAGTTCACTATCATCCATCAACACTAAAACACTTAGTTCACTACAATCCTTCGGCACAAACACAGTTCACTACCATCCATCAACCACTAACACAAACACAGTTGACTAACATCTATCAACCATCAACAGAAACACAGTTCACTACCATCCATCAACCATCAACACAGTTCACTACCATTCATCAACCATCAATACAGTTCACTACCAACCATAAACATAAACAGTTCACTACCACCCATCAACACAAACACAGTTCACTACCATCTATCAACCATTGACAGAAACACAGTTCACTACCATCCATCAACCATCAACACAAACGCAGTTCACTATCATCCATCAACACTAAAACACTTAGTTCACTACAACCCTTCGGCACAAACACAGTTCACTACTATCTCTTAACACAGTTAGTTCACTACCATCTATCAACCACTAACACAAACACAGTTCACTACCATTCACAAACCATCAACACAAATGCACTGCACTTAGTTCACTATCATCCGTCAACACAAACACATTTAATTCACTACCATCTATCAACCACTAACACAAACACAGTTCACTACCATCCACAAACCATCAACACAAACACACTGCACTTAGTTCACTATCATCCGTCAACACAAATACATTTAATTCACTACCATCCATCAACACAAACACATTTAATTCACTACCATCCATCAACACAAACACATTTAATTCACTATCATCCGTCAACACAATCACACTTAGTTCACCACCACCATCAACACAAACACATTTAATTCACTACCCTCCATCAACACAAACACATTTAATTCACCACCATCCATCAACCCCAACACAAACACAGTTCACTACCATCCATCAACACAAACAGAGTCACTGTGAGCTGTGAGTTTCGTGTGAAATGCTTTTGAATCTGCCCAAGGTTTTTGGAACGTGACTGCATGTTCGGTGCGATGGCAGATGGCTATGTCCCAGAGTTGACCGGTTTTTGCCTTATGCAGAAATGCGTGGCTGCTGGGCTTCTGGTTGACTGCCACTGCCATCGACGATGAACTGTATTTCATGGACTGTGTGGGTGAACATCTAGGAAACATCCAAATGGGGAAAATGACTGCCGATTCCATCAGAAATGAACTGGGTGGTTTGTGGGGGACTATTGTGTTGACATTCTGGCGGCGGCATTATGCACAGTGTATCTGTGCAGGCTGTTGTTTGTCGAGACTCCTGTCTTTTCCACTTTTCACATTGGGCAGTGGGGAGCGTTTTGTGTGATATTCACTGGCGCATGAACAGAGCATAATGGGGACGACCCGTTGCTGTGAAGTTGGAACTTCGACTAACTAACTAACTAACACAAACAGAACTTAGTTCACTACCATCCATCAACCACCAACACAAACACAGTTAGTTCACTACCACACAAACATAGTTAGTTCACTACCATCCACCAACACAAACACAGTTAGTTCACTACCATCCATTCTTCTTCTTTCGTTCGCTCCTACTATCCATTAACACCAACACATTTAATTCACCACCATCCGTCAACCCCAACACAAACAGTTCACTACCATCCATCAACACAAACAGAACTTAGTTCACTCCCATCCATCAACACAAACACACTTAGCTCAACATACAATACAGTGAATGTATTGTCCCTCACGCAGACAAAGACAACATACCTAGCCCACTGTCGCCACTCTCCTGCCTCGAGTGATGATCAGATGTGCCAGCCTGTCCAAAGAATGGGTCTGTTATAGATGTCATCTCTGTAGACTGTGAGATCGCTGTGATATCTCCAGGTGTACCCAACACTGCCTCACCAACCTGGGCTCTGAGAGCCATCTCCTGCAGCAGGGGATAAGGAGAGATAAATAAGCCTATTTAATGTTGTACAACTACATCAATCCTACAGCACGGATACATGTACACCATTCTACATCATGTATACAAGTACACCATTCTACATCATGGATACAAGTACACCATTCTACATCATGGATACAAGTACACCATTCTACATCATGGATACATGTACACCATTCTACATCATGGATACAAGTACACCATTCTACATCATGGATACAAGTACACCATTCTACATCATGGATACATGTACACCATTCTACATCATGGATACATGTACACCATTCTACATCATGGATACATGTACACCATTCTACATCATGGATACAAGTACACCATTCTACATCAAGGATACAAGTACACCATTCTACATCATGGATACAAGTACACCATTCTACATCATGGATACATGAACACCATTCTACATCATGGATACAGGTACACCATTCTACATCATGGATACAGGTACACCATTCTACATCATGGAAACATGTATACCATTCTACATCATGGATACATGTACACCATTCTACATCATGGATACAAGTACACCATTCTACATCATGGATACATGTACACCATTCTACATCATGGATACATGTACACCATTCTACATCATGGATACATGTACACCATTCTACATCATGGATAAAGGTACACCATTCTACATCATGGATACATGTACACCATTCTACATCATGGATACATGTACACCATTCTACATCATGGATACATGTACACCATTCTACATCATGGATACAGGTACATCATGTATACAGGTACACCATTCTACATCATGGATACATGTACACCATTCTACATCATGGATACATGTACACCATTCTACATCATGGATACATATACACCATTCTACATCATGGATACATGTACACCATTCTACATCATGGATACATGTACACCATTCTACATCATGGATAAAGGTACACCATTCTACATCATGGATACATGTACACCATTCTACATCATGGATACATGTACACCATTCTACATCATGGATACATGTACACCATTCTACATCATGGATACATGTACACCATTCTACATCATGGATACAGGTACATCATGTATACAGGTACACCATTCTACATCATGGATACAGGTACACCATTCTACGTCATGGATACATGTACACCATTCTACATCATGGATACATGTACACCATTCTACATCACAGATCCATCAATCCATCATGTGCTATGCCGGTAAGCGCGGGCGGTCATGTTCTGCCATCTCACTCGATCACCAGAGTCGTGGATCAGCTCAGTGTTTCTGTCTCGACCATGCCACAAGGCCAAGCCATCCAGGTATTTGCTTCTAGGTCTTCCTCTTGGTCTGTTCCCTTCGATCTTACCAGTTGTCACCAAATTCTCCAATTCATTTCTTCTCATAACATGCCCAAAAAATTTTGACTGTCTGTGTCTAATATCACTAATCAGTTTACGATCTTCATTTGTTTCTTGAAGGACATCACAGATACATCTACACATATATGCATCAATATCATCACATGCCCTGCCAACTCATATAGGTGGTCTCGTCTCTCCACATATTTTGGCCTTTGGTGTGAAATTCATGAAATCTTGGGAAGATAATATGGTGGTTTCCCCTTCTACAGGTGCAGTTGAGATTTTCCTTTCCTTGAGTTATGGAAACTATGATATAACATTTCCCGTACTCTCCGGTACTTTACAGGAAAACAAATATTACAGCGTAGGTGTTTCATACAACTTCATTCCTCTTTCGAGTGGCACGAGTAACATCTATTTATGCCCCTCAGAGGGCAGAATGTTTGACTTCATCATGCATGTGCAAGGTTTACTTCCTTCCTCGAAATAGATTCCAGACAAAGAAGATTCCCTCTGATAATGGGTAAGTTTTATCAAATAAGTGACCTTGTGGTCCACTTTTTGTGATTATCAAATGGGATTTTTAATGTGCACAACCTGCAAACAGGACTTTCGGTCCCATCAAGTGAACCAGATATTCAGTCTAACCACCCAGAGATCAAGGGAATGTTTTACCAATATTACAGCAGGGATACATACATGCAACCAATCCTACAACTTGCATTTATGCAAATCAATCCTACTTTGCATATCTAAACAGTTACTAATTAAAATTATGAGAGATCAAAATATACATTAATTCTTCACTCATCCTCATTATCAAATGCCTTGCCAGCTGGCGTAGGCGTTCATGCCTCTCCACATATCTTGGTGTTTGTTGTTCTGGATCAACTCTATTGATGATATTCCTCCATACCACTGTCTCAATCCATCCAGCATAATTTCTTTTGGTTGGCCTCTGCCTCTCTTTCCTTTATCTTTCCAGTCGTCATGATGTTCTCCAATGTCTCACTTCTCATCACATGACCGAAAAAAGCTGTTTGTCTCTTTCTTATTGTTGTATATAATGTTCTAGTTTCTTTCAGGCAATCATCGTTAGTTACCCTGGCAGTCCAAGGAATTCACAACATTTGTCTCAGGAATCACATCTCTGTCACTTCCAAGTTCTTCCTAATTTGTTCATTTACATTCCAAGGTTCACTGCCATATATACAACAAAACAGGTATAGCATCTTAGAACTCTCTTTCTTAAATTCAATTATAGAGACTTATTGCATAAGATACTTTTCATTTTCTGAAATGCAGCTTTTCCTGTTCTTAATCTCTGTTGTTGGTTAAGAATTTTCCCTTCTATTTCCACTTCACGTTTTGGTGTCACCTGTTTCTTTGATAACACCATTGTTACTGTTTTCTTGATATTCAAGGGGAGTCTTTCTTTGCACTCTGATACTTCATGTCCAACAGTTGTAGATCTTTTGCATTATCCACCACCAATACTGTGTCATCTGCATAGTGTAAACTGTTTATATTATAACCTCCGATTAGCATTCCTGGCTTCTCTTTGATCTCTCATTATTAAATCTTCATTACTGAACAATAAATAAACATTGTGTCAGCCAAACTGAAACTTTCAAATTTGTGGTTATAAAGATAAATAGGAAGAATATCATGGCAGGAGAATAAAACAAATGAAGAAGTATAACAAAAACCGAGATTGAAGAATACATTACTGAATAAGATCAAGGCAGAAAATTCAGGTCAATCAGACATATGCATGGCGGTTAGGCATTGAACCGATAGGGCCTCTGGAGTATTTATCCTTGTGGCTGCGGTTTGCATTTCACATTTTCCTCATGTTGGACTGGTAGTATATGGTTCCGTCGCCCTGCTACTGAGTGAGTGCGTGGCGCGACTCTGTGAGCTGTGATATTCACATGGAATGCTTTTACATGTCCGCTTTTGTTTGTACAGTGACCTGCATGTTCGGAACAATGGCTACCGGCTGTTTCTGAATTGACTGATTTTCCTTTTTGGTTCACAAGTGCATTTTTCAGGAGACTCCTGGGAGTCGGCGCTGGAGCTGCGGAGTTCGTGCTTTCTGCGACACTTTCGGCGGGTCGCCCTGCAGAGAGAGACAGAGCCATGTGAGAAAACCTGGGTCAATGAGGTCTTTCTGGTGACTGCCAATTCCACCGACGATGAACTGTGGTTTCCGTGGAGGACTTTTGTGTTGGCATTCTGGCAGCGGCATTATGCACAGTGTACCTGTGTAGGCTGTTGGATTGCTGAGACTCCTGTCTGTTCCACTTTTCACATTGGACAGTGGGGAGCATTTTGTGTGATATTCACTGGCACACGAACGGAGCATAATGGGGACGACCCGTTGCCATGAAGTTGGAACCTCGACTAACTAACTAAATAACCAGATATATATAGAATTACAGATCATTGTTAAAAATGAGAAAGGATAATACTCCCACCTCTCAGTTACAGAAAGGAAAATGGAAACGAGAAAAGCTGCAAATTACTTTTATCTCACTAAGCTAGAGACAGGAAAACTGAACTGATAAAAGGAGTCAGCTATTCTGAACTTGCAGATTTGGGGAAAGGAAAATGGCAGCTAAAAAGGAAACAAATCAGTTTCAATAAGTCAAAGAAAAGCAAGTGGGAACAGCAGAGCACACTGTCATGTGGTCAGAAAATGGCAGTGAGGAAGATCAGATCACTAAATTTCACTCGTCAGGAAGGAAAAGACAGTGAGGAAAGAATAAGAGACTGCTCCACCTTCTTTAAGTGAAGGAAGGAAATTGCAATAAGGAAACAAGGTCACACACCCTGGGCGACAAAACTGCAAACTAGCAATGTGATGTGCCTAGCACTTCAAGGCCATGTTGGTTCAATTTTAACTACTTTGTTTCCTCTAAAATTCTTCTAATCTATGTTTTCAACACTAAAAGAGTGTGTGCATGTGTACATGCATGTATGTATGTTGTTTTTTCCTCCCACTCACTTCTGTATTAGTTTCTTGATGAATGAAATGGATATCCAAAACAAGAACAACCTTGCATTGTTTGATTCACCAACAGTCTCGTGTCTACTTCAATCAGCGATGCCCATACCCTAAATTCTACCCTGACCCTTTCTAGGATTTACACACTTGTTATCTACCCTGTCATGATAAACTGTCTAGACAGTGTGGGCAGCTCAACAGTCTCACTTTTCTGGCACCATTTATTCTTGTTTTCCATGTCTGTGAGCTATACAATAAGAAGCTTGTTGTTGTTCAAGATTAAAATGTAGATTTCAATTTTACTCCACTTTTTCTTAAAGAAATTAAGGTACAGTTTTTCATTCCAATAACATAAAGTGCCAGAGAATGTGAAGTAAACAAGGCTTCACTTATACAAGGTCACCATTATCATCATAATCATTATGTGCCACACCGATAGGCGTATGCTGTCGTGGATCATCATCTCACACAAATACCTGTCATGTACATGTCCCAGGCGTACGCTGTCGTGGATCATCATCTCACACAAATACCTGTCATGTACATGTCCCAGGCGTACGCTGTCGTGGATCATCATCTCACACAAATACCTGTCATGTACATGTCCCAGGTGTACGCTGTTGTGGATCATCATCTCACACAAATACCTGTCATGTACATGTCCCAGGCATACGCTGTCGTGGATCATCATCTCACACAAATACCTGTCATGTACATGTCCCAGGCATACGCTGTCGTGGATCATCATCTCACACAAATACCTGTCATGTACATGTCCCAGGTGTACGCTGTTGTGGATCATCATCTCACACAAATACCTGTCATGTACATGTCCCAATTATGCCATGTAGCCAAGTCATCCATGTATTACCTCTTTGCCTTCTTTCCTTAATCTTTTTTCATCAAATTTGTCAGATGTCACTAAGTTTTCTATTTCTCCTCACTTGCACCCAATAAAAAAGAAAAGAGCGTTATACAATCAGGTTTTTGCTACCTTTCCCTCGCACATAAATATTTGGTACTCATTTTAAAAGCCTGAGTCAGAATGAATTCCTGTTTATGATAATAAAGCCCTTATAAGAAATACCATACAACACTGACAACCATAACATAGCAGCAAATGAATACAATATGAAAATCAACATTAAAAAAAGCCAGGGAAGATATCGAAAGTAAGATTGTTAAAGACAACCAGCAACTAAAGAAGAAAAGAAATATTTCAAATACATGGATGTCATAATATCACACAAAGCAAGAATGGAGCAAAATGGTCATAGTTGCAACAAAGAAAATTAAATGATTGGACATATGTCATAGATATGACAGAACGAACACATCCCAACTGACACAAAGAGTTGCCATAGGTCTGACATCCTTGCAGGATATGTCCATGCCTCTGAGCAATGGCTGCATACTGGTAATTAGTCAGGAAAACTCAGCTAATACAGATCAATATAGATCTATGGGCCTACACACTTTACATCATCATCATAAACAAATTCCTTGCAGACTGGCATGGGTGATCCTGCTTCGCCATATCTTGTAAATTGCAATGGCAAGTATGAATTTCTCTGCTGACTCTTTCCAGACCATGACAAAAGACTCAAGAATGTTCTCTCTTCTTTCTCTATCTCTCTTTTGATAAATCTTTCCAACTGTCACATGTACTAGTTGTTCTCTTCTCATCTCATCTCATCTTGTTCCTCTTGTACCCAGCGGTGTTGAGGTGAAGTATAAGCAGCGGGAGAGTGCCCGCTTATGGGCTTCATGTATCGTATTCTCATGAACTCTGCTATTCCCTGCGTCCATCGTTTACGTGGTCGGCCTCTTCCTCTGCTTCCCTCTGGTCTGTACATCATTGCTTGTTGTGTGCCAAGTAGTAGCACAGAGGACATGACTCAAGAAAGAAGGAGCAAAACTCCTGAACCAAAACATACATAAAACTAGGCGCTTGACGTAGAACGGAGAACACGTCAGAAAAGATTGTCAATAACAACATTGATTCGGATCACAGAGCTCCACCAGAGAAGCAGCACGTCGAAGTTTTCTGGAGTTTAGAAAGATATTTACTGCCAGGACAACCGTACTCATGGCCAACACATATTAGAAAGGAGAACCAGAATAGTATGGCATCTTACATGGCAAACGAAATATTTTGACAGATGCAAATATTAGAATGAAACTTAGAATGTCACCACAGAAGGACACTTTGGCAACCTTGCAAAGGACAGGACTGCGACACGAACTTGATAGTTCTTAGTGGCTAGTCTGGTCAACAGTGATGATTTATAATTAATATTATTATGACCGTCCCGTCTGGAAATAACAGACCCAGTCGAAACCAATTATGATTTCATAAATTTTCTGATTGATCATGCAGCACGAGAATATGGGCAAATAAACTTGGCCTTATCAATTAGATTGCCGGCCTTCGAGTCCTTTCATTGATGTTCAGTTGATGCTTCATTGACATTGCTGGATTGTTTTCTGCAAACCCTGGACATTTTGTTTTTGAGCTTATTCTGTTGAAGTTATGCAAGATACATCACAGCATTGTGGTATACTGTTAGTTGGTGACCTACTTGCATGGCTGAACCATTTGACTTGCTGCCTTCTCATAAACTCTAGTGCAGCTATAACCCCCACTTTGGTCCTGATTTCTTCATTTCTGATCTTATCTCTTCTTGATACATTGAGTATTCTTCTCAGGAATCTCATTTCTGTTGTTGTGATTTTTCTTTTCTCTTTTTCTGTCATAGTCCAGGTTGGCATTGATAACATAGAGTTGGTAGGAAGGTTGTGTTGTAAAGTGCTTTCTTAGTAGTTATTGATACATGTTTGCTCTTTAGTATTGGTGCCATTCGTCCAATGAGCTGGTTTGCCATATTGCATCTATTTTTGATTTTGTCCTTACTTGCTTCAAGGGATGTTCGTTTAGGTGAATCATTGCTTTTTCTTCTTTAGTTATAGTCATTACCTCTGTTTTACTTGTGCTAATTTTCATGTTATGTTCCCTACAAATTTCATTTAGACTATTCATGTGGTCTTGTAATTCAGCTTCTGATTTTGCTATTAGTGCTTGGTCATCCGTAAACAGGAGTTCTCTAATGGTTAGATTTGCAGATGGATCTTCTTCTGTGTTCTCGTCATGCGGTGTTCTTGCGGTATCTGTTTGGCTGGCTTCTTTACATATGTTGTCTATATATGTTATGAACAAGAGAGGGGACAGGACACAACCTCGTCGTACTCTGGATCTTATGGTGAACGGTTCTGAGTGTCCTTCAGTTGCTCTCACTATGCATTCACTGTTGTTTCTTCTCATAATATGGCCCAAAAATGACGGCTTCCACTTTATGATGTTGTAATAAGTTGTCTTTGTCCCTTTCAAAACATTTAAGATTACTCTTTTCCGCTGTCCAATGAATTGTCAGCATTCTTCTGTAAAAGCACAACTTTGAGGCCTCAATAGATTGTTTTGCTTGTTTACTAACTGTCCAAGATACACAGCCTTAAGTTAAAGCTAGTTTTACGTAAAATGCAATCTTAAAGTCCAATGACAGATTTATTTGCATAGGATGCTTTTCATTTTTTTAAATGCAGAATTTGTTTGTCCTATATTTAACTCTGTAATACATCTTTCATCTGAAATCACAAACTGTACACTGTGCGACAATTATAAATTACAGAAGAGAGAGACAGTGTGTGAAACAACTTCAGAAATATCATGGAGACAACATCATGCATTAACCTCAACAAGAGACAACAAATGAAGTGATATAGAAATCTTATGAGAATTACATCTAACTACCAGACAAGAGAATACAATCAAAACAGATTGTCATTTCTAAAACAAATGGTCCAATGATATAAGAACACAATATATTTCTTAACATTGTGTACTGACAGTGGTCAGGTGGAGGTATGCACATACTGACCTGCAGTGCGATCTCATCCTGTCTCTTCTTCAGACGTTCTTGTTCCATTTGAAGCTGTTGCAGTTTGAGGTGTTTTAACCGATCCTGTTGTGGACTCATTGGACCGCTCGAAAGCTGCTGTTGTTGCTGCTGCTGAAATTTCATCCCTGGTCTCTGCAAGTGAGTGGCTGCAAAAGTAAATTGTCACAACTTGTATTCAATATGTATTGTTATCATCTGTGATCATCATTGAATTACCCAAACAAATGTGGTTCTCAAGCCTGAATTCTCTGAGGTCCATGCTATATAGTCACTTCATGGGAAATTAGGGTTAGTGTAGAGTTTAACTTGTGGATATATCGAACACTAAAATGTATCACACTGAATGAAGTGAGGACACAATGCAAGTAAACACAGACTCCACTTTTATATATAAGCAAAGAGTGAGAGTGGTCGACTACTATGGGAATAGCTAATAGTACTGAATGTGACTGATGACTAATGTGAAAGACTAATGTGAAAGACTGAGTAGTCTAGCTGGATGTATACTGTGCGTGAAACGAGCGCTGCGATGTTTACTGAGACTGTGTTCTGTGAGAGGCAAATGTTCAACTATCACGGCTACCATGGTTGATGATAATAATCTAGATGTGTGGGGGTCAGCATGGCCAAATGGAGAAGAGCACTCATTCGGACACATCCGGTGTGCTGATGCTAAGGTAAGAGGTTCAATCCCTACACCGGTGTTGGACTAAAATTGACTCCTCGTCCTTGATTTTGGGACGTACATTACAAGTACCTCTTAAGTTGGAGTGTGTTCGCCTAATGACGAGGGACACTGGTTATAAGGGAAAGCTAATCTACACATAAAATTCAGTCCAGAGCCAGTAGAAGTAATGTGTAGGAACTACACTTGAGTTCAAAGCGAGCAAGCAACCAAAAAAATGTATATGTGTTAATTGTTTCATCTCGATTAATACACTGGAGAATATTGCAGTCATTGACTTTCAATTGTTCCTCATTAAGTGCTATTTTGTCCGCTCTCTGAACCTGAATCATCTGCTAGATTAAAAGTGCCTCCAATCTGCCATTACATTAACAATGTCTCCATTCTGCTATTAGATTAGCAGCACCTCAAATCTATTACTATTACATAAACAGTGCCTCCAATCTACTATTAAATTAACAGGGCCTCCAATCTACTACTATTAGATTAACAGTATCTCCAATCTACTATTAAATTAACAGGGCCTCCAATCTACTACTATTAAATTAACAGTATCTCCAATCTACTATTAAATTAACAGGGCCTCCAATCTACTACTATTAGAATAACAGTGCCTGCCATTTGCCATTACATCCAATCTACTATTGCATTAACACCGCCTGCCATTTGTCATTACATTAACAGCGCCTCCAAACTACTATTACATTAACAGCGCCTCCAAACTACTATTACATTAACAGCGCCTCCAATCTACTATTACATTAACAGCGCCTCCAATCTACTATTACATTAACAGGGCCTCCAAACTACTATTACATTAACAGGGCCTCCAATCTACTATTACATTAACAGCGCCTCAAATCTACTATTACATTAACAGGGCCTCCAATCTACTATTACATTAACAGCGCCTCCAAACTACTATTACATTAACAGGGCCTCCAATCTACTATTACATTAACACCGCCTCCAAACTACTATTACATTAACACCGCCTGCCATTTGTCATTACATTAACAGCGCCTCCAAGCTACTATTACATTAACAGGGCCTCCAATCTACTATTACATTAACAGCGCCTCCAATCTACTATTACATTAACAGGGCCTCCAATCTACTATTACATTAACAGCGCCTCCAAACTACTATTACATTAACAGGGCCTCCAATCTACTATTACATTAACACCGCCTCCAAACTACTATTACATTAACACCGCCTGCCATTTGTCATTACATTAACAGGGCCTCCAATCTACTATTACATTAACAGCGCCTCCAAACTACTATTACATTAACACCGCCTGCCATTTGTCATTACATTAACAGCGCCTCCAAACTACTATTACATTAACACTGCCTGCCATTTGTCATTACATTAACAGCACCTCCAATCTACTATTACATTAACAGGGCCTCCAAACTACTACTATTAGATTAACAGTATCTCCAATCTACTATTAAATTAACAGGGCCTCCAATCTACTACTATTTGATTAACAGTATCTCCAATCTACTATTAAATTAACAGGGCCTCCAATCTACTACTATTAGATTAACAGTATCTCCAATCTACTATTAAATTAACAGGGCCTCCAATCTACTACTATTAGAATAACAGTGCCTGCCATTTGCCATTACATCCAATCTACTATTGCATTAACACCGCCTGCCATTTGTCATTACATTAACAGCGCCTCCAAACTACTATTACATTAACAGCGCCTCCAAACTACTATTACATTAACAGCGCCTCCAAACTACTATTACATTAACAGCGCCTCTAAACTACTATTACATTAACAGCGCCTCCAAACTACTATTACATTAACAGCGCCTCCAATCTACTATTACATTAACAGTGCCTCCAAACTACTATTACATTAACAGGGCCTCCAATCTACTATTACATTAACAGCGCCTCCAAACTACTATTACATTAACAGGGCCTCCAATCTACTATTACATTAACAGCCCCTCCAAACTACTATTATATTAACAGGGCCTCCAATCTACTATTACATTAACAGCGCCTCCAAACTACTATTACATTAACAGGGCCTCCAATCTACTATTACATTAACACCGCCTGCATTTGTCATTACATTAACAGCGCCTCCAAGCTACTATTACATTAACAGCGCCTCCAATCTACTATTACATTAACAGGGCCTCCAAACTACTATTACATTAACAGGGCCTCCAATCTACTATTACATTAACAGCGCCTCCAAACTACTATTACATTAACACCGCCTGCCATTTGTCATTACATTAACAGCGCCTCCAAACTACTATTACATTAACACCGCCTGCCATTTGTCATTACATTAACAGCGCCTCCAATCTACTATTACATTAACAAGGCCTCCAAACTACTACTATCAGATTAACAGTATCTCCAATCTACTATTAAATTAACAGGGCCTCCAATCTACTACTATTAGATTAACAGTATCTCCAATCTACTATTAAATTAACAGGGCCTCCAATCTACTACTATTAGAATAACAGTGCCTGCCATTTGCCATTACATCCAATCTACTGTTGCATTAACACCGCCTGCCATTTGTCATTACATTAACAGCGCCTCCAAACTACTATTACATTAACAGCGCCTCCAAACTACTATTACATTAACAGCGCCTCCAAACTACTATTACATTAACAGCGCCTCCAAACTACTATTACATTAACAGCGCCTCCAAACTACTATTACATTAACAGGGCCTCCAATCTACTATTACATTAACAGCGCCTCCAAACTACTATTACATTAACAGGGCCTCCAATCTACTATTACATTAACACCGCCTCCAAACTACTATTACATTAACACCGCCTGCCATTTGCTGCCATTTGTCATTACATTAACAGCGCCTCCAATCTACTATTACATTAACAGCGCCTCCAAACTACTATTACATTAACAGCGCCTCCAATCTACTATTACATTAACAGGGCCTCCAAACTACTATTACATTAACAGGGCCTCCAATCTACTATTACATTAACACCGCCTCCAAACTACTATTACATTAACACCGCCTCCAAACTACTATTACATTAACAGGGCCTCCAATCTACTATTACATTAACAGGGCCTCCAATCTACTATTACATTAACAGGGCCTCCAAACTACTATTACATTAACAGGGCCTCCAATCTACTATTACATTAACAGGGCCTCCAATCTACTATTACATTAACAGGGCCTCCAAACTACTATTACATTAACAGGGCCTCCAATCTACTATTACATTAACAGCGCCTCCAAACTACTATTACATTAACAGCGCCTCCAATCTACTATTACATTAACAGGGCCTCCAAACTACTATTACATTAACAGGGCCTCCAATCTACTATTACATTAACACCGCCTCCAAACTACTATTACATTAACAGCGCCTCCAATCTACTATAACATTAACACCGCCTCCAAACTACTATTACATTAACAGGGCCTCCAATCTACTATTACATTAACAGGGCCTCCAATGTACTATTACATTAACACTGCCTCCAATCTACTATTACATTAACAGCGCCTCCAATCTACTATTACATTAACAGCGCCTCCAAACTACTATTACATTAACAGGGCCTCCAATCTACTATTACATTAACAGCGCCTCCAAACTACTATTACATTAACAGGGCCTCCAATCTACTATTACATTAACACCGCCTCCAAACTACTATTACATTAACACCGCCTGCCATTTGTCATTACATTAACAGCGCCTCCAATCTACTATTACATTAACAGGGCCTCCAAACTACTATTACATTAACAGGGCCTCCAATCTACTATTACATTAACAGGGCCTCCAATTTACTATTACATTAACACCGCCTCCAAACTACTATTACATTAACAGCGCCTCCAATCTACTATTACATTAACACCGCCTCCAAACTACTATTACATTAACAGGGCCTCCAATCTACTATTACATTAACACCGCCTCCAAACTACTATTACATTAACACCGCCTGCTATGTGTCATTACATTAACAGCGCCTCCAAACTACTATTACGTTAACAGCGCCTCCAATCTACTATTACATTAACAGGGCCTCCAATCTACTATTACATTAACAGAGCCTCCAATCTACTATTACATTAACAGCGCCTCCAAACTACTATTACATTAACAGCGCCTCCAATCTACTATTATATTAACAGGGCCTCCAATCTACTATTACATTAACACCGCCTCCAATCTACTACTACATTAACAGCGCCTCCAAACTACTATTACATTAACAGGGCCTCCAATCTACTATTACATTAACAGCGCCTCCAATCTACTATTACATTAACAGCGCTTCCAATCTACTATTACATTAACAGAGCCTCCAATCTACTATTACATTAACAGGGCCTCCAAACTACTATTACATTAACAGGGCCTCCAATTACATTAATACCGCCTGCCATTTGTCATTACATTAACAGCACCTCCAAACTACTATTACATTAACAGCGCCTCCAATCTACTATTACATTAACAGGGCCTCCAAACTACTATTACATTAACAGGGCCTCCAAACTACTATTACATTAACAGGGCCTCCAATCTACTATTACATTAACAGGGCCTCCAATCTACTATTACATTAACAGGGCCTCCAATCTACTATTACATTAACAGGGCCTCCAATCTACTATTACATTAACAGGGCCTCCAATCTACAATTACATTAACAGGGCCACCAATCTACAATTACATTAACAGTGCCTCCAAACTACTATTACATTAACAGCGCCTCCAATGTACTATTACATTAACAGGGCCTCAAATCTATTATTACATTAACAGGTCCTCCAATCTATTTCTATTAGATTAACAGCGTCTCCAATCTACTATTACATTAACACCGCCTGCCATTTGCCATTACATTAACAGCGCCTCCAAACTACTATTACATTAACACCGCCTGCCATTTGTCATTACATTAACAGCGCCTCCAATCTACTATTACATTAACAAGGCCTCCAAACTACTACTATCAGATTAACAGTATCTCCAATCTACTATTAAATTAACAGGGCCTCCAATCTACTACTATTAGATTAACAGTATCTCCAATCTACTATTAAATTAACAGGGCCTCCAATCTACTACTATTAGAATAACAGTGCCTGCCATTTGCCATTACATCCAATCTACTGTTGCATTAACACCGCCTGCCATTTGTCATTACATTAACAGCGCCTCCAAACTACTATTACATTAACAGCGCCTCCAAACTACTATTACATTAACAGCGCCTCCAAACTACTATTACATTAACAGCGCCTCCAAACTACTATTACATTAACAGCGCCTCCAAACTACTATTACATTAACAGGGCCTCCAATCTACTATTACATTAACAGCGCCTCCAAACTACTATTACATTAACAGGGCCTCCAATCTACTATTACATTAACACCGCCTCCAAACTACTATTACATTAACACCGCCTGCCATTTGCTGCCATTTGTCATTACATTAACAGCGCCTCCAATCTACTATTACATTAACAGCGCCTCCAAACTACTATTACATTAACAGCGCCTCCAATCTACTATTACATTAACAGGGCCTCCAAACTACTATTACATTAACAGGGCCTCCAATCTACTATTACATTAACACCGCCTCCAAACTACTATTACATTAACACCGCCTCCAAACTACTATTACATTAACAGGGCCTCCAATCTACTATTACATTAACAGGGCCTCCAATCTACTATTACATTAACAGGGCCTCCAAACTACTATTACATTAACAGGGCCTCCAATCTACTATTACATTAACAGGGCCTCCAATCTACTATTACATTAACAGGGCCTCCAAACTACTATTACATTAACAGCGCCTCCAATCTACTATTACATTAACAGCGCCTCCAATCTACTATTACATTAACAGGGCCTCCAAACTACTATTACATTAACAGGGCCTCCAATCTACTATTACATTAACACCGCCTCCAAACTACTATTACATTAACAGCGCCTCCAATCTACTATTACATTAACAGCGCCTCCAATCTACTATAACATTAACACCGTCTCCAAACTACTATTACATTAACAGGGCCTCCAATCTACTATTACATTAACAGGGCCTCCAATGTACTATTACATTAACACTGCCTCCAATCTACTATTACATTAACAGCGCCTCCAATCTACTATTACATTAACAGCGCCTCCAAACTACTATTACATTAACAGGGCCTCCAATCTACTATTACATTAACAGCGCCTCCAAACTACTATTACATTAACAGGGCCTCCAATCTACTATTACATTATCACCGCCTCCAAACTACTATTACATTAACACCGCCTGCCATTTGTCATTACATTAACAGCGCCTCCAATCTACTATTACATTAACAGGGCCTCCAAACTACTATTACATTAACAGGGCCTCCAATCTACTATTACATTAACAGGGCCTCCAATTTACTATTACATTAACACCGCCTCCAAACTACTATTACATTAACAGCGCCTCCAATCTACTATTACATTAACACCGCCTCCAAACTACTATTACATTAACAGGGCCTCCAATCTACTATTACATTAACACCGCCTCCAAACTACTATTACATTAACACCGCCTGCTATTTGTCATTACATTAACAGCGCCTCCAAACTACTATTACGTTAACAGCGCCTCCAATCTACTATTACATTAACAGGGCCTCCAATCTACTATTACATTAACAGCGCCTCCAATCTACTATTACATTAACAGCGCCTCCAAACTACTATTACATTAACAGCGCCTCCAATCTACTATTATATTAACAGGGCCTCCAATCTACTATTACATTAACACCGCCTCCAATCTACTACTACATTAACAGCGCCTCCAAACTACTATTACATTAACAGGGCCTCCAATCTACTATTACATTAACAGCGCCTCCAATCTACTATTACATTAACAGCACTTCCAATCTACTATTACATTAACAGAGCCTCCAATCTACTATTACATTAACAGGGCCTCCAAACTACTATTACATTAACAGGGCCTCCAATTACATTAATACCGCCTGCCATTTGTCATTACATTAACAGCACCTCCAAACTACTATTACATTAACAGCGCCTCCAATCTACTATTACATTAACAGGGCCTCCAAACTACTATTACATTAACAGGGCCTCCAAACTACTATTACATTAACAGGGCCTCCAATCTACTATTACATTAACAGGGCCTCCAATCTACTATTACATTAACAGGGCCTCCAATCTACTATTACATTAACAGGGCCTCCAATCTACTATTACATTAACAGGGCCTCCAATCTACAATTACATTAACAGGGCCTCCAATCTACAATTACATTAACAGTGCCTCCAAACTACTATTACATTAACAGCGCCTCCAATGTACTATTACATTAACAGGGCCTCAAATCTATTATTACATTAACAGGTCCTCCAATCTATTTATATTAGATTAACAGCGTCTCCAATCTACTATTACATTAACAGTGCCTGCCATTTGCCATTACATTAACAGTGTCTCCAATCTACTATTAGATTAACAGCGTCTCCAATCCGCTATTACATTAACAGTGTTTCCAATCTACTATTACACTGGACTCCGATGTGGTCTGCATAAATGATGGTAGGCCGACTAGAATGGTAATGAGGCCTGGCGATGCAGACACAGCTATTGACTTGGCACTTGTCTCCCAGTCATCAGTCCTTGATATAAAGTGGACTGTTTTGAATGACCATGGGAGTGATCACATGCCATGCTCAGTCCTGATCTCTAAACCCAGGAAAGTTAAAGCTGGGAGAGCGTGCAAGACCTTCCGGTATGAGAGTACCGATTGCCTTCTTGGACGCCTCAGGCAAGGGGCATGCAACAGAACTGTAAAAACTCCCTTTTTGCAACCCCCATGGTGGACCCCAGAAGTAGACCATGCTTGGAAAGCAAAGAGAGCTGCAGTGAAGCAGCTAAAGAAACTGCGACGGACACTTCAAAGCTCACGAGAGGAAGTGGACACAGCGGAAAATATCATGAAAGACAAGGTGGAGGTTTTCAAGCGCTGTGCTGCAGAGGCCAAAAAGGCAAAATGGGAATGTTTCATGAAGGAGATTGGAGGTGATAAAACACTGCGAAAATTCTGGAAACTGCACAGGCAAATGCAGAGAAAAGATCGGCCTATGACAGTGGGAACAATTTATAGAGATGATGGTCTGCGCGTGACAACAGACAAAGAGAAAGGGTAGGCATTTCTCCAGAGATTTTTAGAGCAGACCAATCATAATGATGCGGACACCAGGGATGCAGTTAGAGAGGAGTTATCTGGCACCACGAAGAATATGCAGTATGAAGACATCATACGGGTGGAAGATGTTAAACACATTTTGAAAAAGGCAAAAGACACGGCACCAGGGCCCGATGGGGTCAGGTATGGCCACATGAAGGGTTTGAGCGATGCAGACCTGGAGGAGATGACCGACTGCTTTAACCAGAGCATTAGGACAGCATCAGTACCGCAGGATTGGGTGCACAGCTATCTCATCCCTCTCCCAAAACCATTCAAGGATCAGTCAAAGCTTAGCGGCTTTAGAATCATCACCCTTCAAAATACATTTGGGAAGGTTCTAGAGAAGATAGTCGCTGTCAAGCTGCAAGAGTTTTTGGAAAGCGGGAAGCTTCTTCCAAGAGGCCTGGGGAGCTACAGGCCAGGAAAAGATACCTGGTCAAATGCAGCCACTTTTGCCTTTGACGTTTATGAGGGGTTCCAGAGTAGACAAGAAACTATGGCGGCAGCGCTTGATCTCGAGGATGCGTACAATAGAGTTCGCTATGATATTTTGATGACCACACTGATGGAGAAGGGGGTCAATCCCTGGTTGGTGAACTGGATAGCAGCCATCCTGCACTCTCGTCGGGTTGCTCTCCGTTTGGGTGCATGTACCTCAGAGCCACATATTTTAACCCCGGGACTGCCACAGGGATCTGCAGTCTCACCGGTGCTCTTTAATGTGTATACGAGCAAGATTGCAAACCTAGAAGCACCAGGGGTTGGAAGAATACTAACATTTGCAGATGATATTCTTGTATATAGGCAGGGGAGAGATAGGGAGCAAACAGCCCAGGAGCTACAGGCGACAGTAGACAAAGTGATTGACTGGTGCACTGAAATGAGTGCTGTCATCCACCCGGAAAAGGCGGCTGTTTTGTGGTGCTCTCTCGACAACAGGATTGTGAGAGCGGATGTCCCAAGCCTCACGATAGATGGTAGAAATGTCAGCAGAGAGAACAAACTGAAGTATCTGGGGATCACATTTGACAGGAGCCTATCCTTCAAGGACCATGTGGAGACGGTTTTGACAAGATCTCAAAAGGGACTCAGTGCACTTAAAACTATGGCTGCAATGGACACAGAGCAGAGAATGCTTTTCACACTATACCAGCACTTGATCCTCTCAGTAATTGATTATGGATTAGGTCTGCTCACTGTCTCAGAGAGTCAGCTGGTGAAGTTAGAGCGCATACAGAACGAAGCTATGTGGGTCATTCTGGGATGCAATTGAGACACCCCAGTAGTGTGTATGCGTTACATCCATGGTCTGCCGAGTGTTGCTGGTAGGCTCAAGGTGATGCAGGCGAAGGCATACCTCAGAGTAGCTGCAGACACAGACCACCCACTGCATGAGGCACTGGACGCAGTTAAGGGTCAGCGACTGATAAGAGGGAAATCATGGATGGCTCAGGCAGAGGATACGATCAGACAGGTGTGTCCCTTGGAGAACATTAGGCGTGGAGAGGAGTGGGTCAGAGTGCCAGTGGAGCAGTCAGAATTGTGCAGAGTTATAATCACATTAAGCCGGGAGTGCAGGGAGTGGCCAGCAGGGGCCACGGAAGTGGAAATCCAGCAACTAATTCAGGACAATGCTCACTCGGGTGATGTGATTATCTACACAGATGGTTCAGTGTCAAGAGGTGAGAAAAGTGGCTGGAGGTTCATAGCCAAAGCCAATGGTTGACGTTTGGGGCAGGAGAGCCTGGCATATGATACCACAACATCCAGCTTAAGAATGGAGGTGGAGGCGGTCACTGTGGCTCTCCGCTGAATGGAGAATACGACACACACACACATCGTGATTATAACTGACTCAGAAAGCATGCTGACGAGGGTGAGGACAGGCAGGCTTCGTGCGGAGTGGCTTGCTTCGCTTTGGAGGTCACAGGTGACAAGCATCGCCTGGATCTTTTCTCCAGTGCATGCCGGTGTGCTGGGAAATGAACAGGCGGACAGACTGGCTGGCTCTGCAGAACTTGGTGGAGTATTGATATATGACAAGGCAGACATGGTTGCGGCCTTGTGGGAGCACGTGCACACCTCGGAGGAGCAAATGGATTACCATGGTCTGGCAAGAATGAGACAGCGAGGAGTGACAAGGGGATCTGGCCGACGCTCAACGCTCAGAAAGGCGAGACGGACATATAATCAGATTGCTACTGGTACTATTAGTGTTGGAACTCTTCACTGGCTGCTGAGGATGGGGACGGAGCGCTTATGGGAATGCCCTGAATGCTGTGATGTCGATTCCTAAATCAATCAATCAATCAATCTACTATTACATTAACAGTGCCTGCCACTTGCCATTACATTAACAGTGTTTCCTACAGTGTCTCCAACCTACTATTAGATTAACAGCGTCTCCAATCTACTATTACATTAACAGTGCCTGCCATTTGCCATTACATTAACAGTGTCTCCAATCTTATAGATTAACAGTGTCTCCAACCTACTATTAGATTAACAGCGTCTCCAATCTATTACATTAACAGTGCCTGCCATTTGCCATTACATTAACAGTGTCTCCAATCTTATAGATTAACAGTGTCTCCAATCTGCTATTACATTAACAAGTCCTCCAATCTATTTCTATTAGATTAACAGCATCTACTATTACATTAACAGTGTTTCCAACATACTATTAGATTAGCAGTACCTCCCAATCCGCTATTACATTAACAGTGCCTCCAATCTACTATTAGATTAACAGTGCCTTCAATCTGTTATTAGATTAACAGTGCCACCAATCTGTTATTAGATTAACAGTGCCACCAATCTGTTATTAGATTAACAGTGCCTCCAATCTACTATTAGATTAACAGTGCCTCCAATCTGTTATTAGATTAACAGTGCCACCAATCTGTTATTAGATTAACAGTTCCTTCAATCTACTATTAGATTAACAGTGCCTCCAATCTGCTATGAGATTAGTAAGCCTCCAATCTGTTATTAGATTAACAGTGCCACCAATCTGTTATTAGATTAACAGTTCCTTCAATCTACTATTAGATTAACAGTGCCTCCAATCTGCTATGAGGTTAGTAAGCCTCCAATCTGCCATTACATTGTCAGGCCTCCAATCTGCCATTACATTGTCAGGCCTCCAATCTGCCATTACATTGTCAGGCCTCTAATCTGCCATTACATTGTCAGTGCCTCCTATCTGCCATTAGATTAACAGTATCTTACAGCTAAGTCCAGACTGCTTGTTAGGAATTTAAATTACTGGCACCACACAGATTTGCGTTTTCAAAAAGTGTCAATGCATGTTAAAGTTAGTTGCATATCCTATAAAGGACGTCACATTCAACTCCAGCAAATTTTGTTGTTGTTTGTGATCTCTTGGCAAATTTACGTTGAGTAGTTATGGCACCCATACAATTTCATTAAAAAAAAACCAATGCAAGGCGGTTTGCTACCAAATTGCCCACAGCTGTGTTTCAAATGCAGTATGTGGGATTACAAACTGAGTCGGTAACCCCTTCGCCACAGACCCGGCATCAATGCATGTACTTATCATAATATACTACATGCAACAACAAAATAAATTGTGTTAATGACCTTCAAATGTATTTTGGTATATAAATGTTTAGAAAACATTCCTAATCTGTGATCGTCTTTGAATCTTCCTTGCCAAACCTGGCATTTGCTGCATAAGTATGGAAAGCTACACACTGTAAATTACTACACTGAGCGTTGATGTAAAAACAGTTGTCAGTTCCTCTGATGACGCCATGCAATAAAAGGTGAAGCACAAACACTGCAGTGTTTCAATGACCATGTGTCACAATAGGATTCCAGCTATGTATTTGACCAAAAACAATGGACATGTAAGATCACATTTTTTGAAATTCAAAACAAGTTTTCTCACTATCTCTCCTTTACTTAAAATGAATTGATCAACTATTTTACAAACAAAATTTTTTTATCTGCTTATAATTGGTGTTGATACTTGAGGTACTGTTAAATTACATTTAGAAGTAGACATAGACATAAAAACACATGAAGAAGAGAATCACCGAGAGATGAATAAATGAAGGGGATGGAGAGAGCTGCAGGAGATAGCAAAAGATAAGAGGGCTTGGCATAAGGTGGATGAGGCCCTATGCTCCAATTAAGGCTAGAAGAAGAAAGAGGGGGGGGGGGGAAGAGAGAGAGAGAAGAGAGAGAAGAGGTGGGGTGGGGGTTGGAGAAAGAGGCGAAGAGGTAGATGAAGGTTACTATTTACTATCAATTACTGAGAAAGTATAAAAGTATAAAACATGGTCACTCTGGACAGAGATAGATTAAGAGATTCTATTGACAAACACCAAAGGATTCAACAGGCAAGCTGGTTAAGGCTTTTTACACTGATGATAGAGAATCTTTTCAGAAATTGATAAGGCACTATGTGATCACAGTTCCCTCCATGTCTTCTTCATAGTAGTCATCTGTCTCCAATTCTGCTCTCAGTGCGTGTTTAGATCTCCCTGTTTCATTTGTCCTTTGTGTTCCAAAGTAAGGACTTTCTAGTTATCAGGTGTTCTCAACATGTCACCTATCCAGCACCAGCATCATTCCCTCACCTCATGATCCACTGGATTCTGTTTGTCTCACTGAGCTCCATATCAGTGACTATGTCACACCATTTTAGTTCTTCTATTCTCTGCAGGCACCAGTTAATAAATGTTTGTACTTTGTTTGTAATTACTTTTCCTAATTTTTCCAATTTTTTGTTTTATTATACCATTACCCCTAACTCATTCAATCTCAAAGAGAAGTTGTATTAGGGTCCATCCCTGGTTCAGATTAATAATCCTGTGATTGAGTCACCCACAAATTGCAGCTGCCACGGTTTCACCCTCACAGGATGTTAATTTGAAGGTGATTGCTGTTCATAAGGGTAATGCTTGATTTTCCTGATGTGTTACTGAGCCTTTTATAAGAAGCAAAGAATAGAAACACTGATGTATCATAAAAGTCATTAGAGGTGACTAAAAAGACTTGGAGTTGGCTACCCCCTTCCATACAAAACCTTAGCTGCAAAATCCAATCAACCATAATCAAGTGTAAAGATAAGGAGAAATGGAAATAAAGAAAATTCTGCTAACCAAGGGAAAAGGAGACTTCTAGAAGAAATATGAAGCAATGCAGAGAAAAAAAAAGTCGCTTAAAAGTTGTCAGGATCGACTTCATTGCACCGGGTTTTATCCCATATGGCTCGGTCTCTTTCAGCAGCACGGAAAGCATTGCACAAAGCACGAACTCCATAGCTTTTAGCGACGACCCACCCAATGCAGAGAAAGTCGCAAAGGAGTATAGATTGCTGATTTACTTCCTTTAACCCAGGAAAATCATCTGTACTGGCATCTAGAATATTAGAACTGTGAATCTGGAAAGAATTACATGTGGTAGAAGAGGTGAAATATTAAAGGATGAGCATTATGGGAGTATGTGAAACGAGGTGGAACAGAGCAGGCTTAAAGTTTCTAAATATAGGTGAAACAGTGCTGTTCTCAGGCAACACAGAGGGAAATGTCACATACAAGTGTGGCCTTAATGCTATCTAAAGAGGCACCAAAAGCATTAATTGAGTGGGAAGCAGTGAGTTCTAGAATAATAACAGCAACATTTAGAACCACAAAACAAAACAAAAGAGTAAACATGGATATGATCCAGTATTATACACCAACAAATGACAAGGATGAATGACTTAAGGGGTGCATTTAAAAGTAATACATGTAATCTAAGAAATAGTAAAATTAATATTTTGATGGATGACCTGAATGCCAAAATAGAGTCAGATAACACAGGTTATGAAGACTAACAGCAAGTTCTCAAGATGACTGTAAATGATCAGAATGTAGACAATCAGTATGTACATCTTGCACATAAGACATAGAAAGTTAATGATCACACTTAAAAGTACGTTGCTTGCATTTTCAAGGTGAACTAAGTCATCATGTACCCAATTCTTTCAATCTTAAAAGAATGATTAACTTGAAGGAATGATTTCAAGCAACAAAAGTAACATTATCAGAAATAAAAATTATGCTGTGATATCAGAGACAACTATAAACCTAGAATACAAAACTATTCCTGCAACATTATAACCTGGCTGGTGCTGCCAAGAATATTTTAGAGGGGACAAAGATTACCCTGCAACAGTTGCCACATGTACAGGCTAACATTTTTATTTAACCTCCAATAAATAAAGTTCTTTGCCTTCCATGGGATTAGAACCTAAGTCTCATGATTTAAAGACCGTCATACGTCCCTCTCAGCTTATTACTCCTCCCAAAGAAAATAACCTTGAAAAACATATTCTCAACTTGTCCCTATCTTCTTTAGCCATCTGCATGAAGACTCTCTATTTGAAGAGTAAAGTAAGGATCCTTTTCCCCGCCTTGAAGTGTATACGATACCAGCCCCATATTTCTATAGACAAATCAGCATTTGATCAATCATATGGTCAATATTGCACCAGTCGCCTTAACTTCCCATAACATTTTCTAATATCTATTTCAGGCTGAGTCAACTTAGTAGCCTAGACCAACTTTTCTTGTAAATTCTTGCCACGAGGTGAATTCAAACATGTCCACCAAGCCGGCAGGCAAGCATGCCAGTCTAGCCACAGCTCCGGTTGCTCTCTATTTGAAACTAAACAATAAATAATGCATACAGTGATACTTACGAACAGAAGGATGAAACCAACTCGTTGTGCGGTCAATATGATTTATGAAATATACCTCGAGGTCTGCAGTGTATGCCCTTTCCCAACCTGGGGGAAGGGGGACTTTGTCCACGTTTATGGGCGTGGAGCTTAAAGGGGGCTGGCTGGAAAGGGAACTAACCCCAGTCTGTGGTGAACTGTTGAGGTTCGCTGTGTTTGCATTATTGTTGTTGTTGCTGGTACTGGAAAGGGTGCCTGGGTTACCAGTATTGTGAGTTTTGCGTGGGTCATTCCAGGTCGTTATTTGAAGAACATGGCTGAAAGTAAAGAAAACAGGTAAATTTATATGACATCGGTATTATTTTACAATACAAATAGTTGGCTAGGTTTGATTTACAAGGTCCATCTTCAAGTGCTTACACCACAAAGGGTAAGTAAGCACAGTGCACAAGTCTGTTGCACTAGCAATGTCAAGCCTCATATGACTCAATTGGATGTACACACCGGGACATGCTAGTGTAAAAGGCAATGACTGCGCGGCCCAGCTGGCAAACAAGGCACCAACACAAGTGGGAAGAAGCATGGTCAGAGCCGATCTCATCAATGCAGTACGGGCTCAACTCACCAATGCCAGCGATTCTCTAAGGCTAGTTCAATTACACGACTTGAGAGTGAAGCCTGGTAAACCATGCTGTTGCCATCTGTGAGGGCAAAATAGGAGACATAAAGAACTCCCCACTGGAACAGTGAGTAGAGATACTCTAAGATGGCTGCCCCATCTGGGGACTGAGCACGCAATGTGTAGAGATGTTGATCGTGATTACATAACTAGCAATTATCACAATGTGTGTATACAAGAACCGCATTCTTTACACGTTGGTATGGTGAGTATCGCTTAGGGAACCTGTTATTGATATTACAAATATGATAAATGACATACGACAGTGGTCCATTGCAAAGAAACCTGGATTGCTAAATCGTGAAGAACACAGAACAATTAGTCTCATGAGTCATGTCAGCAAAATATTCATTGTCATGAAAACAACATGCAACAAAATAAGTGAAACAGTGTGAACTGACAGATATCTTTGTGTCTCAAGATATAACCACACACACAAAAAGTCTCAACAAAACAATAAAGTACATCAACACCTCAGAGAAGTGGAACACCTAAAGAAGACAGCACAGTAATTGTCACAGAAAGTCAAACTTCCACTCACAAGTGACTGACCTTACAAGACTAAGGGAGTGAACTTCTCATAACAAGTCAAGACTGCACACATCTCACCCAACCACACCTCCCCTGCACACATCTCACAAAACCACACACATCTCACAAAACCAGACACAGATCCCCCCCCCATCTCCAACTCCAAGAAAATAGGAATACTTCTGTCAACCACTTAAGTGTTCAATACTCAGATCAGAACTCCAAGAAAATAGGAATACTTCTGTCAACCACTTAAGTGTACAATACTCAGATCAGACTAATGGTCAGCAACCTGAGCTGCCCTAATTCTTTCACCAAACTGACAGCCATCACTGGGGATGGGACATTGTTTGGTAAGAACACAAAGCACACCACTCAGTGACTGGGACAAGAGACACCTGGAGAAAAGAGGAGGCAGTGCAGCTTGGTATTCCTTTTTTACAATACATCTGTGCTTCACTCAGTGCACTGAGTGAGGGTTTCTCTGCACATGGATATTTGTCTAGCCTGAGCTTAGAGTATAAGTTGTGACTTCTGACACAAAACAGAAATTGGTGCAGCAGTGTACTGGGGGGCACCCTAGTGGTTATTCACAATAATTTAACAGCTGTGATGACAATACAGCTATTTACAATACTTACTGTACAAATATTCACACAACTAAAATGTACACATGATCACATACAGTGTATACGTTTCTTGATAAAGATTATACACATTGTTAGATAAGCATACACATTTTCAGAGAAATATAAACATATTTAGATAAATATGTAAAAACCTCCAGATAAAAAATATGTATTCATAAACAATGTTGAGTTGAGTCAAGAACTGACATCGCTGCCCTCAGGGCATTCCTTAAGCGCTCGGTCATCTTCAACAGCCAGCAAAGAGTTCTAATATTAATGGTGCCCATTGCAATCAATATGTCTGTCTTGCTTTACCTCTGAGTGACCACCGTCGACCAGATCCTCTGACCATCCCTTGCTGCTGCATTCTCCCTAGACCATGATAGTCTATCTGTACTTCTGCATTATTTACATGCTCTCAGAGTGCCTTAACCACATCTGCCTTATCATGCATCAAATCACCCCTTAATGATGCGACACCAGCCAATCTGTCTGCCTGTTCATTTCCAACCATACCAGTGTCCTGGAGAAATGATCCAGCGATTTCTCACAACATACACACTGTTAGATAAGCATGCACATGTTCAGAGGAATATAAACAAATCTAGATGTTTAAAAAAAATGTCAAAGCCCACAGATTCAGACCCACAGAAGCACACATTTGTAGGAAATCTATATATATTTCTAACTAAATAGTGTATGCATTTCTGGATAACCAACTTACAAGCTTTCAGATAAACAATGCAAAAATTTTTAGTTTAACATATTTTTTCAGATAATATCCACATTTATTGAAATACAAAATACTTCTCTCCAGGTACTGAAACCTACTAGGCTCTTTGCTGCAAGAACAGTTTGTTCCATTTCTTTCTATCCCTGCTGATGTCACTCTAGTTCTCAACACTCCATTCTTTTATAATTGTTTCGGCACCTTCTTCATGGATGCCATCTTGGTCTCAACTTGAATTTGCTCAATATATGCCTTCTTTGTCCCTCTTTCATAATGCCAACAAGTGAAATATGTATACTGTACACACAATATTCCTATCACTGACAGGATATAAAATCTTCTAAACATCATCTTTTATTTTTAAATTCTGTGTTGAAGAATGTTCATACTTGTTGTGATTCAAATGTCTTAATTCATTTTGTAATTATCTTTGATAAACAGCATACATATTTTACATAAACAGCACACACACATTTCTCAATAAACAGCACACATTTCTAAACAACACATGGGACACAGAGGTGTTTCCAAGGCACCAGGGCTGGTTTCTATACTGGCCAAGACCTATTGACACGTTCTCGCTGAGTGTCCTGGGCAACAGGTCCCTTTGGGGTCCTGGCTAAAGTCAGTAGGATTGTTGATTCCTCCAAAGTCGGAAAGTGTCTGCCTGCACGGCAAGGAACCACCAGTCTGCACACCAATAAGCTAGATATGGGGCAATGGATACTCACGCAAACCTCAGGTCCTGTATAACATCACACTGATGTTAGACAACAGGATGTCTTCATCTGACATACAGGACTTGACGCTAGAGTTCATAGCCAGTGAACACAAGCAAGTAAACACATCTTTCTAAATAAACAACATACACATTTCAGCATGCACATTTCAGCATGCACAATCAAACAAAATTCAAATTTCCACATGAACAACAAACATATTTCTAAATAAACAGCAAACACATTTATAGAAATACAAGAAACATATTTCTAAATAAACAACATATAAATGTATAAATAAATAGATACAGTATCTAAATTAACAGCACATACATGTATAGAAGAAATACATACATATTTCTAAATAAGCAACATAAACATATCTAAATAAACATCATATCTATAGAAAAACAACACACATATTTCTAAATAAATGGTTTACACATCTATATCTATAAAACAGAGTGTATGTTTGTGGGTTTGTGGGTCTTGGATGCGTTCGATAACGGTACATCCGATTGAGATGAAATTTTCTACACGTCTTCCTTTCATTCCTGTGCAACCGACTATAATAATTTCTTAATGTAAAATCTTCTACTTATTTAATAACATTTACTTTTCCATTTTCATTATATAATGTCTATATATATAGCAGGGGGACTTCACTCTAGAAAAGTTATTTCAAGGGGCATAACTTTTAATAACATTTCTATATACTTTATAGTCATATTGTTGGACTTACCTGCACTATTGTTAAACTCTTTGTCTATAGTTATTTTTAGGCATATGAGTTATATTAAATAATGATATAATCTTTAAGGTATTTTTAAAGTTTGCATAAAAATAATGCATTATGCATAACATTTTAACCCATCTTTTTCTGCTTACAAAACTTATCAACTGTCATGACGGTGATTAAAAACAGTTTTCATTAAAAATAATGAATGGTGTGTGGAAGGACATTCTTTTAAGTTACTGTGCGCCAGGAGCTGGGCGAAACCACGCCGGGTCAGATAGATAGCCAGATAGTCGGGAACGGAAGCTTATTTGACTACTTATATGAATGAATTAAATGACATGCTCCCTACCAGGGACTGGGTGAAGCCGGGAATAATGATATAATCTTTAAGGTATTTTTAAAGTTTGCATAAAAATAATGCATTATGCATAACATTTTAACCCATCTTTTTCTGCTTACAAAACTTATCAACTGTCATGTCGGTGATTAAAAACAGTTTTCATTAAAAATAATGAATGGTGTGTGGAAGGACATTCTTTTAAGTTACTGTGCGCCAGGAGCTGGGCGAAACCACGCCGGGTCAGATAGATAGACAGATAGTCGGGAACGGAAGCTTATTTGACTACTTATATGAATGAATTAAATGACATGCTCCCTACCAGGGACTGGGTGAAGCCGGGAATAATGATATAATCTTTAAGGTATTTTTAAAGTTTGCATAAAAATAATGCATAATGCATAACATTTTAACCCATCTTTTTCTGCTTACAAAACTTATCAACTGTCATGTCGGTGATTAAAAACAGTTTTCATTAAAAATAATGAATGGTGTGTGGAAGGACATTCTTTTAAGTTACTGTGCGCCAGGAGCTGGGCGAAACCACGCCGGGTCAGATAGATAGACAGATAGTCGGGAACGAAAGCTTATTTGACTACTTATATGAATGAATTAAATGACATGCTCCCTACCAGGGACTGGGTGAAGCCGGGAATAATGATATAATCTTTAAGGTATTTTTAAAGTTTGCATAAAAATAATGCATTATGCGTAACATTTTAACCCATCTTTTTCTGCTTACAAAACTTATCAACTGTCATGTCGGTGATTAAAAACAGTTTTCATTAAAAATAATGAATGGTGTGTGGAAGGACATTCTTTTAAGTTACTGTGCACCAGGAGCTGGCCGAAACCACGCCGGGTCAGATAGATAGACAGATAGTCGGGAACGGAAGCTTATTTGACTACTTATATGAATGAATTAAATGACATGCTCCCTACCAGGGACTGGGTGAAGCCGGGCCGGGACAGACAGACAGACAGATAGACAGACAAACAGATAGTCGGGAACGGGAGAGCTTATATGACTACGTATATGAATAAAATGAGATGCTCCCCACCAGGGACTGGGTGAAGCCGGGCCGGGTCAGCCAGACAGACAGACAAACAAGCAGACAGACAGACTGATAGATAGATAGATCCCCTCCAGGGCCTGGGCGAAGCCGGGACGGGTCAGCTAGTATCTAATAAACAGAACATTTATAGAAAACAAAATATACATATTTCTAAATAAACAGCATGCAAATTTCTAAACAGCGGCATACACATATTTAAATAAACAATACATTTAGAAATAAGCAGATTACATACAACTATAAGAAAACATATTTTCAGTTAAACAAAGTTAAATCAGTGAAGGCGTTCATCACATACATAACTGCTCAGACACAGGACTGTGTTTACACAGACTGGCACCTTGCCGTCTTGAGACATAGTTTGTAAAATGGGGTTATCTCTCCATAACACAAAGCCTGGGCTGAATTTAGAGACTATGTGTTGCCCATGCAGCATGATAGCTCTCTCTCGGCCTGTCTAGTTTAGTCCAGAGGAAAGGTGGCACCAATATGTCTGGAATAAGACAAGCTGCAGAAACTGCCGGATCAGCAAATCAATTCTCTATCTGCCTGCCTGTCGGAGCTTCGATCCTAGACCAGTTACCAACCAAGGCTTAGGGCCTGGTTTGCCCTGCCATGACATTTAGTCTTTAGGTTGCATTTCCTCACACCAGGATAAGGCTTGTACACTCCCAATTG
This sequence comes from Cepaea hortensis, assembly GCA_963921405.1. Taxonomy (NCBI): domain Eukaryota; kingdom Metazoa; phylum Mollusca; class Gastropoda; order Stylommatophora; family Helicidae; genus Cepaea; species Cepaea hortensis. The sequence continues at coordinate 53,953,823 of OY992883.1, read as the reverse complement.
TGCTCTTCTGCTGTTTACACTAAACACACAACATATAAATGAGAAGACATTGCTCATAATGCAACACAGTATGTCCAAACATTGACTTCAACTCCCCACACACACATGTAGAACAAGCATAGACAGACCTACAGTATTATGGTAACCTATAATTCTTATGTCTCTGCAAACAGACGACTACTGAATATACTGTCCTGTAGTTGAAAGAACGGACATAGAAAACTAGAATGTATAAGCAGCAACTAATATAAAACCAAGTGACTGGAGTTAAATTAGCAAAAGCCAGATCAGATTTCAGCACTAAAAGATGGATGCACAAAAACTGTGCATGTTATCCACTCTTTCATCTCAACAATGAGCACAAAATAATCATTTTACAATGCTCCTTGAAAAAAACTATAATTATAAATCTACAAATAACATGAGCATGAATACAGAAATACAGTTTACAGTATAGAACAGGTGATACTGGGGCCCCTAGAGGAAGGAAAGAATACTAACACTGTAACCCAGTGTTTCCCAACGTGGGGCCCACACCCCACAGGGGGGCAATTCGATTGTTAAGGGGAGCAATTTGAAAATGGACTCGTCCAGAGTTTACGTTAACCGTATGGTGACTCGCAGTCGCTACTCGAGCTGGGTAATCGTCCAGTATAAGTAACTTCTGTCCGCCATGTTAGTAGCCGTGATTTCATTTTAGACGTTAAGGGTTGATCTACTAGTTATACGGGGCCTGCACTAAGCATTTCGCGCTATTTGTTCTGAATGGTGCAAAATGCTTAATGCCGGGATTTCAGTTTCTGCAGTGTTTCGCAGTAACGCTCAGCATTCACCTTGGTGTTAATTTGAAATAAGTGTCCGTTAAATTGTTGTAAAAGTCTCGTTTAAAAACAAAATATATATATAAACTTTTGGATATTAAAAATTATGTATATGTTGAGAAAGGGGGAAGGGGGGGGGGGGATAAGAAATTTAGAAATGCTTAGGTGGGGCATAGCACAAAAAAAGTTGGGAAACACTGCTGTAACCTATCATGTATGTTATAGAGGCAACTAAACAGGTTTGGGCATGAGGTTGACTACCCCATCTCGTAGAAAGCCTTTTATACAGACAGAGTAAGCAAATAGACTTACAATAATCAAATAGGCTTACAATAATAAAGCTGACATGCAGTAATCAAATAAAACAGTCATGAAAGAGATATACAGTAATCAAACAGATATACGGTAATCAGATAAGACATTAGACTTGCAGTAATCAAACAATACAGAGATACAGTAATCAACTAAACATATAATAATCAAAAAGGAACCCTGAAATAAAATAAGACATGCAATAATTAAAAACTAAAGTAGCCTTTCTTATATACCATTAATGTGATGTCATTTTGATCAAGGGCAATGATGAAATTTAAAGTCTTATGGTGGGCAGCAGCTGGCTCTTTTCTGGTTTTACAGAGCCTCCATGCAAAACTTCTGCCATGTCTATATCATACAGCATGGATAAATGGATAGCACGGACCTGAAGTAAACTTGCACAGAATGGCAGAGTTAGTGGACTTCCAGAAAGAGATGCAGTGACAAGAACCATGAAGTGACAAAACTACCGACACTCATTAGGCTTCTCCTTAAACATGGGTAATTGATGTTATCAAATCCACATATTCCCCTCTGCTGTGTGTCCACCGTGACGGGGTAGAGGGGCTTGTGTGTCCCAATGACCCCAAGAGCTATGCCGACAGTAGCACAGCTACTGGTAGGGTCACCCATGTCGGACAGGTCAAGGGAGAGGGACCAGACGAAGAGACACACAAACCTGCTGCCTTGTAGGTAGACTGGGGACAGTCAAAGGCTAGGGAAAGCATCCCGAATAAATGCTTGTCGAAATCGGATGTACTGAGCCACAGGCTTGACAAAGCAGTGCAACGTAAAACCTGCTGCCTTGTAGGTAGACTGGGGACAGTCAAAGGCTAGGGAAAGCATCCCGAATAAATGCTTGTCGAAATCGGATGTACTGAGCCACAGGCTTGACAAAGCAGTGCAACGTAACTTAATTCATGATCTCACAAATCAAAATTAATCGTTATGGTGCTAATCCCGTGAAGTCCCATCAGGCGGCGATAGTGCTGGGCCCCCTGCCTCGAGGGGGTCCACCCATGACTACTGGTGGTCACCTTCCCCTGTGCTGTGGAGTCAAGGCACAGAGGAGTAGGTTAAGAGCTATTGACCAAATACCACGGACACTCAACATACTACAGTGGAATGCCGAAGGAGTTTACAAGAAGAAAGACTCCCTAACACAGCGTCTTCATAAAGATAGAATAGATGTGGCATGCATTCAAGAGACACACCTCAACGCCAATCACAAATTCTCAGTCAGAGGATATCAGGCCACACGTTTCGACCGTGAAGGACACAAAGGAAGAGTTCTAATACTTACACGAAATACAATACCTTGCAGCGAAGTATCTGTGATCTCTGACAACCAAACGGAAATTATAGGTGTTGATATAATGATAAAGGACGTGAAAATAAGAATCTACAATCTGTATAGCCCAGCAGATAAGGACCTTACACTCTCAAACATGAAAATAACTGACACAAACTGCATTATTGTCGGAGACTTTAATAGCCGTTCAGAAAGATGGGGATACCCAGATACTGACAAAAGAGGAGAAGAATTGGAGGACTGGGAAATAGACTCAAATCTCCATCTACTCAACAAAGCGGATGACACACCGAGCTTCTACTCCAGAAGATGGCTTACCACTTCTACTCCAGACTTAGCTTTCTGCACAGGAGACATCCTCCACAAAATTGATCGCCATGTGCTGGACCAATTAGCAGGTAGTGACCACAGACCAATCAAGCTTGAAATGAATATGGAGTATGTTCCACAGGAGCAAAAGCCCTTGCCCCGCTGGAATTACAAACAAGCAGATTGGGACAGATTTACCATACTAACAGACAAATATTGTGAAAACATAAATACACGATATGGCAACATAAAGCAAATGGTGGAAAGTCTAAACAGAGCGATAATACAGGCAGCCACTGAGTCCATTCTAAGAGGAGCGAGGAAAAATTACAAACCATACTGGACAGAAGAACTACAAAGTTTGGAGGACAAAGTTGAAGATGCCAGGAAGACAGCAGAGAGAGAACAAACAATTGAAGCGAACATCTCTCTCAAAGCCATCTCAGCAAAATATAAAAGAACAGTAAATCAAACAACAAGAGATTGTTGGAGGGAAAAAACAGAAAACCTGAATTTTGACAGGGATGGAAACAAACTATGGAAACTAGTGAAAGCCATGAACAATGAAGGACCTAGCAACAAACAAATAACAATTAAACAAGGAAATGCCTTGCTTACAGGAAAAAAGGCTGCAAATGCACTAATGGAACACTATGCAAATGCAAACCACATTGATATTACAACCGAACAGAAGAAAGCAATCAAAGATAAACAGATACATCATACAAATACAGAGACAGCAGCAGAATATATGATGGCAAATCTAACAATGGAAGAAATGGAACAGGCAATGAATACCCTAAAAAAGAAGAAATCACCAGGAAAGGATGGAATCACAAATGAAATGCTAATAGGACTAGGCACTAAGGCAAAAAAGAAACTACTAGCAGTCCTAAATTACAGCTGGAAGAGGGGAATAGTCCCACAGGCATGGAAAGAAGCTATACTAATACCAATCCCAAAGAAAGGAAAAGACCTGGAAGAACCAAATGGCTATCGACCTATCAGTCTACTTAGCTGTGTAGGAAAATTAATGGAACGCATTATCAATGGCAGGCTAACATGGCATCTAGAAGAAAACAAACTCTTAACACCACACCAAGCAGGATTCAGAAAGTACAGATCCACTGAAGATCAAATAACCTATATAGCTCAGGAAATAGAGAATGCCTTCCAAGAGAAAAAGCACACACTAGCAGTCTGGATAGATTTAGAAAAAGCATTTGATAAAGTATGGAAGGAAGGACTGAAAGTAAAACTGCAAAACATGCATGTTTGTGGAAAAATGTATAAATGGATCAGCCACTACCTTGAGAACAGAACTGCCAGGACAAAAGTACAAGGACAAACCAGCAAAATGATGCTGTTGGAGCAAGGTGTCCCCCAAGGAGGAGTTCTTTCACCAACATTATTCCTAGCATATATAAACGACATCACAGAAAATTTTCCAGCCAGAGTACACACATCATCCTTTGCAGATGACCTAGACATATGGACATCTGAAGAATATATTAGTACAGCTAACAGCAGAATACAGCAAGCCTTATTAGCACTAGAGGACTGGTCAAAATCATGGCTAGTGAAGATAAGTGAGGAGAAAACAACATGCACAGTGTTCTCCCTCTCAAATAAAACTCAACAACCTAAGCTGGTATTGAATGGAAAAATATTGCGCCATGAAGAAAATCCAAACTATCTCGGAGTCACCTTTGATCGTCGCCTGACTTGGAAAACACAGGTTGAGAAAAATCGAACAAGAGCAAGGCAAAGAATGGCAATCATGAAAAAGCTTGCTGGTACAATGTGGGGAGCAGATGAGAAAGTTCTCAAGAAGTTATATACTGGACGGGTGAGGCCAGTACTGGAATATGGCATTGCAGCTTGGGCAACAGCAGCTAAGTCAAACTTTAACAAAATAAGTAGAGTCCAAAATCAAGGAATGCGAATCATAACTGGAAGCCTGAAGACAACGCCTATTAATGAACTTGAAAAGATCACTTGTTTACAACCAATGCAGGATAGAAGAGATAGCAGATCCCAGCAACAAGCAGAAAAATTTAGAAGATTGACAGACCACCCTATGTATAAAAGGTTTAGTGGTTTTGGAAAGGGACGACTGAAGCGTAGCAACTTTGTAGAAACTGCAAAACGAAAAATTAGGGCAGATCCCATACTTAACATATCAACAGTCAAACCTATTTACAATGCAGACAAGTTCCCAGCTTGGAGACAGCAGCAACTGCCTGAGATGATAGAAAACATTCCTGGTATTGAGAAAACGAACACTCAGCATGAAACCGAAAGAAGAGAAATAACCCTAAACTACATAAAAGAACATTACCCAAGCAGCAATTGGACCCATGCATATACAGATGGATCAGCCAAAAATTCAATAGAGAATGGAGGAGGAGGAATTCTCCTAAATTTAAAAAATGGAGTGAAAAAAACACATTCAGTGGCAACTGGAAAGTTTTCAAGTAACTTCAAAGCGGAGGTAGAGGCTCTGAAAACTGCAGCAGAAATGCTCTTGATGGAGGAAAATAAAGAGAAGCAAATAGCTATCTTCACAGATGCAAAGTCAGCTGTCTCAATACTGAAGGGCAATAACAGCACAGAAATAGCTGACCTAAGAGCAGCACTCCATGGTCTATGCCAGAAATCAAAAAAAGTTGTAATACAGTGGATCCCATCACATTGCAGTATACCTGGAAATGAAGAGGCTGACAGACTGGCAAAAGAGGGCGGACGACTACCACAGCCTGACATAGACATAACCTATAATGAGGCAAAGAGGTTGATAAAAAGCACCTATAGAACCAAATGGGAATCAGAGCATCCAGGCCACCAGAAGGATGATGCATATTACAAACTCGACAGAAGAGAACAAGTAGCAATCTTCAGACTCCGCACAGGACATAACAGGCTGAAATACCACTTGTTCAATAAACTAAAGATAGGAGATACCGATGAATGTAATTGTCGAATTGGAAAAATGACAGCAAAACATTTGCTTCAGGATTGCCCAATATATGCAGAACAGAGAAAGATATTTTGGCCCACACCTGCTTCATTTGAGGACAAGCTCTATGGAGATATCAACAAGCTCAAGTTGACCGTAGCTTACTTTAACTACATACAGGTTGACATTTAAAGGTGTATGAAGAAGTATTCAGACTGCCACACTTCATACCACAGGTATATCGGTTACAAAAGCCTCCCAGAGGCATGAAATGGAATATTGCTGGATAGGAGATCCATTATGTGGAAAGTCCGAATCAAAAGCTCACTGTGTGGGCTTTCAAAAAAGGTGGAAAAAGTGTCCTAGTGGCACGAAATGGAATATTGCTTGGATAGCAAATCCATTATGTGGAAAGTCCGAATCAAAAGCTCACTGTGTGGGCTTTCAAAAAAGGTGGAAAAAGTGTCCTAGTGGCACGAAATGGAATATTGCTCGGATAGCAAATCCATTGTGCGGAAAGTCCGAATCGAAAGCTCACTGTGTGGATGTCATCTGCACACTGCATTCTTCTGGTTTCCGGAAGAACAGCCTATGGTGAACGGAAGGCCCAATATACGGAAGTGAGGCTAAGCAGCCATGTGCAGGACGTGACGATTCCTTGGGTGAGCCCAGTACCAGAGCGCTGTGTGTTGGCTCTGCAAGTATGGAAGCCTCCTTGGATGACGGGGAATGCCCATGGTCTGCCCCTGCCTTCCCTTGAGGGCTGACCAGGATGTCTTTGGCTGTTCTATATGGGCCAGCTAGGATGGGAGATAACACCACAACAGTGAGAGTCTAACGTCCTAAGAAACCCCCGGGAAGGTTAACCCGGTCAACAAATGCCCGCAAAAGTCGGTTGTGTCGGCCTAACGGCGCAAGAACGCAGCTCTGCTGTAAACAGGCACAACGTAATCACATCCGAAAAAAAACTCCGGATGAACGAAGAAGAAGAAGAAGAAATCCACATATTGAGAGCTGCGACTGTATAGTTTGCTAGGTGCTTGCCTGCCAACCCGTGGTCAGGGGTTTGAATGTGCAAAGTTTGGGCAGATTTTTTAAATTGACTTGGGCTCCCAGGTCGACACAGCCTAAAATGGATACCAGAAGATACCTTAGGAAGTGAAGGCGGCCAGTTGGACATTGACCACATCACCCCTAGAGTGCCAGTTTGTCTACAAAATATAGGTCCTGCACCATAAATCATGTACAAGGGTTTGTTTTTTTCCCCTTTTAAATGCACGTCTTATTATTAACTGCATGTCCTATACAATGAACAATTTGTGCTAGTAGAGAAAACCTTCCTGCACATGCACATTCTCAAAATTGGAACAAAGACCCTGATTGTTTCAAATTTGTTGCACTGAAAGCCCCTAGAATCTATGTTGCCAACAATGTCTTGGTTATTAATCAAACAGATTCCCCGGGAAGGTTAACCCGGTCAACAAATGCCCGCAGAAGTCGGATGTGTCGGCCTAACGGCGCAAGAACGCAGCTTTGCTGTAAACAGGCACAACGCAATCACATCCGAGAAAAAAAATCCGGATGAACGCAGAAGAAGAAGAAGAATCAAACAGATTTGCAGCACGTGTAATTTTCTAAAGTGAATATTTTACCCTTGCCATACTGTCATGATTTGAAAGGTAATACCTAACGCAAGTACACTAACACAGGAAAGAAATGCTGCTCTGCATATGTTAACCAGGGTTGGTGCTCTGACTGGATCACAATGCTTTGCATGAACACAAATGCAGAAATTCAAGATACTGATCACGGAAACAAATAACACATTCTGCCAAGTGAGATGTCTGTGCGATATTTAGGGATTCAACTGATCTTTGTGGGGAAATTATCAAAATCCCAAGGAATCCACAGGCTGCCCACAACTGGTCTCCAAAGGTACTGCCTTGGATAACAGGAGACCCAATATACAGTATCAAAGAAATCAGGAGCCTTGGAATGTGATCAACATCGAACAATTAGTATAATGAGTCACATCATGAAGATTTTGCTAAGAATTATCATGCAAAGAGTTAGGAAGAAATTACAACCTGAAATAGGAGAGGAACAGTGAGGGTTTGTAGAAGGCAAGGGTACAGTAAATGCTGTGTACATTCTGAGAACAGTAATTGAACGTTCTATAGAAGTAAACAAAGATCTACACCTCTGCTTTATTGACTACACAAAAGCTTTAGATAAAGTGAGACATGTCGACATGATAAGGATGCTTGAAGATCTACAAATTGATGGAAAAGACCTTAGACTTGTAAAAAACATATATTGGAAACAACAAGCTGCCATAAGAATTGATAATGAAGTAGGTCAATACCAGCCTATTAAGAGAGGTGTGAGACAGGGATGTGTAATGTGTCCAGATCTTTTTTCCCTGTACAGTGAAAATATTTGCAGAAATATAGAAGATATGGAAGAAATCAACATTGGGGGACGATACATCAATAATATTAGATGTGCAGATGATACAGTCTTGATTGCAGACAACGAACAGGACCTGCAAAATTTAGTAGATGCGTTTGTTGCACACAGTAAACAACTAGGATTAGAATTGAACTGTAAGAAGACAACATTATGGTCGTCACTAGGAAGGAAGAAATACCACAAAAATAATATACAAGTAAATGGGCATATTCTTAAACAAGTGAATCGGTACAGCTATCTCGGAACAGTCATAACATCTGATGGGAGATGCCTTGAAGAGATTAGAACAAGAATTGCCATGGCGAAGATAGCCTTTTGCAAGATGAAAAACATACTGACCAATAAAAAGATATCAATTGAAACGAGAAAAATAGTGTTGAAGTGCTACATAGAACCTGTACCTTTATATGGATGTGAAGCATTGACAATGAGCAGACAAGCTGAAAAACATCTGATGGCTGTGGAAATGTGGTTTCTGAGGAAAATGCAAAGAATACAATGGAAAGATAGAAAAACCAATGAACAAGTTCTACAAGAAACAAATGAAGATCGTAAACTGATTAGAGACATTAAACGTAGACAGTCAAAAAATTTTGGGCATGTTATGAGAAGAAATTAATTGGGGAACTTAGTGACAACTGGCAAGATTGAAGAGGAGACCAAAGGGAAACCAAGACTTAAATACCTGGATAGCTTGGCCACGTGGCATGGTCAAGACAGAAACACGGAGCTGATCCACGACTCTAGTGATCGAGTGAGATTGCAAAACATGACCGCCCACACTTATCGGCATGGCATATGATGGATGGATGGAATATGCAGTAAGGCAATTCTTAGGGTGAGCTCAGAACCACAGTATCATGTGATGGTCAATAGATGATGAGGAATACCCATGTGCGCCCCTGTTGAGGGTCGAACAACATACACATGCCTGTTATGAATGGGCTTGTTGGGGCGCACCTCTACAATTAGAACAAACACAAAAAGCTTCAGCGCGTTGAGACAGTTGAATGTCCTAGGAAATTATTAGCAAATGCTAAGTCATGAAGAAGTCAGAAGTGTTGTCTCAAAGGCATAGTGTTGCAGCTCAACTATAAACAGACAAGGCAACAACTGTCCAAATGTTTTTGTAAATTACATAAATGTATAAAAGAAGATATGCTTTTAACTCACAAAGACTTTAAGCTTTATTCATATGTATGGCGTAGAATGCTTTCTGTCTGTCAATTTTTTTTTAAATTATTGTTGTTCCAGAATGAGTAATTTCTAAATTTTCTTGTTTCTTTTCATAATTATAATCGTTAAAAAAATGTTAATTAAATATTACAACCTTGACAAATGAAGTAAGCAGTTTGGTTAATGTCCTCTAAAAGTACTGGAGAGTTTTGGTCATAGACTAACTTTAGGAAGGGAAATCCCAACTGCACCTCCCCCGCGGTGGGAAACACACCACGGTGTGGCTAACACACCACGGTGTGGCTAACACAACTCTGGGGACAAAGTATCCACCAGAATAAGTGGACAACTCTGCAGCTGAGCAGAGCAGGCACTCACTTGTCCTTACAGTCGGAAATGGCTGTCAAAGGCAGAGGTAAAAGACCACTATGTGGATGTGGAAAGCAAGAGGAAACTACAACATTATCTTCCCAAGACTTCATGGCAAAACATATATCAGAGTTAGTGAACGACGTTAATGGCTGTCTTAGGACATCCTCATCCGGTAGGGACGGTCATGAGCCACAGGTGACACCAGACCGTCATCCAGCTACTGAGGGCAAAATCATAAATAAAATAAATAAATTTAGAGTAGGAACATGGAATGTTAGGACATTAAATGAGCTAGGAAAGTTGAACAATGTTCTAAGAGAGATGGATAGCATGAAAATAAATATACTAGGCATTAGTGAGATGAGATGGAAGGGATGAGGCAAAATTATAGCTGACATCCACATAATAATTTATTCTGTAGGGGATACACATGAAAAGGGTGTAGGAATAATACTTGACGAAAAAACAGCCAAGTCACTTAACGGATACTGGTGTATTTTAGATAAGAGTTATTATGGTCAAAATCAAAGGCAAACCAATAGATATAAATATTATACAAGTATATGCACCAACATCAAGCAGTAGTGATGAAGAAATACAACACTTTTCCGACAAAATAGAAATGGCGATGGCTCAAATTGGATCACTGGAAATAAAAATAATACTAGGAGATTTTAATGCAAAAGTAGGAAAGGGGAAAATGGAAAATGTAGTGGGGAATTATGGTTTAGGTACAAGAAATGAAAGAGGGGAAAAGCTAATAGAATGGGCAAATATCAATGATGTGATAATTGGAAACACATGGTTTAAACACCCCAAAAGACGACTGTACATATGGAAAGCCCTGATAAGAAATTACGCAACCAAATTGACTACATACTAATTAATAAAAGATTTAGAAATGCTTTAATTAATGTAAAGAATGCCTGGTGCTGACTGTAATAGTGATCATGTACCACTATGCGGAAGAAATGGTTAGGAACACGAGACTTAATAAAGAGGTTCTAAAAGTAGATAAAGAAATTCAAGAACAATACAGAGTGACTGTGAAAAATAGGTATAATGCAATAGCTAAAATACAGAGTATAAATGAACATGGGAAATGTTAAGGGACTCCATTCATCAAACTAGCAAAGAAATATTACCGGAGAGAAGCCAAATAGCTAAGAAAAAATGGATGAATGAAGAAATCTTAATGCTGATGGACAAAAGAAAACAGAGTAAAAATGACAAACAAGAATACTCTAAGATAAATAAAGAAATAAAAGATAAATGTGAGAAGGCAAAAGAAAGTTGTTTAAACGAGCAGTGCAAAAAAACTGAATTAAATGCCATTAAAGATACAAAAAATATGCACAGACACATCAGCGAGCTCACGTGAAGAAAAATAAGAATAAATACAAGGTGTTTGAAATCAAAAACAGGAAAGATATTATTGGAGGAAGGTGCTACAATGAAGAGGTGGAACGAGTATATAAGAGAATTATATGATGGAGAAAGGGAAGAATTAACAGAAGAAAGTAACTTAGAAGGTCCACCTATTCTAAAAGAAGAAGTCGCTGACGCTATGAAACATACAAAGAAAGGAACAACAGCTGGGCCAGATGAAATCACAATAGAAGAATTAGAAGTATTGGGAGAATTTGGAGTAGATATATTAACCAAAATGTTGAATGAAGTCGCTTAATGATATTTACAGCAGTGGATATTTACCCAGTGATATGCTGAAATCTGTATTTATAGCTATACCAAAAAGACCAGGAGAATTGATAATGAAGATTTTCGTACAATTAAACTCATAAACCATATCACTAAGCTTCTACTCAGAATCATAATGAGAAGAATCAGAAAGAAAATAAAAATGGAAATAAGTGAAGCACAATATGGATTTGTGGAGGAAAAGGGCACAAACAATGCAATTTATACATTACGGGCACTAATAGAAAGGCCAATAGAAAAACAGAAAGACATATATTTGTGCTTCATAGATTATACAAAGGCATTTGATAAAGTAAAACATAATGAACTGATTAAAATGTTGGAAGATGTCAGCATTGATGGGAAAGATTTAAGAATAATAAAGAATATTTACTAGAACCAAGTAGCGGCAATTAAAATGGGAAATAAAGAGGGTAGTTACAAACAGATAAAGCTAGGAGTATGACAGGGGTGTGTCTTGTCACCAGATCTCTTTTCCCTATATAGCGAAGTAATAATGAGAGAGATCAAAGAGATGCCAGGAATACTAATTGGAGGTTATAACATAAATAATATACGCTATGCAGTTGACACAGTATTGGTGGCGGATAAATCAACAGACTTACAACAATTGTTGGACACTGTAATAACAGAGAGTGCAAGGAAAGGACTCTCCTTGAATGTCAAGAAAACAGTAACAATGGTGATATAAAAGAAAATGGTGACACCAAAATGTGACATAGAGATGGAAAAATTCTTAACCAAGTGGATAATTTTAGATATCTAGGGGCATAATAACATCAGATGGGAGATGTAAAACAGAGATTAAGAGCAGAATAGGGCAAGCAAAAGCCGCATCTCAGAAAATGAAGAGTATCTTATGCAATAAGTCACTATCACTAGTTTTTCTGTATGGCAGTGAATCTTGGAATGTAAATGAACAAATTAAGAAGAAATTAGAAGCAACAGAGATGTGGTTCCTGAGACGAATGTTGCGAATTCCTTGGACTGCCAGAGTAACTAACGACTGTTTGAAACAGGCTAATGAAACTAGAACATTGTATACAACAATAAGAAAGAGACAAACATCTTTCTTCAGTCATGTGATGAGAAGAGAGGCATTGGAGAACATCGTGACAACAGGAAAGATTGAGGGGAAGAGAGGCAGAGGCAGACCAAGAGAAATGATGCTGGATAGATTGAGACGGTGGCATGGAGGAATATGAGCAACAGAGTTGATCTAGAAAACCAAAGACTGAGATCTGTGGAGAGCCATGAACGCCTAAGCCAGCTGGCAGGGCACTTGATGATGATGAGTTTGGTTAATAAAAAGAAAACAGCTATAAATACTAGCAATCTGTCACAATTTTTTGATATCATGGCCCCAAATTTAGCAAAGTTTATCAAGAGAACATACGACCACGCCTGGAATATGGGTCAACTGTGTGGTGTTCTGCATCATAAATCACACTACAAGAGCTGGACGAGGTGCAAAATCAAGCACTTATGAGTCACCACTGGAGGGATGAGATCAACACCTATAGTGGAGATGGAAAAGATGGGGAGGACACAAGCACTGAGAGAGCACAGAGATTCGAAAATGCTAATACAAACAGAAAAGTTCCTCAGCTTGCCAGGTCACCCTATGAAGAACAGATTTGAAAGCTTAGCTATGGGGCGGTTGAAAAGAAGCAGTTTTATCCACCAGGCCAAACGACTCTGCAGAGAAACCACCGATCTGCCCATAGTTGGTATCCCCCTGAAAACTATTCCTGAGCGAACTCCATCGAAAGATGAACATAGACTATTACTACAAATCCAAACAAAAGTGAGAGGAACATTTGACAAGAAAGAACAGAACAGTGTACAGTGCAGAACAGCCACTCTCAACTTCCTTGATGAAGAATACGCACAGCATCATATCTGGGAAACAGAAATACTTCGGCTGAATTAAACATCACAGGGGTTAGGAAACAACAATGATGGAAGCCATGGTTTCAGGAAGAATTCAACATCACAGGGGTTAGGAAACAACAATACGGGAAGCCATGGTTCCTGGAAGAATTCAACATCACAGGGGTTAGGAAACAACAATGATGGAAGGCATGCTTCCTGGAAGAATTCAACATCACAGGGGTTAGGAAACAACAATGATGGAAGGCATGATTCCTGGAAGAATTCAACGTCACAGGGGTAAAGAAACAACAATGATGGAAGGCATGGTTTCTGGAAGAATTCAACATCACAGGGGTTAGGAAACAACAATTATAGAAGGCATGATTCCTGGAAGAATTCAACATCACAGGGGTTAGGAAACAACAATGATGGAAGGCATGCTTCCTGGAAGAATTCAACATCACAGGGGTTAGGAAACAACAATGATGGAAGGCATGCTTCCTGGAAGAATTCAACATCACAGGGGTTAGGAAACAACAATGATGGAAGGCATGGTTTCTGGAAGAATTCAACATCACAGGGGTAAGGAAACAACAATTATGGAAGGCATGATTCCTGGAAGAATTCAACATCACAGGGGTTAGGAAACAACAATTATGGAAGACATGATTCCTGGAAGAATTCAACATCACAGGGGTAAGGAAACAACAATAATGGAAGGCATGCTTCCTGGAAGAATTCAACATCACAGGGGTAAGGAAACAACAATAATGGAAGGCATGCTTCCTGGAAGAATTCAACATCACAGGGGTTAGGAAACAACAATAATGGAAGGCATGGTTTCTGGAAGAATTCAACATCACAGGGGTTAGGAAACAACAATGATGGAAGGCATGGTTTCTGGAAGAATTCAACATCACAGGGGTAAGGAAACAACAATGATGGAAGCCATGGTTCCTGGAAGAATTCAACATCACAGGGGTAAGGAAACAACAATAATGGAAGGCATGCTTCCTGGAAGAAGAGGCCGCGGCTGACACGACAAAAATTAACACACAATATTGCAGACACCTTGGACATGAGGGTGTATGAGGCTGGAAACTAGCAATGGATTGAGAATTCATGATGATGATGTGTAAAGAATTCAGAAATATTGGAAACACAGGTGATAGGCTTACATTTTAAAATACTAAATGGCACACAGGTTTATAGTTATGCCTGCCATTTTCTGTGCAGAAAAATCTCTGTGTGGAGACTGTTAGAACTACTGTGTTGGCAAGTTAGCACACTGAACTTATACATCATGTACATGTCTTGTAAGAATGACACACGAAAGATGGGTTCAATCAGGACACTTCAGAAATATAGTTTATAAAATAGCAGACATATATTATCCCTGTAAGTACAGCAAACAGACAAAGATATGAAGTGCAAATGTAATCCCTCAAAAATTCACCTACAAATATTGAAATGAATGTCACAGATAAAAAGCACACTGACTAGAACACTTCTGTCAACTCTTTCACTAACAGGCACCCTGTCATACACTTTTTGGTTACTTTACATATGGCAAACACTTCTAAACTGTCTCATTATTCTGTTAATTAACCCACCATGCTCCAATTGTTACTTCATGTCACTATGTCCTATAACTATTATTTTGACTCACTATGAATCAAAAATAGTTACTCTATAAAGTAAACAAACGTTGGAATTGACATTGATGAAGTAATAATTTCCTGGTACACATGACA
The DNA here is from genome assembly GCA_963921405.1 of Cepaea hortensis. Classification (NCBI taxonomy): domain Eukaryota; kingdom Metazoa; phylum Mollusca; class Gastropoda; order Stylommatophora; family Helicidae; genus Cepaea; species Cepaea hortensis. The sequence goes on along the minus strand of OY992883.1, from coordinate 53,938,739 downwards.
CACAAAGTAAATACAATTCATGCCAGGTTCATCATAAAAGATAACAGAAGCACAGGGCCTTAAGAAGTCAACACTGGGAATATAACAACTGTATTTTCATGTTCAAATCTTCTAAAGGCATACACATTAGAATACTGTATCACTTGTCTGTTCTAAGTTTGTTTTTTTTTGCTGTCCTATCCTTGACTGTACAGTAAAATAAAGACCCTGAGACCATGCACATTTGACATAGCTTCATATACAATGGGAAGCTGCAGCAGCATAGTGGCTAGATGCCCGTCTGCTGGTCAAGTGGTAATAGGTTCGAATTCAAATAAGGCGGATTTTTAAAACTGATCTGGGCTGACAGGTCAATCCAGCCTAAAGTGAATACCAGGAAGTAAAGGTAGCCAGCATGGTACTGACCACATCACGCCTGGAGTGTAGACTGGTCTATACAAATATGGGTTTAACACCATATACCCAATACATATAAAGGCTTGTGTGCTTACATACACACCATCTGAATTTGCTATAAACAAGTTTGCTTTTTAATCAAATGAAGTAACAGAAATGTGGTGTAAATTTTGACATGAAAATACTAGTAACTACCCAGACCCATAAACATCTCATTTATGTAGTGGGTTAGATCAAGAAGTTCAAGGAGAGCTTTTTCTCTAACTCTATCTAATACAAAAGAATATTCACAGATATGTTTAAACTTATATAAACTTATATAACAACAGTGAATGCATAGTGACAGCAACTGGAGGACACTCAGAACCATTCACCATAAGATCTGGAGTATGACAAGGTTGTGTCCTGTCCCCTCTCTTGTTCATAACATATATAGACAACATATGTAAAGAAACCAGCCAAACAGAGATCGCAAGAATATTGCACGACGAGAACACCGAAAAAGAACCATCTGCATATCTAACCATCAGAGAACTCCTGTTTGCGGATGACCAAGCACTAATAGCAAAATCAGAAGCTGAATTACAAGACCACATAAATGGTCTAAACGAAATGTGTAGGGAACATAACATGAAAATTAGCACAAGCAAAACAGAGGTAATGACTATAACTAAAGAAGAAAAAACAACAACAATTCACCTAAACGAACATCCCATGAAACAAGTAAAGAGTTTCAAGTACCTGGGAAGTATAATATCATCAAATGGCAGATCAGAAGACGAGATCAAAAATAGGTGCAATAAGGCAAACCAACTCATTGAACAAATGGCACCAATACTAAAGGACAAACATATATTAATAACTACTAAGAAAGCACTTTACAACACAATCTTCCTACCAACTCTATGTTACCAATGCCAAACCTGGACAATGACAGAAAAAGAGAAAAGAAAAATCACAACAGAAATGAGATTCCTGAGAAGAATACTCGACATATCAAGAAGAGATAAGAACAGAAATGAAGAAATTAGAACTAAAGTGGGGGTTAAAGCAGCACTAGATTTTATTAGAAAGCAGCAAGTCAAATGGTTTGGCCATGCAAGTAGGCTACCAGTCAACAGCATACTACAAGCAATGATGTACAGACCAGATGAAAACAGAAGAAGAGGCCGACCACGTAAACGTTGGACGGAGGGAATAGCAGAGTCCATGGGTATATCGATACATGAAGCCCATAATCGGGCACTCTCACGATGTTTATACTTCACCTCGACACCGCAAGGTACAAGAGGAACATGATGAGATGAGATGAGATGTTTAAACTCTTACACAGGTAACCGCAGGACAACAGCAGATACAGCTTTATGGATCTCATATACCAAGTCATTAACTACCTCTTCCTTCCCTAACATACAGCAATGTCAGGCATATTTATACAGTTGAGTATCCAGCTCCAATTCACTTATTTTCTCTCCCCCAAATACAGCAAAGTTGGGCATCTATTTAACAATCGCAAAATATTAAGAAATTCTGCACCTGTTACTGACAACGTTCGGCAATAAAAGCCAGACAATTCCAGTGGTGAGCTGGTGTGTAAATAAAAGTATTGTATCTTGAAAATCACAATATGGACTTCTTAACATTGTTTCATTAACTGATTCAATGCCAAACAAAACGTGTGTTTGGAACAAACATAAATTGATGACAAAAAATGGGAAGTAGGGGTGTGTCACAGTAATGCTCTAAACCTGGTTAAAATGGTAGCAATTATATAGTAGTATATATCAAATTAAAGGAGCTGGCACAAGGAGCATGTCGGTATTGCTACTATTGCTATAGATTAAAAATATCATAATAATAATGTTAGATTTTTGTTTTAAATTGAAGACAGGGGTGACAATTATTATAAATTTCAACTTACCAAGGCACTACTTCTCAATCTTTAGTAATAATCCAATTAAATTTACTGAATAATGATAAATACACCACTTTTCTTCACCAATGTTATAAGAACTGCTCCTTAACACCATCAAAACACAGAAAAACATCATTTTCACACAATATGCAATAAGTCAGGAAAACAGGAGGTAAAAACCTAGTCTTGAACATGTATCTACAAGTTAAAGACATTATATATGGTAATGAATGGTGACCCCATGCTAGATACTGCTGTACAAGTGTATAGTGACAAAGCTTACAGTTACGAATTATGAGCCACAGTGTCATATTACTCAAATAATTATTAATAAACAATAATAATTCTGGTGTGTGCACAGTACAGTAGGACTAAAATGATATGACAGGACCACCAATGTAGAGTTCATGGAGAGAACTAAACAAACTCCAGTCAATCAAGAGGTGAGGAACAAACATTGGTGCTGGATAGGACACAAACTGACTTCCCTTTTTCACAAGGGACAGTGAGGAGCATTTTGTGTGATATTCACTGGCATAAGATGGAAAATTATGTTGTAGGCCTTTCCTGTGAAGCTAAAACCATGATATATGACAAACTAATCCTTGATGTCATTGACACGTTAGTTGTAAAATGTTTTTATAATAATTAAAAGTAACCCATGGCAAAACAACCCTGAAATACAACCAGTGAATACGAAAATATATGGGAATTTGATTATTTAATGTATGGGACATCATATATCTACCTCTCTTTACTGTGTGTACTAATCGCATTAAATGTATTATCTAACATTAAACAGCTTTGTCCAAAAGGATTTAAATGTTTTTAAAGAGGCTAAGACATAAAGTGAACTTATCACAAACATCAGAAAGAGATCACATTATGAGAAGATAAAATACTGGAACATGTAATAGCTAGAACAATGTATTCAGGGGAGGGGGGGGGGATAAATAGAGGATTCTTGAAAGCTCTTTCATCATGGCATTAAAAAAATGGTGAGCAAATTGATACATTCCTTTGGAGATTGCGAGATGTTGAGAAGCAAGATCATTTACACAAGTTGGCAAGGCCGCAAGGTGCTTAATCATAGTATCATGTACAGAGTAACAAACAAATATAATGTGTTTGATAAGGAATGAATTGCAATAATGCTTATACTTAGAACTATCCATAGTGGTGGTAGTAGTAGTAGAGTAGTAGAGCAGTGAGACAAGAGGAATGTGTTCTAATCAACTTGTAGTCAACAGTTTACATAGTGGGTTAAGGTGCAACTAGCTGAGATATATAGGGCTAGAAAAGAATCAGGTTACAGCAACAGCTGCCTGGGTTATACTTTACAATAATAAATCATAAATGAGTCTGAAGCGGTCACACTAATAACATCTACAGAGCAGGAGCAAAGTAATTTGGATAGTGTGTGCTAATGTAACAACTGGCTGAGACAGGAGGATTTGGTCAAGTGCTGTACAAAGTAAGCAATAAACAAGATTTGATACTACAAATATATTCATGATTTTCTTCTTGCCAGAGCCGTTCATGCACATTGCCTTGTGTGATCTATGAGTGAGAATAGAGCAAGTCAGCAACTATGGAGCTAATGCTAACCATGTGCAATGAAAGTTTAAAGTTACCCTATTTACCCTCATACTCATACCATGCCCAAATAATCTTCACAAATAATGAAGTGCACACATCCAGTAGCTATTAAAACAATAAGACAGACATGTAACAGAAATCAAACAGCTGCATCTGCTACAGCCTATACATTCAGTCTGTGTGATTAATTTCACAGATGTTTTTTTTTTTACTTCCAAACAAAAAGGGGGAGGGGGATGGATATCCTTGTACACGTGCATCACAACTAGGAGCCTAAAAGTAGGTCAACTAAGGTGAATTCCGACTTCACCTTAAAATTCAATAATGGGGCATAGGTCATCCATTGGGGCCTCTTCCTAAAAGATGTGACAACTGCTGCTGTAAGCCCTTTATTTAATCAATCACTTCACGTTCCAGAAACTCTTTAATTACCATATTCTGTTTACTTCAATCTTGGCTAATAAATTTATTAACCAACAAGTTGAGGCCAGTTAGTTTCCTCTTTCACCCTGTTTCCCTGTCATTATCATCCTTAGGCTTAGGTCTGCTATTATTTGTGGTTAAGTGATCTCCCAGTGTGGTCATAGCATTCCAGCACAGAAAAGAAAAATGTGGTCCCAGCAGTCTACACAAGGTTTAAACCGGAACCATATAACATATAAAGTAAAAGAATCAGACCTGAGACTATTAATCTATTATTATACCCTGCATTTGCAAGCCTTTCCTTGGCTAAAACACACAATGTCAGAAGCCATCAGTTAGTTACTTTTCAACTGTGTATTTAAAAAGGTAACTGAGTGCAGTTGTTCCTCAAACGTCAAATGATGTGCTGGTTTAGTAATAATTAGAATGGTATTAGACTATTACTTTGCCTGAAATATACAGGACAGGTGACGAGAAAATATTATTATTATTGCAACGCAGTAATACCAGTAATACTCTAATAGTAAAGGGAAAATCAGCACTTACTTTAAATAATACCTCTGACCCTGCGGTGTTCTGGCCATATCCCATCCCGTTGGTAAAGGCTCTTCGTCCAAAGCGTCGTAGCTGTGTTGTCGGACGTGGGATGAGGTAGCTGGTGGAGGGGCTGCGCTCAGGCTCTGTTGTAAACTGGCCGGAGACGAGTGAGCCCTCATGTGTGCTATGTTTATGGAAGGGTTTACTGCCCCGTGGAAAACGGGTGCGTCGGTGGGGTTGTCTTTACCGACCCCAATCTGTTGCTGCTGCTGCATCTGTTTCGTGGGTTCAGGTGGGCAAAAAAACGATGCGGGTAGGTTCCGCTCTCGTAACGGCACATACTTATTTGTTTCTGCCAGCGACGGGTTCATGGCAATGTTGAAGAGAGCCTCCAACTCTGTATCGCTGTTCTCCCGAACGTGAATGATCGGCCCAGTCCGATCTTGTGACATCTTGCTAAAGTCAATCCTGGCGCAGCCACTACGAAAATAAAGTGCTTAAGTTCCTCCACAATTCTGTGTAATCACAAAACTCACAGCCGAACGAAAACAACAACGTAATAATCCTCAAATTGGGAGTCGGGAACACTCCGTTAGCAAACTTGAGACACGAAAAGTAGTTTACTGTTTACTCCAGTGTAACAGGTGTACACATCCGAGGTAGCATATAGTTCTGTTTACCTTTGGTTATAAATTACTTAATGTTTATTTTATTTTATAAAATATGTAAGAGGTATCATACTAATTATTCTTATTATAATATAAAATGCTCATTTATTAATTGCATTCGTTTAAGTCAGAGTTAAAAGCAAACAGCTTATCTGTTGCGGATGAATATGTCAGTTCACCAAAAGTTAAATGACGTCACTTTTCGGGATGGTTAGATTATTTTCTTTGTCGTTTCTCTTTTTACAAAAGCGAATGCACAGTTATCATCCCAAAACTAACACGTTATCTTTGCATTTTTTCCACTGCCTTCTAGCTTCTATTTTTATTACAAGTTATGAGTGTAATTGCGAAATTTGGTGGTTGTTACTTAAGTTTGACAGTGTGTGAATTGTAGTATACCTAAATGTTAAAAATTACCTGCCCCCTTCTCCATATATGGGGATTTGCATTATTTCATGAATGGACGCTGGTTGTCAGAAACCGAGTCGACCTTTCGGTATCTTCCGGCAATGTTCGGTTTGTAGTGGGTTTGTTTTGTAAAGTTCAGGGTTGTTTTTTTTTTTCTTATTAGAGGGCAGAGCTCTAAGTCTAATTCCGTTAGCCTTTCGTTTTGCAAGGCAAAATCACGCATCATTTGTTGATCATTTACTCACCGTATGGCCAAAAAACAGTCAGCTGCTTTAAAAAATGGTTGCGTGGAGTATCCAATTTACCCATGGTAATTTTGATGTTGACTATCGATTTGGAAACGACAAGTTCGAATCCCGGTTTGCCAGTCTGCTTTAAATGTTCATATTGCCTAGTGCAGTGGTTCTCAACCGGTGGGGAATCCCCCCCCCCCCCCAGGGGGGAATTTTAGGGTTTCCAAGGGGGGGGGGGGATTATTTCAAGATCGCGTTAATACAAGAACCGATTACTTGATATTGTTTTTCCCTTCATACTGTACGGTTCTGTACGTCTCATTCTTCTAAAATTCAATTTATAAAGTAAGTAGACCCACAAATCATGTTTTATGTGGACGTCTAGACTTGTTTTAGTATGTGCTATTAAGTTTAGCTTCCATTATTATATATACTGTATAGGGGCGGGCGGGATTTTTAGGTAGGAAATACGAAAGAGGAGAATGACGTTCTGAAAATATGGTGGAGGGGGGCACGGGCCAAATTTTTAGGTAGGAAATACGAAAGGGGAGGGGTGACGTTCTGAAAATATGGTGAAGGGGGCACGGGCCAAAAAAGGTTGAGAACCACTGGCCTAGTGTGTCCCGTTTCTCTACTTCTTTCCATTCCGAATGTGAACTACTGTGAATTTATTACTCACGTTATGTCTCGTCATGACAAACAGACACAAGCTATTTGAAGGTTATATGCGGTAAATTCGTCTGTTTGGGTGTAAATGTTTACAATGACATGGTGGCTGTGTTTTAATTTGTAATTACCTACATGTTGTTGTACGTCCTAATGGCATAGCAAATAAACTGGAGGATGTAGAAATGCGGCTTTTGAGTGGTGTCAATCGTGGACAGTAAAAGAAATCAAAACATCGATGTACTGACAGCAACGGGTGTTGCTAAGTCACTCATCAAAACCACAAGGGACAAAACAGACATATGAAATGTGTGGGCACATCAACAGGAGAGGTGGAATAAAGAAATCATCCTTATGAAGAATAATACTAGGCACAAGAATGCAGAGAAAGATAACGGGGGCTGCATGGTCTCGATGTATGGTGTCCGCCTAGAGTGCTGGAGGTCCCGGGTTCAAGCCCCGGTGATGACCGGGATTTTTGCTCGTGGACTTCTAGTAATAAAATTTCCCCTGGTCTCTGGGTAGTGAGATCGGACGCCCGTGTGTATTGTTGCGCATGTAAAAAAAATCTCTTGGCAGTTGGAAATAGAAAAAGAGTAGCCTAACGGCGCTGCCCAGGCAAAATTTCGAGTTAAAAAACTACCCAAATATTTCAGGATCCTCGCCAGTGCTACGGAGTTCGTGCTCTGAGCTGAGTTTCTCCAGACTCAGGTTTGAGTTAGGAGGAGAATGGAGCACTTATGGGTTACACCTGTGTGCCATGAGTTTGATCCATCGACTAACCTAAAACTAAATAGTGAAAGATGTATCTGGAAAGCTTGAACAGCTTCTCAATAGATAATAATTTATGTAATTATCATCATCATCATGTGGCATGTCGATAAGCGTGGGCGGTTATGTTTCGCTATCTCACACGATCACCAGAGTCGTTGATATATCAAACTACAAAACATGACTTTCTTGGCATCTGTATAGAAGGTAGTTTGCAGCGACGGAGTGATCGAGTGTCGGAATCGACGGATCCAATAGATGTCTTTGATTAACGTGAATTTTTATTTGGCAACTGAAATATCGCCCCAAATTAACCACCTTCATACTGGCTCAAGCTAAATTTTACTAGTGAGCAGACGCTGTGACACTTTCACTGTAAGGGGGGAAAAAGATGTGGAGACATTAGTCATTAGTCATTACACATCCCTGTCTCACACCTCTTTTAATAGGCTGATATTGATCTACATCATTATCAATTCTGATGGCAGTTTGTTGTTTCCAATATATGTCTTTTTTTTAAACATTTGGATTTACACATGGATGTCTGGTAACAGTAAGTGTACAGAAACGAAAGTTAACAATTCTTGAACTCGCCTGGGGACACAATTATTTGTAGGGATCGTTATTTGTATTGGGGATACCAATTCTGGACAATTATTCTTGATATTTAAACATGACTAACATAATGTAAAAATAAAACGGGATGCTAGAAGAACGGATAGAAGTAAGAAGAAGGGTGATTCATTAAAAATTACGGAGAATTCGGCAGAATTAAACTCGTAACAGTGAACATTCCTATTTAAATTAACCACCTTCTTAGACTTCTTACTGGTTCAAACTAAAATTGACTAGTGAGCAGACGCTGTGACATGTTTGTTACTTCCCGCAATTCTATTGCGAATAAAATTTATATTTATTCGCAATTCTGTTGCAAATATAATTTTTCTTTATTCGCAATTCTATTGCGAATAGAGCCTCCCGATCAAATTAGCCACATTAAGAAAATTAATTTGTAAGGGATCCTAGTCCATAGGAGGTAATGTGTACAGCATTGGTATTTAAATATCTTCTCTGTTGTGTATCCACTTTGATGTGTTAGCGGGGCTTGTGGGTGTGTGTTCCAATGACCTCAAGAGCTACGCCGACGCTAGCGCAGGTACTAGTGGGGTTTCCCATTTTGGACAGGTCAAAGGGTAGGAACTAGACGAAGTAGAGTGGGGCCAGTCAAAGGCTAGGAAAAGCGGAAAAGCAAATAGAAAATGCTTGTCGAAGTCAGATGTATTGTGCCAGAGCCTTGACGAAACAGTCAAGTAACCGTGCAACACAACTCACTTGATGATGAAGATGTGTGTAAATATATAAAAAAACACGTCAACTGTATTTTTCCAACAAACATTACGCAGATTTCACAGACAGCTCAAATCATTACAGGCATTTTGGATTTATTTTTCTGTAGCACTTTTTTTTAAATCAAAGAAATTAATATGTAGTGTATTCCTATATTCACTCCTACTTCTGTTATATTAATTTGTAGTGTTTATTCATTGCAGTCGCAATTACCAAATTCTCATATCTTGATTCATCCTTTATTATTTTATTTTCAAAATTGTATCCACAAATAGGAGCCTCGGCGTGGCCGAAAGGATAAGTGCGTTCGCCCTTAAACTTCCGGTGCGGTGATGGGGCTAGACTGTTCAACCCTTACACCGCTTGAACCGCTTACCTCGGCATCAGCACAACGAATGTTTAAGAACACGCATTCTTATTCATTCGACGATGCGGACCTGCATGAGAAGAGATGAGATGAGACCAGTGAGGGAATTATGATAAATTGAGCTGGGCTCCCGAGTCGACACAGCCTAAAATTGGTACAATGAAACCAGAAAATGCCATGGGAAATAAAGATGTCCGGCATAGTATTGATCACATCACCCATCAGTACCGGTTGGTTTATAAAAATATGGGGCTGGCACCAAACACTCAATAAGCCTCAAGGTGTAGAAAAGGGGTCGTTAGGATGTCAACGCGAGGAGGGTTGGTTGGCTGGATGGGTATAAATTCTCTGGGAGATTGAGTTGTTGTAACTCTTGCAGTGCTGTGAGAGGTTGAGTTGAACCCACACTGGCGCTGTAATGGGTGCGCGTTGCAATACCCGGCACTGGCGATTCACATGAGTAAACTCGAGACAAATTTCCCCTTTAGGCGTAATTGAAGATACACATCACACAGCCTGAAAATGGCTCATGAATGAGTTAATGTTGCTTCTCGTGCTATTCCCAAGGAAAAGTTGCGGCCTTGTGGGAGCACGTGTACACCTCGGAGGAGCAAATGGATCACCATGGTCTGGCAAGAATGCGACAGCGAGGAGTGACGAGGGGATCTGGCCGAGGCTCGACGCTTGGAGGAAAGGCGAAACTCACATATGATCAGATTGCTACTGGTACTATTGGGTTTGGAACTCTTCGCTGGCTTCTGAGGATGGGGACGGAGCGCTTATGGGATTGCCCCGAATGCTGTAATGTCGGTTCCTAAATCAATCAATCAATCAATCAATCAATCCCATGGAATAGTACAGGGGGATCTAGTTATCATGATTTGCGTGTGTGAGTAAACAACTGGATAGGAAAGGTTACCTCATGACATCTCCCATCCTTAGTATAAACGATTCTCCCCTCCCCACCTCCCAGTTAGTAATAAACAATTACATAGGTTGGAGAATATATGAAAGAAATTTGAGTTAATAACTTCAGGGGTATCTGTAATTTACGTCCCCAAGTCAAGGACGAGACGTCAACATTTAAGTCCAACTGACCGGTGTAGGGGTTGAACCCATTACCTCAGCATCAGCATACCGGATGTTTACGAACAAGCACTCTTTTACATTTGGCCATGCTGACCTCGTTTTGTGAAATGATGGTCGTATGCAATGATGTAAACAGTGATATGATTTCACATTAAAATATGAATATGATAAAAATACGTAATTTAAAACAATTTGCTTGAAGATATGCCTCAGCATGAGACTGCTTGGTACAGGATATTCGCCTCGGCAAATATATCCCCTCGTTTCAGCTTCTCGTTTTGAACTAATGGGATACTTCCTTGTGCTCCTTTAAGAGTTAAAAGTCTCCAACAGGCAGTCTATAGGTAAACAGTGAACTTTTTTGCCTACGTGAAAAAAAAAATATATAAGTTGTTTCGGATTCATTCATCTGTATGTCTGTGTCACAAAATAAAACCGTGAGTTTAACCCGTTGATTATTATAGAGGATTTCTGATTAAACGGACGATCTGCTAAGCGACAATTGTTTCAACTAATACAGAGAAAACATTCATAGTTGTGGCTGCACGTGTTCCCAAACAGGTCGGGCATAAATAGCAGCGGTACTCGTACATCTGGTGAGCAAAAATAGGAACATTCGGAAGTGAGATGAATGCATTCATCGCTTTGACAGTTTATCAACAGTCAGAAACAACCGCAATTGGCAGCTAGGGACAGGTAACAGTCTATCTGTCAATTTATAGTTTCCGGAACATCAAGAAGATTGGCAGCTTGTTGGGGAAAACTGTTGTTGGGATCATACAGTAACTCGTTAGTTTGTTGGGGGAGTCAAAACTAGTGATGACAACTTTGACAGTGACTAGGCAAGGGAAAATCGATTCTTGACAATGGATGATATGCCAAAATAACACCTGCAGGACATCAACCATGTCACGTGACCAATTTTAGGTTTTGCCATAAACCATGATTGGGAGAAAGAGAGTTGACCAAAACCGTGGATTATGATGGACGTGTTTGTGGGAGAGCTCTACAGTGTTAGATTAATTTAAGATTAACTAGCATGTGTCGTTATGGCAAAGTGTAGTAGCCATCCCGGGAATGAGGCGGTTTTGCATAAGGTTCCCTACCAGATCCGAGGCAACTCAACAAGGTTTTAGGAAAGGTTCAAATCCCATTTGGAAGAACACCAGTTGAACAGTCAATAAAGTTTCGTACAGAACGTAACTAAAGCTAGAAGGAAGATGATTCACCAAAGACGGGTGATGATTGTTGATGCACCACACAGCATCAGACAGTAGTAACTAACCGAGAACATTAATTATAATAGTTATATAGTGTGATATAAGCTCGTGTAATAGAACACAAGACATGATACTTGAGGCTAGATAGACACGAGTGAGGATCAAGTACAGTAACAATTAACATTAATAACTGTGTACACACTACAAAGGACTTGTGCATTCTTTAGGAACGATAGGAACGGACATTGTGTAGGGTGCAACCGGTCCATGATTAACTGTTATTACCACCGGTGTCTATTTCGGATGATCATGAAATGGGATTACCAGAGGTCTACAGAGGCAAGTCAGTATCCGGCAAGATGGTTTCGGCACTGGGTGAGATGTACCTGTTCTGACGTAACGTGCTGTGGTCTAGCCTTGCTAGGATGAGCTGACTGGGTTGTTGTCTGAGAGTCCGATTCTACACACTTTATAGAACACGTCACACATTTTCTTCGCATACACGTCTCATATACGTTACACTTTTCTTTTAATAAATTAATCTTTATTAATTTTTAGAAGCAAGAGTTGTTGAGTATGTTGCGTTGGGGAAGTATGAGAGGGGGCATAGTACGACAGTGAGAGAGTGATATTAAATAGGTATCCATAGGCTGATGGAGTGTGTTGGACGGAAGCTGGTGGATTCTCCAGGATATTGATAGGGAAAAAAATATTATAATGTGGGTGTTGACTCTCTTCACTCCAGGGACGACACTTTAAAGGAGGACACGACAGTCTGTCGTGTTTCATTCTGGGGCATTTATAGTGTTTCCTTTCGGCTTCTGCTTTCGTATGTGTACAGGAAGGCCTCGCTAAACGTCGCTCCGGTTTACGTCGTTTCTCTATAACGTCATTGTCACAATGGGACTAACTTCACTTTACGTCGCTACGTTCCGCCATAACGTCCTCATCTGTGTTGCTATGCCGCGCCCTTGCGGAGGAACTTACTAGCTTGCGGAGTACTGTGCTAGAATACTGTGCTAGAGAAAACTCAGCATTTAAGATATTGCTGCTATTGGATAATGCCCCTGGTCATCCAGACAATCTGAACGACTTGTCCGAGAACATAAAGTGTTTTCTTCTTCTTTTCGTTCATCCGGAGTGTTTTTTCAGATGTGATTGCGGTGTGTCTGTTATTCGCCCTTGGGCCGAAACCCGTAGGCCAACACATCGACTTTAGCGTGCTTTTTTGCCCAGGTAGCATTCCTGGGAGACTCTCACTTTTGTGGTGCCGTCTACATCCATGCTGGCCAAGTTAGAACGGTCGAAGACAACAGTCATCCCTCAAAGGAAGGCAGGGACAGTCCATAGCATTTTCCGCCATCCAAGGTTGCTTCCATAGTTGCAGGGCCGACACATAACGCCCTGGTTCTGGGCTAGCCGAGGGAATCGTCACGTCCTGCTCATGGCTGCTTTAAATCCTCACTTCAATATATTGGTCATTTCGTTTGCCCCGGATCATTCCCGCACAAACCAGACAGGTTTGCAGACGGCATCCACTCAGCGAGTTTTCGGACATGTGCTTGTCGTTGCGCCCGTCAGAGCTGTTCCAGGCACGACAGACATTCGGAAAACTACCTAGTCAGAGCTGTTCCGAACAAGAGCGGCATTCGGAAACTAGGTAGTCAGAGCTGTTCCTAGCACGAGAGACATTCGGACGAGACATTTCACTCGGACGTAATTGCGTTGTGTCAATTTTTAGTTTGCCACCCGTAGGACGACACTTCCGGCTTCCGGCGGGCATTTTTTAATGAGGTTAGCCTTCCTCGGGTTTCGAGACTCTTGTTTCGGCTTCCACACAGCAAGCTTTCGCTTCGGGCTGCCACGTAATGGATTCGCAAGACAGGCGTTCCATTTCGTGTCAACGAGACAATTTTCCACCTTTGACTACACTCACTCCATGAGTGTGGTTACAGACTATCGGACGTCTGCGAGACGTGCGACCGAGGTGTTTTTCCACCTTTTGTACTCACTCACGAGGTAGGCTACATGTGCTGCCGGCTCAGCACCTTACCTCCGTGCGTCTGTGGGCGAGTAACGGTCAGGCCCTTTCATCCGGGGATACCTCATATCCCCCAGCTAAGAGCCATCTAACGAATCTGCGCCGAGCATGTAGCGTTCTCAGCACATCATCACAATTTTGATGTAGGTTTGTGTCGGCCAGGCTCTCACGTCCGAGAGTTTATGGCTTAGAGACGTTCAGCCATACACCTCGGATGGGAGCCTTAGAGGCTATGGCTGGACTGAGATTTAGGGATCGTTTGCCTGATTTTGACTGCTATCCTCAGTCTTACCTGCAGAGCAGCAGGTTGTGTCTCTCTTAGTCTGGTCCCTATCCCACGAGCCGTCCGATATGTAGTTTTCACCCATCGGCAAGCACATGGGGTCGCTGGGACACGCAAGCTCCCCCACCACGGCAAGGTGGAGACACATCGGGGGAGCCATCGACATTTGATAGGGCAGACATTTGAAAGATGCGTCGCCGGCACGTAAGGCCATGCGATCAGCACAAAGTTATCCAGAGTCACCAGTGGGAACGCTGCGCCCCGCGAAGGGCAACGACGATTGGTTTTGAACTAATAAAAGCGCTCTTTCCGCGAGGGTCGGAGCTTGGTAAGCATGTATTAGCTCTAGAATTGCCACAGTTATCCAAGTAGGATCGTGTCATCTAAGGAACCTCGACTGATTTAATGAGCCATTCGCGGTTTCACCGTGAGACAGTGTGAACTTAGACATGCATGGCTTAATCTTTGAGACAAGCATATGACTACTGGCAGGATCAACCAGATATCTATCGGACAGACGGACTATTCACGCACACGCAAGCCAAGAGTAGCATCGCTAAAGCGCGCCCTCCCGGTACAAGGTGATACATGCAAAACCACTGGACGCCTACCGACGAGCTTTCAAGCTACGCCGGCAGGACTGATCGAAAAAAAAAAGCTATACCAGCTTACTGACTGCAGGCCCACTACTCATCGAGAGAGAGAGAGTGGGCGCTTATCGAGACTTTGTCGAACGGTCGTACAAATTTTGCTCTTTTGCCCGCTCAAACCACGACCCTGGCTGCACGATGCGGTTACATTCTTGAAACGCCTGCCTCGCTAACTCACGTTGGCTGGGAAGATCCCACTTTGGTGCACCTCACACAGCCATCCGAGACAACGAACGCTAGACGCGGAACTGATCTAGCGAACCAGACCAGCCCCACATAAAGTGTATTCATGCCACCAAACACGACTTCATTGATCTAGCCAATGGACCAAGGTGTAATTGCAACTTTCAAAAGTTATTATTTGCGTCGCACCTCACAGCTCATCAAGGCTACGGACGGTAAAGGTCAGCCTACCATTAAGGGATTCTGTCGAGATTACAACATCGTCAGGGCCATTGACAACATTGCGGGTTCATGGAGTGAGGTAACGTCAGCATGCATGAATGCTGTGTGGCGAAAACTTTGGCCAGAATGTGTGCACGACTTTTGTGAATTTGACGACGTTCATGCTATTCGACGACAGATCGCTAACTTAGGCAACAAAGCTGGCTTTAAAGGGATGGAGAAAGCTGACATTGACGAGTTGCTTGCATCACATGGAGAAGATTTGTCTAAAGAGGACCTAATGCAACTTGACGTGCAGAGAACTCAGCAGGAAGAGGTGCACCCTGTTGCAACCCCCACACCTTGAATGTTGACAGCTGAACGTTTGTCACAATTCTTTCAATTCATTGATGTGGCAATGGACATAATAAATGAGGTTGACCTGAACAGAGAACGGAGCTCCAAAGTGTCGAGAGTAGTAACAAGCGCCATCAACCGTTACAATGAGCTTTACTTAGAGAAAAATAAACATGCTGTGCAGCAAACATTGGACAATTTTCTTTTTTGGTTCAAGCAGAGAAGAGCCAGGAAAGAGGCAGGAAGGGGTTACAGTTTCATCCTCAGATGAAGAGGCAGAATTTAATGCCTCTATGTCCCAATAACTCTACCACTCGCCCTCCAACCCACCTCTATTTAGCCAATAAATATCAGTAACCATCAAAATAAACATTACTTAATACACTGTATTTCATTTAATTCTATGGGATGTAATGTTTCTCATTACGTCGTTTCACTTAAAGTCGCATTTACCAAGAACGTAACTCCGACGTTAACCGGGACCTTCCAGTATTCTATTGATTGTGTTGCTTCCTATTTTCTTTGATGTTTCTAGGCTTTGTGTTTTCTTCTTTGTTGCTGTCTTGTCATGTCTGGTCAAGTTCGCATGCTTCTAAGGCTCCGCCCCGTCTATGGTGTCTTTCTTTCAGGAAGTGATTCATCGATAGTCGGTCCACGGTGGACTCCAGCCGTTTCTCTTGTATTTTAGTCTATTGTTGCTCCTTCGGGGTCTCTTTTCTCTTTCAAATATTGTGTCTCTCGGTCAACTGCAGAGTAAACATTTGTATTTTTTTTATACGCATATCCTTTACAGGACATCGCTGTCAACAGCAGCATCTTTCAGCTGTGTGTCGATTTCTTGGCAAGATTATGCGGTACTTCAATTTTAATTCACCGCAAACAAAGAAGAATCCCTTCGAGCCTCATCTGTATCGGTCCGGCAATCATTTTCCGGTTAAGTGTTTGGTGGACTGCTGGACCGATCGATGGATGTTTTTTTTAGTTTTGGGCCCGTAGGGCCCTCACTGTCGTCACCGCCCTGCGGGCCCAAAACTAAAAAAACATCCATCGATCGGTCCAGCAGTCCACCAAACACTTGACCGGAAAATGATTGCCGGGCCGATGCAAATGAGGCTCGAAGGGATTCTTCTTTGTTTGCGGTGAATTAAAATTGAAGTACCGATTATGCTCAGTAGTTTGCCATTGCTTTCTGAGCGGCCGGCTCAGTTATCCCGCAAGTCACCAGCGGGGGTCGAACCGCTCCCAGTTCTCGCCCGCTACGAGCCTCTGCGTGATAAACGGGATTACGGAGAAAGTGGTGTAACCCCTCGGCCAGAGAGACCGGCAAACATTTGTATACCTATCTTTATCAGGCTGTAATCTTCGTAATCTTTGCAAAGGCCCATAACGCACCTAAGTTCATTGTTAATTTGCTCCTTCTATTTCCGTGGGAAGGTCAGTCAAACCCCTCAGTAGCCGTGAGGTAAACACATGCCCGACAATGTTTGCTCACACTTACGGCGGGCAGTGAGGATAAGCTGGGTGTTATGTCTCCCCCACGGTCTGCCGTTCCTGTCTGCTGGACCGTATTTCACACGTTTCTGTTAGCCCATGATTGCAGTAACGTCTGGAGTTGCGTCCGAGCGAAATGGCATCTGCTGTTCTTTGACACCATTTAGTCGGACCAGCGGGTGATGTGATGTTGTTGTTTGTCCATCAAGAATGATGATGACCATTCATTTCATCCAGCGGGGATGTGATATTGCTTCACTGCAATCATATTTGTTTATATCGCTATTGCAGCTTTCGTGTCAATACTTCATCGCTGGGTTGTAAAAAACTTTATCTGCAAAATCCAACCACCCATAAGCAAATCAAATCTAACGATTAAAGATTTAAAAAAAAAAAAAAAAAACAGACTAAATCGGCCAACCAAGAGGAAAGGAGGCTATTCTAGAAGAGGTGTGTGGCGGGCAATGAGGGAGCTTCTTCTTCTTTTGTTAGCTTGAAATATGTCTATAACTGCAATATTGTCTCTTGTATGAATTTAACTGTCTTGTTTAGTTCACACGGCGGTCCATGGAGTTTATCTTCCACTGAATGAGGAGGCTACAAGAAGTAGAAAAGGATAGGATCTTGGTATGAGTTAGTTTAAAACATATGCCACAATTGAGGGAGGGGTGGGGTGGAATGGGCACAAGAAGAAGAATGAATACGAAGTCATCTCTTGGCGTGTTTGGTTTTTGGATCAAGATCACTCTGTCTGTCTGTCATTTACTGCCTATATAATAGCTTGCGGTGTATGGCAGGGGGTGGGGGGGGGGGGGGGGTCTTGAGCCTGAGAAATTAAGGCCGCCTGGCTAGTGCAGTCGCCGCGAACTGTGCAGGTTAAGGTTTTCTTTTTGCCCCGACAGAAAAAAATACGCCACACCTTACCGAGGATTCGAACTCGGGTCTCCCGAAGGAGAATACAGCATTCTAGCCACTCGGCCAGCCGCACCTCACTCTCGCTGTACGTGGATATTTCCATAAATGCTTTGCTCACCTCTCGTGGATTACACAATGAGAACCTTAGCACCGTGCACAAAGTCCGTTGCACTGAAGTGGGTATTGTACAGATTTAGACCTTAGTATAGAAGCAGAAGAAGAACAACAACATCAATAACAACCACAAGTAGAGACAGCAGAATCATGGCAGTAGAAAGAGGGGCTCTCCCCCGATGTGTCTCCACCTTGCCGTGGTGGGGGAGCTTGCGTGTCCCATCGACCCCATGTGCTTGCCGATGGGTGAAAACTACATATCGGACGGCTCGTGGGATAGGGACCAGACTAAGAGAGACACAACCTGCTGCTCTGCAGGTAAGACTGAGGATAGCAGTCAAAATCAGGCAAACGATCCCTAAATCTCAGTCCGGGCATAACCTCTAAGGTTCCCATCCGAGGTGTATGGCTGAACGTCTCTAAGCCATAAACTTTCGGAAGTGAGAGCCTGGCCGACACAAACCTACATCAAAATTGTGATGATGTGCTGACAACGCTACATGCTCAGCGCAGATTCGTTCGATGGCTCTTAGCTGGGGGATATGAGGTTTCCCCGGATGAAAGGGCCTGACCGTTACTCGCCCACAGACGCACGGAGGTAAGGTGATGAGCCGGCAGCACATGTAGCCTACCTCGTGAGTGAGTAAAAAAGGTGGAAAAACACCTCGGTCGCACGTCTCGCAGACGTCCGATAGTCTGTAACCACACTCATGGAGTGAGTGTAGTCAAAGGTGGAAAATTGTCTTGTTGACACGAAATGGAACGCCTGTCTTGCGAATCCATTACATGGCAGCCCGAAGCGAAAGCTTGCTGTGTGGAAGCCGAAACAAGAGTCTCGAAACCCGAGGAAGGCTAACCTCATTAAAAAAATGCCCGCCGGAAGCCGGAAGTGTCGTCCTACGGGTGGCAAACTAAAAATTTACACTACGCATTTACGTCCGAGTGAAATGACTCGTCCGAATGTCTCTCGTGCTAGGAACAGCTCTGACTACCTAGTTTCCGAATGCCGCTCTTGTTCGGAACAGCTCTAACTAGGTAGTTTTCCGAATGTCTGTCGTGCCTGGAACAGCTCTGACGGGCGCAACGACAAGCACATGTCCGAAAACTCGCTGAGTGGATGCCGTCTGCAAACCTGTCTGGTTTGTGCGGGAATGGCCCGGGGCAAACGAAATGACCAATATATTGAAGTGAGGATTTAAAGCAGCCATGAGCAGGACGTGACGATTCCCTCGGCTAGCCCAGAACCAGGGCGTTATGTGTCGGCCCTGCAACTATGGAAGCAACCTTGGATGGCGGAAAATGCTATGGACTGTCCCTGCCTTCCTTTGAGGGATGACCGTTGTCTTCGACCGTTCTAACTTGTTCAGCATGGATGTAGACGGCACCACAAAAGTGAGAGTCTCCCAGGAATGCTACCTGGTCAAAAAAACACGCTAAAGTCGATGTGTTGGCCTACGGGTTTCGGCCCAAGGGCGCATAACAGACACACCGCAATCACATCTGAAAAAACACTCCGGATGAACGAAAAGAAGAAGAAGAAGAAAGAGGGGCTGAATAAGAAAAAAAGGAGAGATGTGGAGGAGGGACAGCAGTAGAATGCAACACATACAAATTGCAAGCAGATAACAAGATTTAGCAAATATAAAGACAAAGACAATACAGAAAGAAAGAAAGAAAGAAAGAACGAAAGAAAGAAAGAAAGAAAGAAAGAAAGAAAGAAAGAAAGAAAGAAAGAAAGAAAGAAAGAAAGAAAGAAAGAAAGAAAGAAAGAAAGAACTACATGAGAAATAAAACAAAAAGAGAAAGATGATGATGATTGTGTGATATTAAGTATTACAAAAATTTATGTGCTTCATTACAGATGATGAAGTATATGGTGTTGTATCGCGAGGTTGTCTTTTATAGTAATAAGTAACAGCAATGGTGATGGTGGCAGGGTAAGAAGCGTAGTCGACTTTTTCCGATAGCAAGTTTTGAAAAGAACTGCTCGTAGAACTAAGTTGTTCCGAAAGCACAGGCATATCCCAATGCATGTCTCCTCAAAGTGGGAAATTCATTATTGGGGATAAGGTGTGCGAAACACTGGTACAAGACTGTCCCCCGCTTCTACCAGCAAACAAAGTGTTGTCACATCTACTATCTGACAACCCTGCAGTTAGCCTAATCAGAGTCATGACATATTACTGGCACCTTGCTGTCTTGGCAGACGATAGTTCCTTACATTGTGCTTCAAAACAGGCATAATAACTTCTCCATGGTAGCTTTGGCTGAATTATAGAGACCATGTGTTGCGTATGCAACTCTCTCTCTCTCTCTCTCTCTCTCTCTCTCTCTCTCTCTCTCTCTCTCTCTCTCTCTCTCTCTCTCTCTCTCTGCCTCTGCCTAGATTACTCCAGAGGAAAGGTAACACCAATACATCTGGAACAAGACGAGCCGCAGAAGCTGCCGGATCAGCAAAACAATGCTCTAATTGTCTGCCTGTCGGAGCTTCTATCCTAGACCAGTTGCCGACCAAGGCTTAGGACCTGATCTGCCCTGCCATGGCATTTAGTTATTAGGTTGCATTTCATCGCACCTGGATAAGGTTAGTAACCCTCCCCCCACCGCCCCAATCGCATTCCTCGCCCGAAGCCGTTGGCACAATGTGGGGTGTCGGGTTTGATGAGCGCCGTCCAACATAACGTCTACTGCCTTACGGTAGCTCGGTCATATATAAGGACCTGCTTGCTTGCTTGCTTGTGTTCGCTCCAACGCGAAGTCCTGTATGTCGGATGAAGGCATCCTGTTGTCCAACATCAGTGTGATGTCATACAGGACGTGAGTATCCGTTGTCCCATGTCTGGCTTCTTGGTGTGCAGACTGGTGGTTCCTCGCCGTACAGGCAGATACTCTCCGACTTCGGAGGAATCGGCTTTAAAAAAAAAAGGAATCGGCGATCCTACTGACTTTAGCCAGGACCCCGAAGGGACCTGTTTCTCAGGACGCTCGACGAGGACGCGTCAATAGGTCTTGGCCAGTATATAACCCGGCCCTGGTGCCTTGGAAACACCTCTGCGTCCCATCTAAGGACCTGTTTAACCATGACACATTAGGAAGTGGTGAAGTCATAACAGCTGATAGCGGAAACCTCTTGCCCACCGAAGGTAACTCTTTCTTCCCTCCCCCCTCGCCCCTTCTCTCCCCACCCCCGCCTTGCCAAAATAAATGTAAAATTTTAAAACAAATTTTAAAACAATAAAGAGAATCAAGGTTGTTACAAAAATGAATACTTTCACTATATGTGCTGTTCAACGGCATGATAGCACATTGTTAATTGTGCCACTGCCACTATTTTACAAAAAAAGCTGTCCAATTCTTTCTGAAGTATATGCAGAGTACATCTTTGATTTGTGTTTTGCGTTTGTTCCGTGGCTATAATGTCCACACTTCAAGGGAAATGCAACTTTTGCAATTTTACTCTACAGTGTTTCTCAGAAATTCTGGAAACTGTACAGACAAATACAAAGAAAAGATCGGCCTATGGCAGTAGGAACAATTTATAAAGAGGATGGGGTACGCATGACAACAGACAAGGAGAAAGGGGAGGCGTTTCTCCAGAGATTTTTAGAGCAGACCAATCACAGTGATGCGGATACCAGGGATGCAGTTAGAGTGGAATTATCTGGCACAATAGAGAATATGCCTTACGAAGACATCATATTGTTTGAAGATGTTAAACATATTTTGTAAAAGGCAAAAGACACGGCACCAGGGCCTGATGGTGTCAGGTATGGCCGCATGAAGGCTTTGAGCGATGTGGACCTGAAGGAGATGGCCGGCTGCTTTAATCAGAGAATTAGGAAAGCGTCAGTACCGCAGGATTGGCTGCATAGCTATCTCATCCCTCTCCCAAAACCATACAAGGATCAGTCAAAGCTTAGCGGCCTTAGGATCATCACCCTTCAAAATACATTTGGGAAGGTTTTAGAGAAGATAGTCGCTGTTAAGCTGCAGGATTTTTTGGAAAGGGGGAAGCTTCTTCCAAGAGCCCTGGGGAGCTACAGGCCAGGAAAAGATACCTGGTCGAATGCGGCCACCTTTGCCTTTGACGTTTATGAGGGGTTCCAGAGTAGACAGGAAACGATGGCGGCAGCGCTTGATCTCGAGGATGCGTACAATAGAGTTCGCTATATTTTGATGACCGCACTTATGGAGAAGGGGGTCAATCCCTGGTTAGTGAACTGGATAGCAGCCGTCCTGTATTCTCGTCAGGTTGCTTTCCGTCTGGGCGCATGGACCTCAGAGCCACATATTTTAACCCCGGGACTGCCACAGGGATCTGCAATCTCACCGGTGCTCTTTAATGTGTATACAAGCAAGACTGCAAACCTAGAAGCACCAGGGGTTGGAAGGATTCTAACATTTGCAGATGATATTCTTGCATACAGGCAGGGGAGAAATAGGGATCAAACAGCCCAGGCGCTACAGGTGACAGTAGACAAAGTGATTGACTGGTGCACTAAAATGAGTGCTTTCATCAACCCGGAAAAGGCGGCTGTGTTGTGGTGCTCTCTGGACAACAGGATTGTGAGAGATGATACCCCAAGCCTCGCGATAGATAGTAGAAGCGTCAACAGAGAGAACAAACTGAAGTATCTGGGAATCACATTTGACAGGACTCTGTCCTTCAAGGACCATGTTGAGACGGTTGTGACAAGATCTCAAAAGGGACTCAATGCACTTAAAATTATGGCTGCAATGGACAGAGCAGAGAATGCTCTTCACACTATACCAGCACTTAATCCTCTCAGTGATTGATTATGGACTAGGACTGCTCACTGTCTCAAAGAGTCAGCTGGTGAAATTAGAGCGCATACAGAATGAAGCTATGCGGGTCATTCTGGGATGCACCAGAGACACTCCAGTAGTGTGTATGCGTTACATCCTTGGTCTGCCTACTGTTGCTGGTAGGCACAAGGTGATGGAAGCGAAGGCATACCTCAGAGTAGCTGCAGACACAGATCACCCGTTGCATGAGGCGCTGGACGTAGTTAAGGGTCAGAGACTGATAAGAGGGAAATCATGGATGGCTCAGGCGGAGGATACGATCAGACAGGTGTGCCCCTTGGAGAACATTAGGCGAGGAGAGGAGTGGGTCAGAGTGCCAGCCGTGCAGTCAGACTTGTGCAGAGTTATAATCACATTGAGCCGGGAGTGCAGGGAGTGGCCAGCAGGGGCCACGGAAGTGGAAATTCAGCAATTAATTCAGGAACATTCTCGCCCGGGTGATGTGATTATCTACACGGATGGGTCGGTCTTGAGAGGTAGGAGAAGTGCTTGGGGGTTCTTGGCAAAAACTAATGGTCGGCGTTTGGTGCAGGAGAGCCTGGCGTATGATGACACTACATCTAGCTTAAGAATGGAGGTGGGGGCGGTCAGTGCAGCTTTCCGCTGGATAGAAAACACGATACATACACACATTGTGATTGTAACTGACTCAGAAAGCATGCTGAGAAGGGTGAGAACAGGCAAGCTTCGTGCAGAGTGGCTTGCTTCGCTTCGGAGGTCACGGGTAGCAAGCATCACCTGGATCTTTTCTCCTGGACATGCTGGTGTGCTGGGGAATGAACAGGCGGACAGATTGGCTGGCTCGGCAGAACTTGTTGGAGTATTGATACATGACAAGGCAGACGTGGTTGCGGCCTTGTGGGAGCACGTGTACACCTCGGAGGAGCAAATGGATCACCATAGTCTGGTTAGAATGAGGCAACGAGGAGTGACGAGGGGATCTGGCCGATGCTCGACGCTCAGAGGAAAGGCGAGACGGACATATAATCAGATTGCTACTGGAACTATTAGTGTTGGAACTCTTCGCTGGTTGCTGAGGATGGGGACGGAGCGCTTATGGGAATGTCCCGAATGCTGTGATGTCGGTTCCTAGATCAATCAATCAATCAATCAATCTCAGAAAATAAGACCCAGTATTATATTATTTTTAGCTGTAAAAAATGCACTAGGGCTTATTTTCGGGGGATGTCTTTTTTTTTGTAAAGATTAAAAATCTACATTTATTTATGTACACAATTCTACATTTATTCAAATACAGTCATGCCATCTTCTTCTATAACATCATCAAAACTCCAAATCCCGAATTCCGTCTGATCAATTGTCGTTTAAGATCCTAGGCCCTTGCCTTAAACACTGCAGTTTCATCCAAGGCAATCATGATTGAGATTTTGTATTTAGAAAAGTCGATGCCATCAAGTACTTGAATGCAAGTGCACGTATAATAACTTCATTCTAGCTGACGATCTTAACTTGGGCTTATTTTAGGGGTAGGTCTTAATTTCGGGGAAACACGGTAATTCGTGATTATGTTTTCCTCGTTTTATATAGACCATTCCTTACAATATTGTTTATTGAAGAAACGCTATTTCTTCAGTATTTTTTTTAAAAAATATCCTTTAATACGATCAAACATCTATAAATTACTACCACAATAAAACATAAAAACATCATTAATTTCACCAGACAAAGAGATCACGCTGTGACATGCTTACAGTGTAACTGATTCAGTGCCATGAGTTGATTAATCGTTTTAAGCGACTTCCCATTTATGCCATGGGTTTATATATCGCCGAAATGTTGTCACTGCGTTATAATGCATGTCTGCAACCATGTTAACAACTTTTAAGCCATAACTGTGACACACTCATACTTTCCATTTTCCGTCTTTCGTTTTTGTTTGGACTAAACCTATTTTTGTTTTGCACAGAATCTGTTAACTGAAAGTTAATTCTGTGCAGTCATGAGAGACAGAAACCGACGAAACTACTTACCTCAGCCACAATGAAAGTGAAACTACTGCGTTAGCACGCGTAGACATTTGACGTTTAAAATTAAGTTAAAAGTTAGTTGCATATCTTTTACAGGACGTTTGCAGTCAACACCAGCATTTTTTGCTGTTGTTGATGTCTTGGCAAGTTTACGTTAAGTAGTTTGCCCTTGCTTTCTGAACGACCGGCACTCTTACCATTTTGAAATAAACCAGCGCAACGCGGTCTGCTGCCAAATCACGCGCAGCTGTGTTTCGATCGCGGGTATGCGGGATCACGAACCGCAGCCGTAACGCCTTCGCTACGGAGACAAATTAAACCAATTGGAAATCGAAAAAAGTTTGATTTAATTAAATATATCATTTACACCCCCCCCCCCCCCCTTTTCCCCGTCAAATTAAATCAGTCTTGTCCGATTTGCAGTTGGTGAATTGGAGAAGGATTGGGGGGGGGGGGGGGAGAGAGAGAGAGAGAGAGAGAGAGAGAGAGAGAGAGAGAGAGAGAGAGAGAAACAATCAAGCGTTCTCAAAACTCTTTTCGGGACAGTTAAGTATTTCGTAAGAAACCGGGACTGTCCCGTAAAACCCTACTTAAATCATAACGGTGGTTAAAAAAAACAAAAACTATAAATAATCCATCCAATGTTGACTTCTCGTGGGTTAGCTTTCCTTATTACCAGTGGCCCTCGCCATCAGACTAACTCCCTACGACTTCTTGTAACTGTAATTTACGTCCCCAAGTCACGGACGAGATGTTAACATTTTAGTCCAACTGACCAGTGTAGGGGCTGAACCCGCTACCTCGGCATCAGCACATCGGAAGTTTAAAAACCAACGCTCTTATCCATCCGGCCATGCTCACCTCAGGTGATGACATGCTACTTGTCAGTTATCATCATCATCAAGTGTCTTGCCGAGTGACATGGGCGATCATGTTTGTTCACATCTTGCGATCCCCAACCATCCTTCATGTGCCATGCCGGTAAGCGTTGGCGGTCATGTTCTGCCATCTCACTCGATCACCAGAGTCGTGGATCAGCTACGTGTTTCTGTCTCGACCATGCCACAATGCCAAGCCATCCAGGTACTTGCTTCTAGGTCTTCCACTTGGTCTGTTCCCCTCGATCTTACCAGTTGTCACCAAGTTCTCCAAAGCATTTCTCCTCATAACATGCCCAAAAAATTGTGACTGTCTACGTCTAATGTCTCTAATCAGTTTACGATCTTCATTTGTTTCTTGAAGGACTTGTTCATTGGTCTTTTGGCTGTCCATGGTATTCTTTGCATGTTCCTCAGAAACCACATTTGATTATCGATGAGTCCACACAACATGATTTTCTTGGCATCTGTAAAGAAGGTAGTTTGCCATTGCTTTCCTTCCTAGCAGTGACCATACTGGTCAGTGACCGTAGCTATTGTCTCCTCAAAAAAGAGATCCTCTGCCTACCGTCGTGAAGGTGGAGACCATAACCTACAACTATCTGTCGGCTGCTCTCTATCTTCATCCACCACCTGCACACATGGCTTCACGTAACCCTGATCGGGGGGCTAAACGGGTACTCCATCTTGCCCAAGGGTGTCCCGTAGGCTAGCGGAGGGAAGGAGGCGCCTTACTTCTCCTTTGATAGGGGATGCCCCTACCCCGCTACCCAATCTCCAACAGCATGTATTAATTCGTGTGCCGACTTCTTCAGTGGAAGATACATTCTTTGGATCAATAAGTGAACTAAAAAAATAATGAAGATTTTACAAACCACGACGCTGCAGATTCAGACAATAAACTTTATGCGAACGAAAGAAGAAGCTGACATCTTTCCGTACTACGAGAAAAGAGTGTCAAGAATCTTCTCTATCTCTCTCTCTCTCTCTCTCTCTCTCTCTCTCTCTCTCTCTCTCTCTCTCTCTCTCTCTCTCTCTCTCTCTCTGTTGACAAATCGTTCCAGTTGTCACAAGTTCTCTTCTCATGATAACGCAAATAATAATAATAATAATAATAATAATAATAATAATAATAATAATAATAATAATAATAATAATAATGACGACTGTCTCTTTATGAGGTTTGTGATGAGCTGTCTTTACATCTTAGCCTCTTTAGAAACATCTAGATACTCTTGTCATTATAAGACCATAATGTGAATTACGTTGCACTGTTCCGCCAAGTCTGTAACACAAGGCAGACGATTTCAACAGTGTTTCTGTCGTGTCTGCTTCACCAGTCTACGTACATGACAGTTGCTTCTGGTGCCTCACCTTCGACCTGTCCAATAGGTGAGACCCTCTCTGTATCGTTGGTGCAGCTCTTGGGGTTATGGAGAGCACACGCTCACTTGCCGTGTCACGGTGTAGGCACAGGAAATGAGCCGCGTGCTAACCGTAACCTACTTATGTCTTCCAGCAAGACCGCGGTGTTACTATTTCACATAGACAAATTCACAAGTTTTGATTGACGCTCATTGAAGTAGAAGAAACAAGTAGAAGAAAGAAGTAGTGATTAGAGGACACCCCAGACACCATAAAAATAAGAAGCCTTAGTTATCATACCAGGATACGAACTCGTCACATCCAAATGACAGCCCATATCGCTTCACTGCAATAACAAAGTTAACTTCAACAAAATCGACACCCCAGTTGCGACTTCCGGTGATCAAATAATTTTACTGAAATAGGCCACTGTATTAAATATAGTATTTATAGCAAGCCTGTAACAGATTTTTCAGGATAATCAAATAATCTACCTTAAGAGAGATCGAAGATACCCTTTAGTCCCAGGAAATTGATACAAGTTATTTGCATAGCCTTTACAGGACGTCTCAATCAACCTCAACATTTTTAGGTGCTGTTTAATTTTCTAGACAATTTTAAGTTCAGTAGTTCGACTTTGCTTTCTGAACAGCCGACCCGCACCCCATTGTGAAAACCAACACAAAGCTCCCCAATAGCCCGTGGCTGGCTTCGAACCCAGTGTACCTGGATTGTGAAACTGCGTTCACTAGCCTTAAGCGGGACGCAGAGGTGTTTCCAAGGCACCAGAACCAGGTCCTATACTGGCCAAGACCTACTAACACGTCCTAGTCGTGCGTTCTGGGCAACAGGTCCACTTGGGGTCCTGGCTAACGTAGTAGGATCGCTGATTATTCCGAAGTCGGAGAGTATCTGCCTACACGGCGAGGAACCACCAGTCTGCACACCAATAAGCCAAACATGGGACAACGGATACTCACGCAAACCTCAGTCCGGTATGACGTCACACTGATGTTGGTCAACAGGATGTCTTCATCCGACATACAAGACTTCACGCTGGAGTTCATAGCCAGCGAACGCAAGCCAGCAGCAAGCAACATTAGCCTTAACCCACAGACGCCCGACCAAACTTCCATATGGAGACTGAATGAATCATAATTACGAGGGGGCTTCAAGTAAAATCATTGAAAGTGTGATAGAAATTACAATAACCATGCCATTGTCTTGTAACCTGTCACTATTGTTGGTAAGGATATCAAGAGTGTTAAGCTCGTGACATCACGGTGCAGACGAATAAGGCGAGGTCATAGGGCAGTTTAAAGATGACCGGCCCACTTTTGACATGTACCACAATAGGGACAGTGTTCTGTTATCCGCATATATTTACCAACCAAAAAAAAAAAAAAAAACATTTACAGTTTTCATTTGAAGCCCCCTCGTGGTAACTACAAAAGCTGATTATTATTGAGTATTATATTATAAGAGTATTATCGAAATAATATCATGCTTGGGTCTGCATGGCCGAATGGGTAAGAACGCGTGTTCTTAAACATTCGGTGTGTTGATGCCGAGGTAAGTGGTTCAACCCCTACACC
This sequence comes from Cepaea hortensis, assembly GCA_963921405.1. Classification (NCBI taxonomy): domain Eukaryota; kingdom Metazoa; phylum Mollusca; class Gastropoda; order Stylommatophora; family Helicidae; genus Cepaea; species Cepaea hortensis. The sequence goes on along the minus strand of OY992883.1, from coordinate 53,910,212 downwards.
GGACAGCTGGACTAAAGTGTTGACCTGTCGTCCTTGACTTGGGGACGTAAATTACAAGTACCTCTGAAGTCCGAGTGGGTTCCCCTGATGGCGAGGGACACTGTTAATAGGGAAAACTAATCCACACGCAAAATTCAGTCCATCACTACTGTAAATAGTGTTTATGGACTACGCTTGAGTTTCAAAGCGAGCGAGCGAGCGCAAAAAAAAAAAAAAAACACCCCAAAACAAAACAAAACATCACATTTAAATGTACAATTTAAGTCAATGTTATTAGTGTGGGGAACAAGTACAGACATTCAGATAACCAGGGCCACGGAAGATATCAGATGGGAGACGCAGCACAGACAAAATGTACTTGACAGAGCAAACAAAAAGTGCATTTTATACAATTAAGATTAAAGTTTAGTTTAGCTTAGTTTAGTTTAGTCGACGGATCAACATCACGGCCCACGGGTATAACCCATAGGTGCTCCGTTCTACTCCTAACTCAAGCCTGAGTCCGGAGAATCTCAGTTCAGTGTACGAACTCCGTAGCACCGGCGAGGACCCTGAAATACTTTGGGAAGATTTTTAACTCGAATTTTGCCTGGGGAGCGCCGTTAGGCTACTCTTTTTCGATTTCCAACTGCCAGGGGATTTTTGTTACGTGCGCAACAATACACACGGGTGTCCGATCTCACTACCCAGAGACCAGGGGACATTTTGTTACTAGAAGTCCATGTGAAAAAATCCCGGCCCTCTACATAAAAACATACTTAAACATACGGTGTGCTGATGGCGAGGTAGCGGGTTCAACCCCAACACCTGTCAGCTGGACAAACATGTTGACTTCTTGTCCTTGACTTGGGGACATAAATTACAAGTTAGGGCTGCCAGATACGTGGGAACCAAAAGGAGGACATAATAAGACAAAAAAGAGGACATATTGAATGTTTCATTGAATCGTTCCAGATTAAACCCACAATCAATACAATCCTATTACAATAGCTGCCAATAAGTGTATCTTACTCTTAGTGAAGCGACCAAGAAACAATCATGTTAAAAAAATAAATCTCAATTCAAAACAGCCTTTTTCAAAATGCTAAAAACATTGTTTAAACAGCCGATTGTACAATTATTACCCTATAATCTGTATTAATTACTCATAAATAATAAAAAGAAACATAAAATATAAGGAAAGCCGGACATTTTACTAGTTTCGCTTTGCCTGCCGGGCGGAGAATATTAGGCTAAAAAGGAGGGCTTGTCCTCTTTTTGCCGGACGTCTGGCAACCCTATTACAAGTACCTTTGAAGTTGAACTGGGTTCTCCTGATGGCGAGGGACACTGGTGATAGGTAAAGCTAATCCACATGCAAATATCAGTCTAGTGCACTGGAAGTAGTAGCACGTGTATGGACTCTAAAGCCAGCGAACGAAAAAAAACAAAACAACAACAACATATGAGTGTCAGATCTAGACAGTTAGTAAACAAAGAAAACCCATTGAGGCCGAAGACATGTGGTTATATGGAGGAAAGCTGAAAACTACCTGGACAGTCTAAATTAGCAAACTAAATATTGTGAAAGATGCAACAACACAAAGACAACTTATCACAAACATCACAAAGAGGCGGTCGCCATATTTTGGCCACGTTATGAGAAGAAACAAACTGGAACATTTTGACAACTGGAAATTGATACAGAAAGAGAGACAGAAGAGGACATCGAGAGAAGATTCTTGACAGCCTTTCGTCAAGGCAAAGAAAAAGTGTCAGCACACGAAATGATACATTGCCGCCAGCCTCACGCTTTGGGAGTGGAGGGTTCGTTCCACGAACTGCTTCGTTCAAACCACGTGTGCAGTTTTTCGATCGCTGCAGCTATGGAGTTAGTGCTTTGTGCAATGCTCTTGGCAAGCAGCTTGTCGTTCTGTGGAAAGAGACCGAATCATAAGGAGTAAAACCCGGTGCCGATTCAATGAATTAGATCCTCTCGACTATTAATACTTTTAGAATTGATACATGAATACATGCCGTTGAAGTTCACTAAGATGTGGCGAAGCATCATAGCCTACGCCAGTATGACACGACGCTTGATAATGATCTACCCATATACACCAAAATCTCTCTCTATCTCTCTGCCTGCTTATCTGTAGCCGTCGGAGACTCAAGACTTTTCCCGCATCTACGGTGTCTTGAAATCGAAAACTTATTGTGTGCGCTGTAACCGGCAGAAAACATCACATACCCCGACTTTTCTTTGTTTTTGTGACAGGAAAAAGGTGCCCTTCGCATGCGCACCTTTTGCGCATGTGACTTCAAACAACCAATCAAATAGCTAAAATGTCGGACGCCGCCAAGCTCGTAATACTTTAGACATGGAAAATAAAATCCTTTGCTGTGTATAAACACCATCTGACTGGTTAATATCGAGGAAAGCAGTGGAGAATTATAACGACAGCATGGAGGATTAATACATCTCGCTGGATAATACTTTTTAATAGAAATTTAATTAGAATTAAAGCGTTTAGTAGAACGAAAGAGTCAACCGGACGCCATTTTTTGATGCCCCATTTACTGTGGAATTACCTGATGTTTTATTGACTGGATACAACTATAATCATAATTTGTTTTAATGCAAGTATATCGTCTTGTTGTAAACTGCAGTATAGTTACTAGTGTCAGAGAATTGAACTCTGCACCACTCCATGGCGAGCAACAATACAACCCTTGCCAGCTTGTGGATTGAAGACGGTAAGTTTCCAAAGTTAGGAATCTGACGAAAAAAAAAGTAATAAATAAAGATTGAGGATTTGTTGACTTATTTGTCAATATTCATATTGCTACCATCTGCTGTGTTATAATTTCATTAATTATTTTAATTGCTAAGTGATAGATAAAGGTATACTAATGTTGAATGTAAGATTATAATCTGGAGACGATGTGTTTGTGTTGCAAGAAAGAATGTTTTGTCAACATTGGTCAAATTTTCAAAATAAAATAATAATAATTAATATAATATATTAATATAAATATTAAACAATAGTAATTTTGGAAACATTTGAGTAAATTTATATAATCTATTCAATCACCACTTTACTTTTAGTTTTACATATTACAATGAAATTACTTGAGCTTTTTTGGTTTTAATGTATCATGTCAAAATTGTCATGGGCTTCTCTTCTATATTTTTTGTTTATGATAACATTAAATATGATAATGATCATAATCTATTCTTAATTAGTTAGTGAACAGATAGTCATCCTCCTTACACATCAAACTATTAGTCTATAAGTGCTCAGATCCCCTCTTTAATATCTTCCTCAGCATGTAGCAAATGATGACACCCGTTCCATATTAGTTGACTATTCTTCGGCTCCCCACTTGGTAAATGGTGCTCTTGTCTAGCTTCAACCCATTTGACTTGATGTCCTTACAGTGTGGTCATAGTTGCAGAATCACATTCAACCCTGGATCATTTCATGTTTGTGCCTCTCCGTGAGCATTCCAAATGTCAGCCTGGTCCATTGCTCACCTGTTCCCATCAACCAAGCCCACAAGCCTATCTGCTCGTTCATGTTCTCTTACACCCTCTTACATATCTCTGGTTGTTTATTCTCCCATTGATATTCAGTCCAGGTATTTTGCCATCTTGCTTTATAACTGAATTTGGCAGCAGGTTCATAACCAGTTTTCACAGTATCTTTAGGCTGAGTGGTAAAAAGAAGTATGTAACTTCACTCAAAGGTAGGGAATAGCTACAAATTAAGGTAGCTAATTGCCACATGTCACATAGTGATTGCCTTTAAGCGCATCTATTAGCAACTCACACTCCTTCAATATTTGAAGCCATGCATCAAGGATATTGTATTAACATGTCAGCACAGTGATCCAGGCTCAATCCTCACTGGATAAATAATTTGGTCCTACATGCAATTCTGAGGCTGACTTACCAGAGATGGTATGTACACCAGGAATTATTCTGAGATGGAGATGGCAACAATTTATACAGCTAGTCTCCTGACAGTTCTCTCCTGACAATGTCATCATCATGTATGTGAAGTCCAGTTACTTATCCCGCGTACCCATGTATGAAACACAGCTGCGCGCGATTTGGCAGCAGACCGCATTGCACTGGTTTTTTACGAAATGGTATGGGTGCCGGTCATTTAGAAAGCAATGGCAAACTACTGAACATAAACTTGCTTTATGCTGGCTTTGACTGCAAACATCCTGTAAAGGATATGCAACTAACTTCAAAATATATTTATCTTTGTTTTACAGCAATGCCGTCCATAGGGTTACCTTTTTCTTATACAGGATTACTTTTACTTTCAGCAGTACTGGTTAGAAGCTACCCTTAATCATGCAAGAGTACCTGTTATAGAGTTCCAGTCAACATACATGAATACCAGCCTGGGATTACCTTTACAGCAGTACTGGACTTATGATTTCCTTTAGCTTACAGCAAAGCCAGCATAGGACTACCTTCCTCTTGTATTTTATAACCTGGGATTGCCTTGAGCTTTCATCAGTATCAGACATATAATTATAATTACCGTTATCTTAGAGAGCAGTACTAGTACCCTTACTTTACAGCAATCAGAACCTTCCTTGAATTTCCTCTAACTTTAACACCAATGCTACTACTTCTTCCTTGTTCACACTCAGACAATGCTAATGCCGCTAATAAATGTATTAGTTTCATATTCATATTCCCATATAGTTTTTGGTGGAATGACGTTGATTAATACTATATTAAATCAGAACCAGCTGTGGAATTAACTTCATTGTAACCGTAAAGCAACACCTGCCATGTGGTTACCTTTGCCCTGCAGCAGCATTAAAGTGCTAGAAGTGTTAGCAGACTGAATATGTGAAGATAGAAATTTTCCCATCTCTGCAGGTCAAGGAAGCCCTCGGCATATAACTGCAGTGACCCCTTCAAAAACATTGAGTGGTGGTAACAGCAAAGAGGAGCTACTTCAGTTCTATAGAAACACAGGCTTGGATTCTGTGGCTAAAGATGTAAGTGATTCTGTACTTAAATTACTGTGTTAGGAGCCATTATGTGGTTTCTTATTCTTCCTTCTCCCCCTCCTCCACTTTTTCTTCTGCTATTTTCGTCCAATATTTTGTGTGTGGGCAGTAATTGCGTTGTGCATATTTCAACAAGGAAGGCTCGAGGCTATTTAACAATATTATTAATGAAACAGCTTTCTTTGGTCATGTACTGAGAAGATGCATTGGAAAACACTAGTTTCTAGAAAGATCAGTGGTAGAAAAGGCAGAGGCAGACCGAGGGAAATGACTAAATTATGCGGAGATACCAGTTGACAGGGCACGTTATCATGATATTTATTAATTATTTGGTCAGTAACTAATAGTAGTATATAAACTAATGGTAGCCTGCTCCGCGTTGCAGGGGTTATAGACGCAGTTTGTAGTCCTGCATTCCGTGGTCGAAACACAGCTGTGGACGATTTGACAGCAGACCGTCTTGTGTTGGTTTTTTACGAATTGTTATGGGTGTTCAGAAAGCAATGGCAAACTACTGAACATAAAATTGCCAAGAGATCACAAACGGCAAAAAATAAATTGCTGGTGGTGTCTGCGACGTGCAGTAAGAGGATATGCAACTAACTTAAAATAATAGTAGCTTACAGACGCCACACATGACATATGCTAGACATGTGTGCTAGCCACGCGCTAACACAGCTCCCGAGATGTCCTATAGTTCCTTGTTGTTTCTGTTAGTGGATTATTGATGTATTTATTCAGGCCTTCCTAGCAATTATGATATTAATAGTGTGTCCCACCTTCATAGGGATGTGTAGTAATATACTTTTGCCGTGTCATATTGTATGGGTGATATAATCTAGCTTTTTCTGTTTTTATATTTACATATCTTCACTGACTTCAAATTATCTTTTATTTTACAATAATGATCGCATCCTCTTTATGGGTGTTTAAGTTCCTGTTTTACATTTCTTAATCCTACTTTGTTCTCTTTTTCTATTGTCTTTATCTCCAAGTGGAGCATAGGTCCTCATCCAGCTCATGTCAATCGCTTGAATACATTGCTGTCTCTTGCTGTTCCTTCCACATTCTCACCATATTATTCATCTCTGTCTCCAGTTCTCTTCTCCATGTGTTTTTAGGTCTCACTGCATTTCTTTTCCCCTATAGGTTTCAGACAACAGAGTTTAATAAATAAAATAAAATAAGTTTTTCTATTAGCAGATTTTCTTAACATTTGTCTTACCCAGTGCCAGTGTCTTTTCCCTTGCCTCTTGAGCCGCTGCAATTTGTTTAATTCTCTGTGAGCTTCGTGTTATCTTTATTTTTTTTTCTATCTATAACATGTTCCACTGTCTTTGGAACTGTGGTAGACCGTTGGCTAAATACTCGTCTGCCAGCCCTGTGGTCATGGCTTTGATTCCCCATCGGAGCAGATTTTAGAAATTGACCTGGGCTTCTAGGTCAACCCAAGCTAAAATGAGTGACAGGCAACTGGCGTGATAGTGACTACATCATCCTCCGAGTGCCATTGGTCTAGGAAAATATGGGTCTAGCACCATTTGCACAATGTGCTGAGGGTATGTAAGTGGGTCCTCTGATTTACTTCGAGTTCATTGTATTGGTTCATATGCTTCATTAGTTGTGTTCTTTGGTATTTGCATTTCTAGGTAATGTTGTATGCCTCTTACACCCAGCACAGAAAGTTACTTATATAGTTTGGTTATAAATGCATGCCTATCATCTACATCTAGCACTAAAATCTTGTTTTTATTATTTTAAAAAAAAGCTGCATATAGAAGCCATAAAAACAGAAATGGCTACTAGGGAAGGCATATTTCTGTAGTTAGCTCTGACCAAATGTAAAATGTGTTATCATGCATTGTGTGGTGTTTGAGACATGGAAAAGAGCTGATAACACATGGTGCTTTGTTTAGGATGAAAAGACGTAATCATTGAGGTTATTTTTGAACTTAAGTCAGCGCTGGTTGACATGTTCTTATAAAATGGGTGCCAGAGATGTCAAGGTGTTGAGGAAGAGAATTCATCACAACACATGACAATGACATTTGTATGTAAAGGTTTATCATATCATTTCCCTACAGTAGTATTTATTTGTCAAGAAATTCCCTTTACTTGTTTTGTAGCTCTCTTGTTGGAAAGTGAAGAACAGCTATCCCCACATATATTATCAGGTCATATATTATTAGTTAAAGAGACCATCTCCTTTCCTCATGTTTTAGTGAAGTTTTAAAAAAAAATGGTATCTTTTCACCATTACTCTTGATAAGAAATTCATTTCATGGTGCCCCAGAATTTTTCATTTTACTTAAATTGCAATTTTGTCTCCTGACTTTTTGCTTTTATTGTAATTTACCAGTCACCTCTAATTACAGTTTTAGTAAATGTTAAATTAACACTTCATGTCTCACATAGTTCTAATTTGTTTCATAAAAAGTTTAATATTTGCATCAAGTATCAGTTATTTGTCAGTTATGACGCTATTTATAACTTTCCTGATAAATTGTGACCTAGCGAGTTCTTAGAAAGCCCAGGGAAAAACCATACATTTAAAACTGTTAGTTTCTGGTCCTGGTAGACAAATGCATATACAATTACACTTTAGCATGCTGCTTTCCTTATCTGGCTTCCTTGTTTGTGCAAGGACATAGTAAAAGGAGTGGTAATAGTGGCTGACTGTAGCTCGCATTGTTTACATAGCATTGTACTTTTCTTACTTGTTTTGGTGGTTAGGGGAGTGTTATCTTTCCCCCCCCCCCCCTATCTATAACATGTTCTACTGTCTTTTGAACCATGGTAGACCATGACTAGGTACTCGTCTGCCAGCCCGGTGGTCACACTTCGATTTGGGGTGGGGGGGGAATAAAAGTCTACTAAAGGATAGAAGGATGGAGTCTGGCCATCTCAACCCATATAAAGCTGAGACCCAGTTTGGGGGGCATACCCCAGATTTCACACCCTGATGGAATTATCTTACCTTCTCATAAATGAGATTGACTGAGAAGCTTGTACTTTTAGTTAGCATTGTCCAATATCTTTTCTACAGTTTCCTGTGTCTGTAGGTTGGGTAAGATTGGTAGGTTGGGTTTGAACCCTCTGGCAGAGTTTTATATAAGGGTAATCTAAGCTATGAAAGGGGCTTGCATCTACTGGAGTGAGATTGGTGTACATAACTGATACTGAAAGACTGTCTTGAGATTGGTGTACATAACTGATACTGAAAGACTGTCTTGAGATTGGTGTACATAACTGATACTGAAAGACTGTCTTGAGATTGGTGTACATAACTGATACTGAAAGACTGTCTTGAGATTGGTGTACATAACTGATACTGAAAGACTGTCTTGAGATTGGTGTACACAACTGATACTGAAAGACTGTCTTGAGATTGGTGTACATAACTGATACTGAAAGACTGTCTTGAGATTGGTGTACATAACTGATACTGAAAGACTGTCTTGAGATTGGTGTACATAACTGATACTGAAAGACTGTCTTGAGATTGGTGTACATAACTGATACTGAAAGACTGTCTTCACAGAGACTGTTGCAGGACTCTCCTTCCGTTCTAAAAGCTCAGAAACTAGGGGAGTTGCAAAACCAGAACTATAGCTTCTCATTTGTGGTGATGCATTTTAGAATGTGACCAGTCATAATTCAGCATAGCACTTACAGGCTGTCTGGGATAAGCCTGAATATTGCTTGGATAGCAAATCCATTACGTGGAAAGTCAGAATCGAAAGCTCATTGTGTGGGCGTCATCAAAGGCGGAAAAAGTGTCCTAGTGGCATGAAATGGAATATTGCTTGGATAGCAAATCCCATTACGTGGAAAGTCTGAATCAAAAGCTTACTGTGTGGGCTTCATAAAGAGTAGAAGTGTCCTAGTGGCACGAAATGGAATATTGCTTGGATAGCAAATCCATTACGTGGAAAGTCCAAATCGAAAGCTCACTGTGGATGTCATTCACTCTATTCTTCTGGTCTCCGGAGGAACAGTGTGTGGTGAACGGAAGGCCCTATATACGGAAGTGAGGCTCAGCAGCCATGAAACTGGTACCATGAAGTTTCTACAATTTCGCAGCCTCATGGCAGTGCCTGTTCAGGGATGATCTATTTCTTATTGTTTAACTTGAACTTGAGTTGCCACACTTATTTTGTGGCGAGGTGCTCCTTTCTCATGATGTAAAATAATGAGAGGTTAAGTTAATGCACGGCTATATCATATATGAAATATGCACAAGTCACACAGACGGGTCTGTGAAGCGCTGTTCATGATCAGTGGGGTTGTACAGAGGAAGAGAATAAGAGGATAGCAATGCTTTTCAGACAACTACATGATGTGTGACTGTGATTTCCACCACTGCATACAGAGCATTTACATGAGCATAAGACCAAACAACCATACATGTGATAACCACATCAGACTTCATGAATGTGCTGCTGAAAATCATAACTGGTGGTAATCGCCCTGAATGGGTAGACAACATTCAGAAGTCAGATATGCCAGAGTAAAAGGTAATGAACGCATGAACCAGCTGGCAAATACATCAATTTAAACAGGAAGAAGCAGGGACAGGGCTGATATAGTCAGTACAGTACAGACTTGGCCAGGAGGTACTGTTGTGAATGAACACTAGCCCGACTACATGAATTACGAGAAAGCCTGGTCAAGCACTAGACCAAGAGGGAGGACATTATAACGACCTCTTAGAAACAGCGAGTATGGATAATTTGGGGTGGATGCTGCATCAGAGGACGAAGCATGCATGGGAATGCCCAATGTGTAGTTAGGTTGGTCAACATAACATACTGAAGTCACATGGTTAGCACTCGATGGCCGGAGAGAAACATCACACGTTGAAGATATTTTTAGGGGGCTTCACCTGGAAACTAAGTTGCTGCAGTCGGGCACTATTTCATTAAAATAGCAACCAAGCTTTTTGGGGTGGATAAGGGGATTGAGGTGGGGAGCTAATTAGTTTATCTCATTAAACCATGGCCTATTATATGTAGCATTCTTAGCCTTTCTCGACCACTTCTGCAGTATCTGCTTTGGATTTCCCTGAATTGCTTTAATTAACCTGAAAATTATAAAGCTGATACAGGCTAATATCTGCCTGCCTTCTGAGTAATTAATTATCAGTGATTTATCAGTAACCACATTACATAAGAAAGAAAGAATAAGATATGGATTGAGAGGTTTGTGTCATTCTGCAGTAACCCATTGTAAAGTCAATGAAATTGCCATTTCATTTGGCCCATGTGATTTAGTGTATTTGATTTCAACGCACATTTCTGTTAGATATGCCTTCCTCAGTCTGCCCACCAGACTGCAGCTTGGTCTTTCTTTTAGCCTGGTCCTTTTCTTTTGACCTTTCTGACTATGAAGACCCTGCCCCTAGACACATATATCCATTGGGGTCTCGTAGATACACACTTTCTGACTGAAGACCCTGCCCCTAGACAGAAAAATCCACTGGGGTCTTGGTAGATACACACTTTCTGACTGAAGACCCTGCCCCTAGACAGAAAAATCCACTGGGGTCTTGGTAGATACACACTTTCTGACTGAAGACCCTGCCCCTAGACACATATATCCATTGGGGTCTTGGTAGATACACACTTTCTGACTATGAAGACCCTGCCCCTAGACACATATATCCATTGGGGTCTTGGTAGATACACACTTTCTGACTGAAGACCCTGCCCCTAGACACATATATCCATTGGGGTCTTGGTAGATACACACTTTCTGACTGAAGACCCTGCCCCTAGACACATATATCCATTGGGGTCTTGGTAGATACACACTTTCTGACTGAAGACCCTGCCCCTAGACACATATATCCATTGGGGTCTCGTAGATACACACTTTCTGACTGAAGACCCTGCCCCTAGACACCATATATCCATTGGGGTCTTGGTAGATACACACTTTCTGTCTAAAGACCCTGCTCCTAGACAGAAAAATCCACTGGGGTCTTGGTAGATACACACTTTCTGACTAAAGACCCTGCTCCTAGACACATATATCCACTGGGGTCTTGGTAGATACACACTTTCTGACTAAAGACCCTGCTCCTAGACAGAAAAATCCACTGGGGTCTTGGTAGATACACACTTTCTGACTGAAGACCCTGCCCCTAGACACATATCCATTGGGGTCTTGGTAGATACACACTTTCTGACTGAAGACCCTGCTCCTAGACACATATCCATTGGGGTCTTGGTAGATACACACTTTCTGACTAAAGACCCTGCTCCTAGACAGAAAAATCCACTGGGGTCTTGGTAGATACACACTTTCTGACTGAAGACCCTGCCCCTAGGCACATATATCCACTGGGGTCTTGGTAGATACACACTTTCTGACTAAAGACCCTGCCCCTAGACACATATATCCATTGGGGTCTTGGTAGATACACACTTTCTGACTAAAGACCCTGCCCCTAGACACATATCCATTGGGGTCTTGGTAGATACACACTTTCTGACTAAAGACCCTGCCCCTAGACACATATATCCACTGGGGTCTTGGTAGATACACACTTTCTGACTGAAGACCCTGCTCCTAGACACATATATCCATTGGAGTCTTGGTAGATACACACTTTCTGACTGAAGACCCTGCCCCTAGACACATATATCCATTGGGGTCTTTGTAGATACACACTTTCTGACTGAAGACCCTGCCCCTAGACACATATACCCATTGGGGTCTTGGTAGATACACACTTTCTGACTAAAGACCCTTAGTTAGTTAGTCGACAGATCATCCTCGTTGCACATCGGACCATTCAGTCCATAAGTGCTCGGATCCCCTCCTCAGCAAATCCCGCAGCGTGTAGCGGCTAACGACGCCAGTTCTGTGTTGGTTTATCAATCTTCTTTGGCTTCCTGCGTAGTGTTCTTGTTTGGCCACCCCTCTTTTAATTTGCTGCTCTCGCAGTCTGGCCATTGTTGTAGATTCACAGTCATCACTTGGTTCTTGCAAAAGTCTCACTTCTCGTAGAGCATTCAGAATGTCAGCCTGGTCCATGGCGCGTCCGCCCTCCACAGTAGCCTCACCTGCGAGCTTGTCAGCCCGCTCATTTCCTTGTACTCCCGCATGCCCTGGCACGAAGATGAAACTAATCTTTGCCAGCCGAGACCGCTTCAGAGGCAGCAACCATTCTCTTCGGATCGACCCCTCCTCTATCCTCTTGATCATGTTCATTGAGTCGCTAAGGAAACAAGCCCTAGTGAATGTCTGTGTCTCGAGCCATGTTATTGCTTTACTTACTGCCATGACTTCCATGGTCAGGCTACTTGTGGTTTCAGTGAAAGCACCAGAGTCCTCCTTCACAATTCTCCCTCCGGCCCGAGCTGTAAAGGCCCATGAGCTTCTCACATGTCGGACGACCGACCCATCTGTGTAGATGACCGCGTCACTGTCTAGCGAATTCTCGAAAATCAACGCTTGTACTTCAGCCTCCACAGCAGCCGGATTTTCTTGTCTGCATTTTCTATCTAGTTGGATGCAAACTGAAAAGGATGTGCAGAAGTCTGTTGGCACTTGCACCCACTCCTCGCCAGGTTCTAAGTCCTCAAGTGAACACACCTGTTGAAGAATGTCTTCGGCTTGACCCATCCACGACCGTCCTCTTTTTAACCTGCTGCCCTTCACCTTCCTAATTTCACTATGCAGTGGATGCTGTGTGTTTGCGTTAATTCTGAGGTAGGCGCGTGCCCTGCAAACTTGCATTCTCTCTTCAATGGTTGGAAAATCAAGAAGGTAGCGCATCGCCCTGCATGCTGTATCTCTTGTACATCCAAGAATAATGCGCATAGCTTCATTCTGTATCCTTTCCATCCTTTCTATCTGCTTATGGCTGAGAGTCAGGATTGCCATTGCATACTCCAAAACAGACATGACCAGCCCCTCGTACAGAAGACATAGATGGCGCTGCTCACAGTTTGCTGCCGCCATCACCCGCATCGCTGCCAAACCCCGCTTGGCCTTTGTTATCACCTGGTCTATGTGCACATTATAAGCAAGGCTTCGATCAAACCGTATCCCCAGGTAATTCATTGCCTGCGTTCTTTCCACCGTCTCTGAACACAGCATTACAGTTGGTGTTGGATTGTTGACAATATGATTATTCAACGAGAACCAAGTCACTGTTGCCTTTGTTGGGTTGACCATTGCCCCAGCTTCATCACACCAAGTACTTATGCGATTGAGTTCGGTTTGTAGTTCCACAGCAACCTCCTCTCTATCCTTACCCTGACGATACACTAAAACATCATCGGCATATGACAATGTCCTGCCAGGTCCAGTGATCTGCTCACTGGTGATTCTCACTGTGTAGGCGTTGAACAGTACCGGAGATAATGGTGATCCCTGTGGTAGGCCAGGATATATTGTTGTTGGTTCCGAAGTCCAACTGCCACATCTAAAAACTACTTTCCGTTGGAAGAGGGCTGCAGCGATCCAACTAAGGAGGAATGGACTTACGTTTAGTTCAAGAAGCTGAAACATTAAAAAATCCAGTGGTACTCTGTTGTATGCGTCCTCAAGATCAATCGCTGCAGCAACGGTTTCAGTGCCTGAGTGGAAACCTTCATAGACATCGTGGGCAAAGACTGCTGCATTGGTCCAGGTTTCTCTTTTTGGACGGTACCCACCCAGGGTAGGTGGGAAAACACCTTGCCTCTCTAGTTGGCTTGATATTTTCCTGGCAATTACCTTCTCCAGCAGCTTGCCTATTGTATTCTGCATGGTTATAATTCGATATCCCTGAATTTTTTTGTGGTCTTTGTCAGGCTTCGGCAAGGGAATCAGATAGCTGTGTAACCATTCCTCCTTGATGCTAGCACTCCCTATACTGTTGTTGTACATGTCTGCTAGTTTCTCTAGCTCATTGTCGGTACACCTATTTATGTCGTCGTATCTTATGCCATCAGGACCTGGAGCACTGTTTTTTGATCGTCGAAGCACAGCCTTGATTTCTTTCACTGTCACTGTGTCTTCATCCGAAGTGTTCTGGGCCTTGCATCTGTCTGAGGTGACCTCCTTGGCCAGATTCCGGCCTCCCATGTCTGTCTGGTTGCTCTGCTCAAGGTAGCGTTCAAAGAGGGCTTTGCCCTTGTCCTCGTCAGTCCTCTGCCAGATGAGGTCAGCACCTTGGAAGTCAGAAATGCTCTTATTCTTGACTACACCACTCATGCTTTTATGTAGTCGCCAGAACAATTTCAGTGACTTGTCTGTGCTTACTCTTTGACACACCTCTGCCCATTTTTCGCTTTTAACCACCTTGACCAGTTTTTTGAAATAGCTTACTTTTGTGTGCATCTCTCTTTCTAAGTGCAAGCAGGGACTAGGATGACCAGCTCTGTTCTTCTTGGCATTTTGCCATCTCCTTACAGCACTACACTTATCCACCCAAGCCTTCTCCACCTCGAAACTCCACCACGGTGGCTGCTCCCAGCTTTTTTTCCTGCCCTGAAACGTTCTGCGCTTGTCACGTCTTATTTTACTCACCACATCTTGCCCTGTACTGTCATACTGGAACGTCTTTACCTTTAGCTTGTGCTGCCTGGTTCTGCCTTTCTCCACCAATATGCTGCATGGGTGGTGGTCGCTGCCATGGTGTCCTAGGACACCCCATCTACACACTGTAGTGAGTGAAGGTGAAACTAGCGCCAGATCAATAGCACTGTCCTCATCGCCTGGACGGCTTGCTGTCCTGGTGACACAGCCGCTGTTGATACAAACCAGGTCGATGGTTTCCAGTGCAGTCTCGAGCTCCTCCCCTTGTGTATTGGAGGAAGTGTTTCCCCATGATATGCCTTTAGCGTTGAAGTCACTACAGAAAATAACATTTCTCTCGTGGCCTAATATGCCACTTAAGCACTGCCACTTCTGGGCGTCCACACTCGCATTGCGGGCATAAACATTAACCAACACGAATGGTATACTGGAATGAACTCTCAACGCCTGTATTTGTATATCGTCACTGTTCCAACTGGACATGTCTAGCTCTGACGCCACCATGCTGTCGCGAACGAGAATCGCCGTTCCCAGATGTCGTCTGTTGTAGAAACATTTGAAGCCGGCAATTCGGAGTAGCTGATCGCCCAGTCTCGTCTCCTGGAGTGCTACAATGTCGTTCCTGTAAACTAGGGTTTCTAAAATAGAGCCCCGTTGTTTTACACTGGCACAGTTCCAATATAGAATACGGATGTTCCTGAGTCCTAGACGGTGACACTTGAGTCTAAAACGTCTCAAGCCACCGCGCTTACCTGGCTTCTTTTTCCCTGCGCGGCTACCACGCCGCTTCGGTATGTTGACTGCTGATCGCTCGGAACACACACGTTGTTCCGCCATGTTGAAAAAACGTAAACACAGACTTTTGAGAACCACACACGCTGCTGAAAATTCACTCAAGGATGGCTTCGCTCGATGCACGAACTCCGTAGCACCCGCGCAGATCTTGAGTAGAAACTCCTGCTTTTACATCCTGGCACACCAATTACACGCAAGAAATGAATAAATCCATCCCCTACGCGAAAAAGTTAACGAACACAAAACAACACGACCGTCCGTCGCCATCTTGAAACCGGAAGGAGACTAAAGACCCTGCCCCTAGACACATATATCCATTGGGGTCTTGGTAGATACACACTTTCTGACTAAAGACCCTGCCCCTAGACACATATATCCATTGGGGTCTTGGTAGATACACACTTTCTGACTAAAGACCCTGCCCCTAGACACATATATCCATTGGGGTCTCGTAGATACACACTTTCTGACTAAAGACCCTGCCCCTAGACACATATATCCATTGGGGTCTCGTAGATACACACTTTCTGACTGAAGACCCTGCTCCTAGACACATATATCCATTGGGGTCTTGGTAGATACACACTTTCTGACTAAAGACCCTGCTCCTAGACTCATATATCCATTGGGGTCTCGTAGATACACACTTTCTGACTAAAGACCCTGCCCCTAGACACATATATCCATTGGGGTCTTGGTAGATACACACTTTCTGACTAAAGACCCTGCCCCTAGACACATATATCCATTGGGGTCTCGTAGATACACACTTTCTGACTAAAGACCCTGCCCCTAGACACATATATCCATTGGGGTCTCGTAGATACACACTTTCTGACTGAAGACCCTGCCCCTAGACACATATATCCATTGGGGTCTTGGTAGATACACACTTTCTGACTGAAGATCCTGCTCCTAGACACATATATCCATTGGGGTCTTGGTAGATACACACTTTCTGACTGAAGACCCTGCCCCTAGACACATATATCCATTGGGGTCTCGTAGATACACACTTTCTGACTGAAGATCCTGCTCCTAGACACATATATCCATTGGGGTCTCGTAGATACACACTTTCTGACTGAAGACCCTGCCCCTAGACACATATATCCATTGGGGTCTTGGTAGATACACACTTTCTGACTGAAGATCCTGCTCCTAGACACATATATCCATTGGGGTCTTGGTAGATACACACTTTCTGACTGAAGACCCTGCTCCTAGACACATATATCCATTGGGGTCTTGGTAGATACACACTTTCTGACTAAAGACCCTGCCCCTAGACACATATATCCATTGGGGTCTCGTAGATACACACTTTCTGACTGAAGATCCTGCTCCTAGACACATATATCCATTGGGGTCTTGGTAGATACACACTTTCTGACTGAAGACCCTGCCCCTAGACACATATATCCATTGGGGTCTCGTAGATACACATGCTCTTCTACCACTTCAAGGGTATGCACTGTACAAGGACTCCTTTCTAGCAGGAGTATGGACATTGGTGGGCCTTGTGGCCTAAGTAAGCCTGTCTCAGAATAATTCCACTCTGAGTTGCCACATAGGTTTCAGACTTAGCTTTGAGTTTATTAGAAACAGACAAGTCTTTAGTATATTCTGATATTGATTAGACAGCTTGTTTTAACTTCTTGTCTGCAGGTGGGCATCCTAGACTTCAATGGTGAAATCAAGGGATTTACTGGAGAGCAGCAGTCACCATCTAATCGTAAGTATAAAGGTAAAGATTGTCCCGTAGCAGATGCTGCCGTTTGGGTGTGAAGTGTTAGGTTTTCACATATTCTAGGCCGTGACACATGAGCTGGGGTGGTCAGTTCTCTTCCTCGTCATTCCTCCTTCATAGACAATTTCCAGAGTATTCTGAAAATTGCTTTCTATTTTTATGAGAGCCGTACTTATAAAAAAAATGCCTGTCTGCCGTTGGTTGAACCCAGACCACTGTCTTGGCAGGCAAGCACATTAACCACTGTACCACCACAGATTTATGTATACACACGTGTCAGATCATTGTCAATAAAACTTCAATGTTTTCAGGGTTACAATTTTGTTGCTGTTCTCTGAAATATTTCTTACGCTCACATGTGTGCATGCATACAACTCAACCTTGTGATGCAGCCTGTTACAACAAAATACAATGGTTCCTCCCACTTTCCATTAGCTGAACTGCTTTCAGTGAATAAACATGCAATTGCTGTGTTAACTTGCCAGATGGGCTTCCAATAAACCCTAAAACTTGTGTGTTAATGTATATTATAAATTGAAAGAGTATTGAAGTCATCATTCCTTTACAGAATGTCACACTCACCACAGCCCGCTGAATGAAAAGATTCTTGATCATTTGCAAGTTTCCCTGTTTCATGCATTTTCAGAGACATACTTTTTATGAGCCCATTGTTTGTTTTATGTTAATACCTTGTTTTTAATGTGTGCCTGTGTGCAATTCTCCACTTATTCTGCCTTCCATAAACAAGATTGTGTTATGAAATGTAATAATATTGTCTTGATCTGCTTTATTTGAGCATACATATTGAATTATGCTTTCCTTTTCTTCATAATTTTAGAGGGCTAGTTCACTTTAAAACACATGTTAAACATCAGATGTGAATTTTGTCTGTCTTGGGATGCTCGCTATCTGAGTGCTAACCCCATATTTTGTTATGTGGTCAGCATGGTGCCCCAGAACATTTACTGGTATCCATTTTAGGTTGGGTATACCTGGCTACAAAGGTCAATTTAAAAAAAAACATCCCTGTCTTGGTTGGGATTCAAACACATGACCGCCAGGTATGCAGGCAGGCATGCTAGACATTGCACCACCGCAGCTCCCACATTACCAGTGGGTACCAAAAAAATTTGTCTGCGGTAAGATATTGACCACACCACCCATTGGGTTTTGTTTGATCACATAAATATGGACCTGGTACCATTTCTCCAATGTGCCACAGTAACAATAGCTGGGTCGTGTAGCTTATCGACCTTTGTCTGTTCAAGCTCATGTATGGTTGCCTGGTGTATTTGTCAGCTATGTTTGAATCTGTAGAATATAACGGATAGGATAGTGATGCACACTATTCACATTCTGTGCATGCTAGCCAGATCTGCAGCAAACTAAATTTCTCGGCAGCTGCCTTTGCCAATGTGAATAGTATGAAACGGTGGTATATTACGTGCTATTGCCGGCTCTGGCAAAGGGGTTACTGACGCAATTTGTAGTCCCACATACTCATTTGAAACACATGTGCGGGTGATTTAACAGAAGACCGCCATGTGCTGATTTTCATACATTGGTATTATTGCCGGCCGTTCAGAAAGCAATGGCAAACTACTGAACGTAAACTTACCAAGAAGTCACAAACAGCCCAGAAATGTTGAGGTTGGCTGCTTTATTCCATGAAAAGGAGTTGCAACTAACTTTTTAATGCGCTATTACTAACATGTAGGTAACTTTGTTGTTCATCTTTCGAAGGGGGTGCGTCACACTTAATTATGCATCATAAAGGTCGGCATGTCCGACTTTGGCATGTTTTTGTGTAAGGTTTCCTTCCTCTAGATAGATTGCATGCAAGGTAACAGGCCCTATTCTACCATCACATACTTTTTATGTACACATTTTTCTCCATGTTTAGCCTTGTTTATGTTTACAACATTCATTTTACAATGTTTATTTTTCTTCCTATGTAAATGTATAATGCTCTTGATGAACGAAAGATGAGTGATTGGAAGGGCCGAATGTAAGACGGGCCTGCGCGCCCAATTTGTGACCCTAATAAAGTTGATTTGATTTGATTTATGGGTAGGTTTTTTTTTCTAACAATGTTGCCAGGGTAGCCACCTAAGGCTTACTCTTTATTGATGTCCTATTGCTATTGGATCTTTAACTCCTTGATGATGTTAGCAATGACAAGCATATGTCAGAATTGTGTGGTGAATCTCATATTTGCACTGAACCCGGGAAGGTTAACTCGGTCAACAAACGTCCGCAGTAGTCTGATGTGTTGGCCTATAGGCGCAAATAAACAGGCACAATGCAAAAACATCAGAGTGAGAGTGGAATGTCCTTTCAAACACCCGGGAAGGTTAACCCGGTCAACAAACACCCGCAGAAGTTAAATGTGTAGGCCTAACGGCACAAGAACGCAGCTCTGCTGTAAACAAGCACAACGCAACTACGTCCGTGTGAAAGTTGAATGTCCTTTGAAACACTCGGGAAGGCTAACCCGGTCAACAAACACCCGCAGAATTCGGATGTGTCGGCCTAACGGTGCAAGAACGCAGCGCTGCTGTAAACAGGCACAACGCAATCACGCCCATAAAAACTCTCAGGATGAATGCAGACGAAGAAGAAGGATCATTAACTTGCACATAGGGCCCGCTGTTTTTTGCCCCATATGTAAGAAGACTAGGTATCCAGTCTCATTATCCAAGAGATCGTGGGTCTTGGTCAAATGTCCAGTTGACCCGGTACCTTCTGAGCTTGTGGCAAACACAGTAACTTCTCAGTCACAGCTGAGATCTCCAGGTTCTATACCTAGAACCCAGAACCTCTACCACATCACACCAGACTCCTCGTCCACTCTGCTTCTTGAATGACAGAGGAAGTTTCCCCTCAGACCAGACATTCTTCACCTGTCACATTGTACATTCATCCATTCACAACAGTAATAACGATAATTAATTTTAAACTATGGTACCAGTTGGCACATGCCTACCGTTCACTCTGAACACTACCACCATGAGTTCATGCATAAATCATCCTGTCAGGTGGGTGGGTTGACACCCAGGAGAGAAATGGTGAATACAAACTTGAGTGTTTTGTTTCTCTGCAGGGTTTCAAGCTACCCTGTTTGTTATATATTATATGTCATATTGCATATGCTGATGCAGTCACTAATTTTCCTAATTGTGCATTTGTTTCTGTCTTATTGTCACACACAGAATTTTAAGTATTTATTTATATTTGTGTGACAGAAATTCAGTTAGTGGCTGTCCCAATAGCCCAGTCTCCCAGCAAAATGTCACCGCATCTGCTACCTAAACCGTCTCTTGCTTCACAGGTGAGTGACAGCATTATTTTTGTCTGTTTTAAATATTTCATAATGAATTTGGTGAAATAGGGTCAGCAGTATCTGTAGCTGTAATTGACCATATTATTGTATCACCCAGTCTATGTTCATGTGTGAGGTTCTGGAACAGTTCTCTCAGGTTAAGAATAGTCTACATTCCCTTCCAAAAAAGGCAATATACAATTGAGCACCAACTACTATAGTTCTTCTGTTAATTCAAGCAGCAAAATCATGTTTCTCATCATTAAAAGGATAGGAAGTCGGAATATCAACTACACGAAGTACCAGCAGGTTTCAGACAAGGGCAAAGCTATCAGGAATCATATCTTGAGAAATCAGAGGAAGGTTAACCTCATTAAAAAATGCCCGCTGAAACCGGAAGTGTCGTCCTACGGGTGGCAAACTAAAAATTTACACTACGCAATTACGTCCGAGTGAAATGTCTCGTCCGAATGTCTCTCGTGCTAGGAACAGCTCTGACTACCTAGTTTCCGAATGCCGCTCTTGTTCGGAACAGCTCTGACTGGGTAGTTTTCCGAATGTCTGTTGTGCCTGGAAAAGCTCTGATGGGCGCAACGACAAGCACATGTCCGAAAACTCGCTGAGTGGATGCCATCTGCAAACCTGTCTGGTTTGTGCAGGAATGACCCGGGGAAACGAAATGACCAATATATTGAAGTGAGGATTTAATGCAGCCATGAGCAGGACGTGACGATCTCCCTCGGTGAGCCCAGATCCAGGGCGTTATGTGTCGGCCCTGCAACTATGGAAGCAACCTTGGATGGCGGAAAATGCTATGGACTGTCCCTGCCTTCATTTGAGGGATGACCGTTGTCTTCGACCATTCAACCTTGGCCAGCTTGGTTGCAGATGGCACTACAAAAGCGAGTGTCTCCCAGGAATGCTACCTGGTCAAAAAAGCACGCTAAAGTCGATGTGTTGGCCTACGGGTTTCGGCCCAAGGGCGCATAACATACACACCGCAATCACATCTGAAAAAACACACCGGATGAACGAAAAGAAGAAGATATCTTGAGAAATGTAGAGTACAGTGTAGATCTTGATAAAAAAAGTTTATGGTGCTAACCACATATTTTAATAAACAAATCAGCATTCGATGGATGATGTAGTCAGTATCACACAGCTGCCTTTACTTCCTGTGACATTTCCTGGTACCTATTTTAGGCTGGGTTGACGTGGGAGTCCAGGCCTATTAAAACAAAATCTGGTCTCATTGAGGATTTGGATCAACACACCTGGTTCATAGAATGCAGCAAGGTCTTTGACTTTGTTCAGCATGAGGTATGAAACATCAACATGGGTTTGATGTGCTAAGAGCAGTTATGCAGAGTTGCTTTCTCTGCTCAAGCCTGTTTATGCAGAATTGCTTTCTCTGCTCAAGCCTGTTTATGCAGACTGATAAAGGTCAAAATGCTGAAACCTGTGACAGTTTTGATCCATTCATTATTAGTGGAAATTCCAGAACTCAGGTATGAACATGATATGGTTCTACTCCCAGGCAGTGCGCAAGGATTAGAACAGTTAATCCTGTCTATTGAAAGCTGTTCTTCTGCCTTTAATCTCACAGAGAAGTATAGGCCCTCAACTAGCTCATGCCAAGCCCTTTGTAGACTGGTTTACAGTTGGTTGGATTTTGCAGATTAAGTTTTTCTTAGAATGGGGTAGCCAGTCTTACACCAACCCTCCTTATTTGCTTCTTATGGCATGCATGGTAGGTTGCAATGCTACTGTTCTTTTATTTGATCTTTTTGCTTTAGTTTATGTTGTGTGATCTATGCAGTATGTACCTGATGAGATGCATTGAAATATGCCAGGGGAATAAATCGTGCATTCTATTGTTTATGTGTTCTTATTCAAATTACTATTCTTTGTTTATCTTATATGTCCTGGTAACACATGGGTGGTGTAAGGATCAAAATCTTTTTTTGCACATAAATAAAATCAAACACAAAGATAATAAAAACTTCTACCTTTTATCTAACATTGGAGTGTCAATCAACCCCTGCTAAGCCCTCCTGTTCTTTCCTGCCTCTCACAGCTTTTTTCATGCTTCTTTCTCTTCTTCCTCCTCCTGCTCCTTTCACCTGAAGTACCTTCTCAGCCGACTCATGCCAAGCCCTTTGTAGACAAGTTTATAATTGGCTGGAGTTTGCATCTAAAG
This sequence comes from Cepaea hortensis, assembly GCA_963921405.1. Classification (NCBI taxonomy): domain Eukaryota; kingdom Metazoa; phylum Mollusca; class Gastropoda; order Stylommatophora; family Helicidae; genus Cepaea; species Cepaea hortensis. The sequence continues at coordinate 53,887,589 of OY992883.1, read as the reverse complement.
TTCTTTCAGTCACCTCCCATGACATGCATGGTAGGTTCATCATCATCATGTGCCATGCCAATAAGTGTGGGTGGTCATGTTTCATCATCTCACACAATCGCCAGAGTCATGGGTCAGTTCCATGTTCTTGTCTCAACCATACCACATGGCCAGGCATCCAGGTATTTATTTCTTTGCATTCCCCTTGTTCTTTTACCCTCAATCTTGCCACCAAGTTCTTCAATTTATTTCTTCTCATGTGTCCAAAAATTGTGACTGTCTACATCTAATTTCTCTAATCAGTTTACGGTTTTCATTTATAGGTTACAACGTTACTATTCTGTTTTCCTATTGGGGCCTCAGTAACATGGGCAAATGTCCACTTCTTCTTTTTGCTCTGTATTGCCCCAATGGGGGAATAGACCTTCAACCAAGCCGTCCTATCTGTTGCAGTTTCCTGCAACTTCCGCCACACCCTCCCTATATATTTAATCTCTGTCTTTGTCTTCTCCATGTGTTTTTAGGTCTCCCACTATTTTGTTTGCCTTATGAGTTCCAGACAAGGGAGTGTCTAGTTATACTTTCCTCAAATGTTCTCAGTGTGTCTCCTATCCAGCACCAATGTCTTTTCTTCACCTCTTTATTCACTGTAGTTTGTTTAGTTCTCTCCATGAACTCCACATTGGTGATTCTGTCATATAATTTTAGTCCCACTATTCTGCGCAAGCACTAATTAATGAATGTTTGTAGTTTATTAGTAATTATTTTAATAGTTTTCCATGTTTCTGATCCATACAATAATAGCAATTTAACATTAGAGTTAAATATAGTCAAAGTTTGGTTAGTTAATTAGTTAGTTAGTTCTTCCTCTTGAGCCTAAGGTGGCGCATAGGGCAGAAGTCATGGCTCTCCATGTGTGGCTGTTCGCTGCTACCTGTTGTAGATCCTGGATGTTCACTTGGCCGTTGAATGAGCCTTCGCTGATGATGGTTCTACGCAGGGTCTCTCTTGGTCTTCCCCGTTTTCTTTTCCCTACTGGTGACCATAAGAGGGCTTGGTTGGGGAGTCTTGTCTTATCCATGGCCGATGTAGTTCCAACGGCGTTTTCTTATAAAATTGGATACAATGTCTTGCTTAGTCTCTTGTCTTATTTGTGTATTGGTTTTGAAATCTGTCCAGTGGAGGTTTAGAATTCTTCTAAGACATTTGTTCTCAAAATTGTCTAATTTTTTATCTAAAGCTACCGTTGATTTCCAACTCTCACATCCATACGTTAACACTGGAATCACACAAGAGTTGAAGATTTTAAGTTTTGTATGTTTGCTGAGTGTCTTTGACTTCCAGATGTTTGACAGTTTATTGAAGGCACCCGATGCCAGTGCGATTCTAGATAATATTTCTGGCGTTGAGTCCCCTGTAGATGTCATTTTGCTTCCTAGGTATGTAAAGCTTTTTGACTTTTTCAAGAACATGTTTGTTTAATTTGGTGTCGTCTGAACTGTTGGTAAGATTTATAGTTTTGTTTTTGCAGTGTTAATTTGGAAACCAATTTGTCCTGAAACATTTTGGAGATGGTTTATTTTCTCTTGGGCATCTAGGTGTGTTGAACTTAAAAGCACTATGTCGTCGTCAAAGTCCAGGTCTTCTAGAATTTTGTCAACCCAATGGATACCCCTATTTGTGTTGCTTGTGCATTTGCTCATGAGCCAATCGATGGCTATTCCAAAGAGCATCGGTGACAAGACACAACCCTGTTTCACTCCCGTTTCCACTGAGAACCAGTCAGAGTTGCCTGATTCTGTTCTCATGCAGCAATGTGTCTCCTTGTAGAAAGATTTTATGATGACATATTTGGTAGGGAAACCATAGATGTTAAGTAGATTCCAAAGTGAAGGACGGTGGATACTGTCAAAGGCTTTTTGAAAGTCGACAAAGTTGGTGATTATTTTCGACTGTAATTCTACAGTCTTCAATGATTATTCTAAGGATGAAAATGTAGTCTATACATGACTGTTTTGGTGTGAAGCCAGCTTGTTCTTCTCTGAGCCTTTCATTTATAGACTTCTTCAATCTCTCAAGTGAAGTTTGGTGCTAAGATTTATTTTCTTTCACTTCCACTAGTTGCCTAGTGCTTTAAAACCCCTTCTTGCTGCCTTTTGTGTTCTTATTTTGATATCTCTGTACCATTGAATGGAAACGTGTGTGGTGACGGGAGTAACCATTGAATGAAAAAGTATGGGGTGTCTGGAGTAACCATTGAATGGAAAAGTATGGGGTATCTGGAGTAACCATTGAATGGAAAAGTATGGGGTGTCTGGAGTAACCATTGAATCGAAAAGTATGTGGTGTCTGGAGTAACCATTGAATGGAAAAGTATGGGGTGTCTGGAGTAACCAATCAGTAGATAATTATTTAATGTCTGTAGTAACAAGTCAGTGGAAATGCATGTAATATCTGGAGTGAACAGAAAAGCATGTTGCGTCTGTAGTAACCAGTGAATACATGGTGAGTTTGTGGTGTAGAATGTTAAATAACCACTATCTCCATACAATGCTGATTAGTCTCATAAATTTCCGTTTGGGCTAGATAATGAGCTCTGCTGTGAGGCCACAAGTTATACAGGTGGATGCCACTTCTCCGTGGTCAGCAAAAAGACGGGCCTCTGACTTCCTCGACTCGGATTACTCTGACAGGTATGGTGTGTCCATGTGGGAAAAAAAATGTAGATAAAATCACTGATGGTTTTTATTCCAATCCTAGCTTGGAAGGAAACCTGGTCTTGTTTTTCTTTAGATACACTATCCCTGGCATGCTGTGGATTTGAGGTTGCGATATCCGCCTCTATCTCGTGCATACCTGGTTCATTTCATGGTCTCGGCCATGCAGATTTAGTGTACAATTATTAAAGGAAGGTATACTCCCCTAGTGGATCTTACATCTATTCTTCTCAGGGAAATGGGAAAACCCGGAGGACCTGAGTATTCATTGCACGTTTGTTAAATATTCCTTAGTATTTGATAGTTGAGAGCTTGTCAACTAGCCGCTGACCAGGTTAAATTTCAAAGTGAGAAAACCTGCCAAACAAGAAATATATCATGTGATTCTGGTATACACGCAGTGGGAACCTCACCACTGCTACAGAGTTTGTGCACTATGCTGTGATTTAGATTTAAGGCAAGACTGGGGCACTTATGGAGGCATTTGTGTGCAGTGAAAGTGAATTGTAACCAAAACTGTCCCTGAGCTTTTGAGTAGGGGGTTGACATTTGGCATCATCTGACCACTTCTGTTCCAGTAAGATAACGCATCAGTGACATTATTTACATATAAATGTTTCCTCTCTTATTTACTTATCACCTCAGCCTTCACTTAGATCTATACCCCTCTCCTCTGTTCTGTTTACTCTATAGTATTTATGAGAAGGTGTGGTAGTTGTCACCACTGTCAACTGGAAATGGGTTTAGATATGGATCTACATACAAACTGCCACTTTCATATATCTGTTATCGTTGTCATCATGAATGAAAGCTATTTGCCAGCACCTGTAACACTTATGAATTCAATAGATTAGATCTACTATATGTTCTAATGGTTGGTTCAGGGGCAGTTTTTTTTAACGCTCTGTAGTTTTCAGACATGTTTGATTAACTGGTTCAGGGTGTCATTAATTTACACTGGCTGAAAAATTAGCGACATGATTTATATTTGCTATAGTATTACACTTAAGTATTTGTAAAGTTAATGTATTTTATCTCAGAGTAAAGAGAAATATATAGATGTTGCAGATTTGTTAACTGTTAAAAAATACATTATTTAGTTTAGTGTTTCCCCCCATGAATATATGTATGTTAAAAGTAATGAGGAAATCTCAAAACAAATTTCATACTTACCCAAACCTTTGACAAAATATATTATTATAGTGTGATCTGACTACTGTAATTTATTAGTTAATTTATTTTTAAACACAAAAAGTCAGAAATAGTGATTCAATGAATAGTTTCTTCGGATTTCACATATTTGTAGGGAAAACACTTTGAGGAAATATTACTGAAAACTATCAGTCTCTAGTACTCAAATATTATACTCTGTCAAAAAGAAAACAGATGAATAGTATTGTTCATATCACACATTCTTGCCGGGAACATATTGCTTAGCACCGTAAATATGATTCTTACTAAACCTTCTATATTGCTTCTTTTGATGCGTTTAATACTCAAACATAGCAAAGAAACAAGCCACAAAACTGCCACAGCCAGTTGCTATGTTTTACTGTCTTCTGCTTCTGTCTTCCTTCAACCAGTGGAGCATAGGCCCTCAACCTGCTCATAACAGGGTTTAGTTTTATTAGACTTGGTCATAATTGGTTGAATTGTACAACTGAAGTTTTCTATGGGATGAGGTAGGCTGAATGAAACATCCAGCTTGAAGGATTTATCTTCTTCTTCATCTGCGTTCATCCGGATTTTTTTTCCGGATGTGACTGCGTTGTGCCTGTTTACAGCAGAGCTGCGTTCTTGCGCCGTTAGGCCGACACATCCGACTTCTGCGGGCATTTGTTGACCGGGTTAACCTTCCCGGGAAGGATTTATCTAATTACTTTACTGTATGTTATGTGATTTCTGCAGTATGTACCTGATGAGATGCAGCAAAATATACCAGGCAATAAATCGTGCAATCTATTGTTTTCGTTATTCAAAATAATTTGCCTATCAAGTTTACATAAACAAATTGCAGGTTTTAATGTTTGCTTGTGTTCTAGATAAAAATTTTGTAGATAGTCCGTTAACTTGGACGGAGTCTGTCTAGAGCAGTGGTTCTCAACCGGTGGTGGTGGTGGTGGGGGGGGGGGGGGGGGAGATTTTTACGGTTTCCAGGGGGGGAATTAAGATTATTTAAAGATAGCGTTAATACAAGAACTGATTACTTGATATTGTTTTTCCCTTTATGCTGTACGGTTCTGTACGTCTCGCCCTTCTAAAATTCATTTTATAAAGTAAGTAGACCCACAAATCATGTTTTATGTGGACGTCTAGACTTGTTTTAGTATGTGCTATTACCCCGGGAAGGTTAACCCGGTCAACAAATGCCCGCAGAAGTCGGATGTGTCGGCCTAACGGCGCAAGAACGCAGCTCTGCTGTAAACAGGCACAACGCAATCACGTCCGAAAAAAAACTCCGGATGAACGAAGAAGAAGAAGTATGTGCTATTAAATTTAGCTTCCATTATTACGTATACTGTGTAGGGGCGGGGGTGGGGGCAAACTTTACACAGATGCATTCCGAAATGTTATATCTATTGAATCCACAGTAAGCGTGGGAAGAAAGGTGATAAGGGTGGGAAAGGCTTGCGGCATTTCTCAATGAAGGTCTGTGAGAAAGTTCAAGCAAAAGGCGTCACATCATATAACGAAGTTGCAGATGAGTTGGTGACAGAGTTCAGCGACCCCAGAAACATGTTGTCTCCGGTTGATGTCACGGTAATGTAATTACCTACGTTTTCATTGCATTGATAAGTCTATTTTCTTTCTATGTCACTTCCTGCTGTCTTTATTGAAAGCTTTTTATTGTATAAGAGAGAATCGGTGTCAAACGTAAGGAATTCTCAGACTACATGCTAAAGTAATGCAAACTTGAAGTTTTTATGTTTGCCATTTTGAAAGCATGGTCTGTTTGCTGATTTGTTCTTTCTCAAATATTTCATCAGCTTGCTCTATTGTTTTATGTGTTTTAATGGTTAGCCTTCTTCTTCTTTTGCCTTTATATCCCAGTGGAGCAGCCCTCAGCCAACTCACTCATCCTATCTTTTTACCTTTTCCTGCATTCTCTCTTTCCTCTTCTCTCCCCCCCCCCCCCCTTCCTCTCTTTCTCCCCCTCCCCTCCCCTCTCTCTCTCTCTCTCTCTCTCTCTCTCTCTCTCTCTCTCTCTCTCTCTTTCGTAGACTTAGATGGATAGGACACGTCAGGAGGATGGATGATGATAGAATACCAAAGGACATCTTTTTTGGTGAATTACAGATGGGTAAGAGATCTCAGGGTCGGCCTCTTCTACGATACAAAGATGTGTGTAAGCGGCACATGATTGATACAGGCATTTATATTGCACATTGGGAGCAAGTCGCCGCTGAACGTCTTGCATGGAGGGCAAATATCAGAAATGGAATAAAGACAAAGGAGAAAATTATTGCAGATAAGTCACACACCAAGTGTGTGAGATGTAAGATGGTGCATGATGGTGGAAATAACCATGTGTTCACATGCATCCACTGTGGACGAACATTTACAGCGCAAAGTGGCCTTATCAGTCACATTCGCCATCGCCATGGGTTGTAGTTATTATGCCTTTTTGAAGCACAATGTAACAAACTCGTCTGCCAAGACGGAAAGGTGCCAATGTATGCCCCCCCCCCCCCCTTTATTTCTCTCTCTCTCTCCACCCACACACACAATCCATCTCTTTCTCTTTTCTCTTTTCTGTGTGATTTAAGTCTCTTGTCGTATGGGTTCCAGAGAAAGGACTTTCTAGTTATGCTATTAATAGGTCTTCTCAACGTTCAACGTTTCCTATCCAGCGCCAGTATTTTTATCTCACCCCCTGGCTTGATTCCCTGGAATTTGTTTAGTTTTCTCAATAAGCTCCACATTATTGGTGCCAGTTTGGTTATTTTCTGTTCTGATCTACACAGCAGTACAGATTTGACATTTGAGTTGAATATTTTATACAAGATTTAATTTCTTTTGACTTCCATAAATTTTTTAGTGCTATGAAAGCTTTCCTTGACTTTTATATTATTATGTTAATATCTCTATTTGTTCCCCATCTTTTTCTGCATTGCTACTTAAATATATGGTTTCACCAAGGGAGATTTAGTTATCATTTGCTTGATTTATTTTATTATCTTTGTCTCTCCTCTATTAATGTTTAGACCTAGTTGATAACCCTCAAGTTTCTAAAAAATTAATCTTGCATTTGGAAATCACAAAGAGTAGTTTGAAATGTCTTTTCTAAGATTTTGTCTGCTTTACTGTACTACACACACATAGCTTTTTGCTAATGTTTACACCGCTGTCTTGTTTAACTTGTTATTTCTCTAACTGTATTGATGTATTGTTTTGTTTTCCCCAATGTGTAGCCTTATGATCAGAAAAACATCCGGCGTAGAGTCTACGATGCCTTAAATGTCCTAATGGCCATGAACATAATATCCAAAGAGAAGAAGGAGATCAGGTGGATTGGGTTGCCCACAAATTCAGCTCAGGAGTGTCAACATCTAGAAGTAAGTCTGCATGTAATACAGTTATGCATTCATGTGACCTCTTGGTTTAAACATCTTCATTAAATAAATTACATCGGCTAGATTCATTCAGTGACAGTCTTCCCTGGCTGTTAAGTGTCCACAATCTAATTACAAGGCAGAGTGTTTGTATTTAACTAAGCCTGGTACCTGAAGCTTTGATCTGAGAGACTTTAGAGAGACTACCAGCATATGTGCCACTGCCAGCTTGACTATTGAGATAATGGGAACATAATCTTAAATAAGACATTAAAGTCCGTTTACAAGATGTTGCAATCTAACCCAGCATTGCTTGGAGACAGCAGCAACTGCCTGAGATGATAGCAAACATTCCTGATATTGAGAAAAAGGCTCAGAATGGAACCGAAAGAAGAAAAATAACCCTAAACTACATAAAAGAACATTACCCAAGTAGCAATTGCACCCATGCATATACAGATGGATCATCCAAAAATTCAATAGAAAATGGAGGAGGAGGAATTTCCTAAATTTAAAAAATGGAGTGAAAAAAAACAAACAGTTGGTGGCAACTGGACAATTTTCAAGTAACTTCAAAGCGGAGGTAGATGCTTTGAAAACTGCAGCAGAAATGCTCTTGATGGAGGAAAATAAAGAGAAGCAAATAGCTATCTTCACAGATGCAAAGTCAGCTGTCTCAATACTGAAGAGCAAAAACAGCACAGAACTAGTTGACATAAGAGCAGCACTCCATGGTCTATGCCAGAAATTTAAAAAAAGTTGTAATACAGTAGATCCCATCACATTGCAGTATACCTGGAAATGAAGAGGCTGACAGACTAGCAAAAGAGGGCGGTCGCCTACCACAGCCTGACATAGACATAACCTATAATGAGGCAAAGAGGTTTATAAAAAGCACTTATAGAATCAAATGGGAATCAGAGCATCCAGGCCACCAGAAGGATGATGCATATTACAAACTCGACCGAAGAGAACAAGTAGCAATCTTCAGACTCCACACAGGACGTAACAGGCTGAAATACTACTTGTTCAATAAACTAAAAATAGGAATGAATGTAATTGTGGAACTGGTAAAATGACAGCAAAACATTTTCTGCAGGAGTGCCCAGTATATGCACAACAGAAAGATATTTTGGCCCACGCCTGCTTCATTTGAGGAAAAGCTCTATGGAGATATCAACAAGCTCAAGTTGACCACAGCTTACTTTAACTACATTCAGGTTGACATGTAAAGGTGTATGAAGAAGTATTTAGACTGCCACACTTCATACCACAGGTATGTCGATTACAAAAGCGTTCCAGAGGCATGAAATGGAATATTGCTTGGCTAGCAAATCCATTATGTGGAAAGTCCAAATCAAAAGCTCACTGTGTGGATGTCATCTGCAGACTGCATTCTTCTGGTTTCTGGAGGAACAGCCTGTTTTGAACGGAAGGCCCAATATATGGAAGTGAGGCTAAGCAGCCATGTGCAGGATGTGACAATTCCTTGGATGAGCCCAGTACCAGAGTGCTATGTGTCGGCTCTGCAATTATGGAAGCCTCCTTGGATGGCGGGGAATGCCCATGGTCTGCTCCTGCCTTCCCTTGAGGGCTGACCAGGATGTCTTTGGCTGTTCTAAATGTGCCAGTTGGGATGGCGGATAACACCACAACAGTGAGAGTCAAACGTCCTAAGAAATCCCCGGGAAGGTAAACCCGGTCAACTAATGCCTGCAGAAGTCGGATGTGTCGGCCTAATGGCGCAAGAACGCAGCTCTGCTGTAAACAGGCACAACACAATCACTTACACAAAAAAAAAAAAAAAACTCCGGATGAACGCAGAAGAAGAAGATAACCTAACATTCATTGACAGTTTGTGATTTACTAGACAATGTCACAGTCAGCAGTTTGCTCTTGTTTTCAGAATGGCAGATGCTCATATTGTTTAAATCAACGCTTTCACATCGCCTGCGGCTGGTTTTGAACCCTTGTTAAACAAGGCGAAATGAAATGAATAAAATGTTTTTAGCACCAGTGAAATAATATTGAGAGGACACGGCATGTGCCGGCTGAGGGCCAATGCTTCATTGGAGATAAAGGGCAGAAGAAGAAGAAGTGTACCAGTTACGCATGCTGTAAAGTTCTGTATGATTTCATATAATTAGAAATGATAATTGTCACAACTATACATACAGTGTCATGACAGGTAGTTTCAGTATTTTGTCATGCAGTGATTTGTTTGTTTACAGATTGAGAAGCAGAAACGAATAGAAAGAATAAAACACAAGACCCAGCAACTTCAAGAACTAATATTACAGGTAACATATATTCTAAGCACAGCAACTCCAGTTACATGCCATTCTTTGGCATTGAGGATATAGTGCTGGGCACTCGTCATCACATTTAGAGGATCTACAACATTTAGTAGATGCGGTTGTTGCTCACAGTGAACAACTAGGGTTAGATTTCAATTGTAAGAAGACAGATTATAGTAGACACTAGGAAGAAGGACAATCACAATGTAATATACAAGTAAATGGGGATATTCTTAACCCTTTACCGGGCAGGTATTTGTCTATTTTGTAGCCCTGAACAAGCAAGAAGAATTTTGAGGTTCGGTAAAATTTTGGGTTACGTTAGTAAAAATATATGTACGTTGTTAGTCAACAGATTTTAGTCAAATAAACAGCAAAATGAAAGGAAAAGCATGCAGAATATTTTACTGACGTGAATGTTGCCGCTAATCCACACATGAACACAAATATTTACAAAATACAACATATTGTTTGTGATTGTCAGTCATCTATACGGCAATTTACAAACACATTTTCAGAATCATAATCACTTTCTTTAAAGTCTGACTCGCGACTGCTAATGCAAGGTAATGCTGATCACTGATATCTAGCTCCGATTAATAGTCAACTTTGTGCCTTTCAAAGTTACTTACATTGACCCAGCGAAATCTCTGCTATCACTTGAAGAATTGTCGAAATCCATTTTGAAATACAAAGCATAAAACCAACAAAAACTATTTTAAAAATCCGTTCAAATTCAAAGTACACGATTGCGAATGGCGGCCACGTTGTCAAGCTATCAGCGAAACCGAAAGTAGACAATCGGAAGTCTCGGAAAGCCGGACGGACGGATTCATTTCGGACGGATTGCCTGTTCTGGGGTAGAAACGTTCCCGGATGTTTTGCCCGGTAAAGGGTTAAACAAGTGAAACAGTACAACTATCTCGGAACAGTCATAACATTAGCTGGGAGATGCCTTGAAGAGATTAGAATAAGAATCGCCATGGCAAAGGTAGCTTTTTGCAAGATGGAAAACATACTGACCAATATAAAGATGTTATTTGCAATGAGAAAAAGTGTGTTGTAGTGCTACATAGAACCTGTGCTTTTATATGGATGTGAAGAGTGGACAATGAGCAGTCAAGCTGAAAAACATCTAATGGCTGTGGAAATGTGGTTTCTGAGGAAAATGCAAAGAATACCATGGACAAACAGAAAAACCCATGACCAAGTTCTACAAGAAACAAGTGAAAACCGTAAACTGATTAGAGAAATTAGACGTAGACAGTCACAAGTTTTTGGACATGTTATGAGAAGAAATAAATTGGAGAACTTGATGACAGCTGGCAAGATTGAGGGGAAAAGAACAAGGGGAAGGCCTCGGCTAGTGGTATGGTCGAGACAAGAAGACAGAAGTATGGTGCTTGCCCATAAGTTACTGGGGCTCATAAGGGGAGCAAATAATATTTACTCTGTAGCCTACCATGCAGGTCATAAGAGACAACTAAGGAGGGTTGAGATGAGACTGGCTACCCCATAGAACAACTGAAGCTGCAGAATCAAACCAGTCATGAATAAGTCTACATAGGGCTTGGCGTGAGTTTGTTTAGGCCCACTGCTCCACTGGGAGGTGATTAATTCATACGCACTTGAAAGAATTGAATCACTGTATACTCCAGGGTGTCTGTCTGCCTTGCACACATCCTGACAAGACTGTCTTTCAGTACCCATCTCTTACAGATATCAGGAAATTATTATCCAATGGCTGGTCCAGTGTAGAACTGTTCCCTCTGAAGTCTTTCAACATTCCTCTCTGTCATAAGTCAGATGTCCTGTCTCTGTTGCTGTCAGCTGTTGCTCTCTAGTTATACTATTCTCGGGTTTTCTCAGTGTGTCCGCATATCTCTTTACATGCCTGAAATATTTCATCTTTCTTAATTATCAATTTTCTATATTGAGTTCTTGTTCTTTTCCATTAATTTTTAGTACTTCAACACTTACATCAAAGGCATGTATGTGCCTTCTATTCTAGCTGTGTAAAATCTCCTTGTTTCACACATGGAATATTATTAGGAAATTACAGCAAAGCAAGTTAAACGAACCACATATAGAATAAAGCAACATCACATGCATGCATCACTATAGGACGTTAAATCAAAGGAAGAGCGGCCAAGTGCTGCTGCATGAATATTTCATGTACCAAGTTAATCTTTCGACTTCCCTCTATATCTGCAGCTAATCGTCATCATCATGTGCCCTGCCAGATTGTTTAATTGTTCATGTATCTCTACAAATCTCAGACCTTGGTGTCCTTGATTAGTTCTGTTGATGATATCCCTCCATGCAACTGCCTTAGGCCATCTTGCACCATTTCTCTTGGTCTGCCCTCATCTACTGCCGATATTTCTCATCGTCACGTTTTAAAATTCCTCTCTTCTCATTGCTTGATGAAAGAACACGGTCTTTCTTAATACAATGTTCAACCTTCATTAGCCCCTTCCAAGCACTTCATGTTAGGTATTTGCAACACCCATATCTTCTTTGCTTCCAACTTTCCCCAGTTTGTTCTTTCACTTTCTATGACTCACTGCCATACAGCTGATCAGATTGTATATAACGTTTCAGTAGACTATCCCTGACATTTAATGAGAATGGCTTAATACATAATATGCTTTTCATCTTCTGAAATGCTGTGTTTGTTTGGCCTATTCTGCAGCAAATAGCGTTTAAAAATCTGGTGCAGAGAAACCGGGAGCTAGAGAAGTCACAAGGCCCTCCTGCTTCCAACTCCGCCATACAGCTGCCTTTCATCATCGTAAACACAAGCAAACAGACTGTCATTGACTGCAGCATTTCCAATGACAAGTATGTTTTGCATCTCATCTGTCTTTATCCTTCGCTTGTTATGCATACGATAGTCTCTCTCTTTTGTTGTGTTAGTCTCTGTCCTTTTCTTGTATGTTAGTCTCTGTCCTTCTCTTGTTGAGTGTTAGTCTCTGTCCATCTCTTGTTGAGTGTTAGTCTCTGTCCTTCATTTGTTGAGTATGTTAGTCTCTGTCCTTCTCTTGTTATGAGTATGTTGTCATGTCTTTGCCTTTCTCTTGTTTTGAGTATTACTGTCTGTCTTTTTCTTGCTGTTTTTATAATTTGTTTTTGTTTTTCGTTTATAACTACTAATGTACTTTAGTTGTCGCTCAGAAAGTAACATGCATAAATACCTGGATGGCTTGGCCACGTGGCATGGTCAAGACAGGAACACGGAGCTGATCCACGACTCTGGTGATCAAGTGAGATGGCAGAACATGACTGCCCACGCTTTTCGGCATGGCACATGATGGATGGATGGATTTTGTTTGTGCGCTGCGCATGCTCATGAGACACCTAGCGTCACCTGACAAACGGGAATATAAAGTTCGATGTTGCTGTCACCTAATGACACCTGTAGAAAACACCAACTACATTTACAGAACTATGCGACTTACTTATTGACTCGCCTTCGTACGTAACTTATTCATTTTGATTACTTGTATACATACTTTCCTTGTTTATGTTTAAGCTGTTACTGTGTACTTTGCTTTTTTACATCCCAGTGTGTACATACATGTAGTAGATTGTTGGGCATCATGAAGACTGAATCTGTTAGTTTTGATTTCTGTGGCAAGTGGTCTCCTAGTGCTCTTTGTGCAGACTTGTTGCACCTTGATAAAGCTGTTTATCTTGTGTGCTGTAGCAAATTGGAGAAAATATAAGGTTTCATGTGGCATATGCTGATGGAGGCTATCCTTCGTTATCAACTGAGTAAGACTAAGCACCTGTGAGCATGCGTGGAGTAGTATTATAAACATTCTGTAAACAGTAATGAGTACACATGATGTCCTCTTAGAATTAGCTTTGACAGTGCGGATCTAAATACTTTTTTGCCAGTGTTATATTACTGCATGCTTTCTCAGGTGTGTATGTTAGAGCAGTTGCTAAAATCAAGAAATAAATGAAAAGAAAAAAGTAGAAAATGTCAGCTATACAAAAACACAGATGCAAGTAACTGAGGATTTTGCAGCTATAAAGTCTTCAGCAGTTAAAAAAAAAGAGGCAAGAGGCGACTAATGAAACTACGTACATTTTGAAAAATAAATGTGAGTATTCTTCTGTTGTATGAAAGAGAGTCCTACTTGATAAAAGTACTCCAGCAGCCTGGAAATGATCAAGTTGGGTCTGTAAAACGAGAAGATAGGCAGACGAGAAATGGGTCTTTCATCACTTAACACTGAGGTCTAAGATTTTGTCACTCTATGTCACCTTGTTACCTGGCAAAGAACTATTAAACGTAGTTCAGTGAACCAGGATATTTATACTAAAGATGCAAGTCTGCAAAGTGATGTTTTCTACACTAGTTAGTTAGTTGCGGTTCCAATTTCAAGGTAACGGGTCATCCCCATTATGCTCTGAGCCAGTGAACATCACACAAAAAGCTCCTCACTGCCCAATGTGAAAAGTGGAACAGACAGGAGTCTCGACAAGCCAACAGCTCGCACAGGTACACTGCATAATACCGCCGCCAGAATGCCAACACAAAAGTCCTCCACGAAAAATAAAGTTCATTGTCGATGGAATCAGCAGTCACCAGAAAGACTTCATTGACCCGGGTTTTATCACACAATGTTCGGTCTCTTTCCGCAGGGTGACCCGCCGAAAGTGACACAAAGCACGAACACCGTAGTTCTGACTCCCTGAAAAATGCACACGTGAACCAAAAAGGCAAACCAGTCAATTCAGCGACAGCCGGCCATTGTTCCGAACATGCAGTTCGCTGTGCAAACAACAGCAGACAGATGTAAGCGCATTCCACATGAATCTCACAGCTAACAGTGTCGCGCCATGCACTCACTCAGTAGCAGGGCGACGGAACCATGTACTATTAGGTCAGAAAAAGACAAATTATGGAAAAGTCTTTTGGCATGAAAGCTGTATGAAAACTTAATAGCACGTATGCTGCCTGTGTACAAAAAAAAATCTGCAAAAATCAATCACTCGCTCCTGATAGAGTTCAGAATGTGTTACATTTATACAATTATAATGGTGACTTAAGTGGTTTATAATGTTGTTTTTGACAATTTTCTCACAGATATGAATACTTGTTCAAATTTGACAACACTTTTGAGATCCATGATGACATTGAGGTTTTAAAGAGAATGGGCATGGCCTTTGGTCTGGAGCGTGGCCAGTGCACGTCACAGGATCTTGCCCGGGCTTCCAAAATGGTACCAAAGTCTTTGGAACCTTATGTTATAGGTGAGGTTTGCTTTTAGATCTGCAGTCATTGGGTCTTTTATGTGTTAGGTGAGTTTTGTTGTGAGTTCTGTTTATAGATATGAACGTAATCTTTGGCAGTTGATATTACGCTGTAGGTGTTTTGTTTGTAGAGTGAACATAATCTTTGGGGGTTGGTACTAAGCTATAGGTGTTTTCTTTGTAGAGTGATAATTTTTAGGGCTTGGCACAAAGTTATTGTTGTATTGCTTTAATGTTTACATATTGTTACTGAACCTTGTATTACTGGGTTGCTAGTGACTATTCATGTTGCATAGATGTATACTTATCAGATTCTTAGGAGCCTTAAATTGTAGGTGAGTTTTTCTTTAGTGCTGGCATATATTTTTTGTGATTGGAACCTCATGTCATAGATTCTTTCCCTCTGGAAAGATTTCTTATACCAGGCTTTTGATTTTGAATTCATTACTTGTTGTTTATGTTTTTCTTAATCATCATCATCATCAAGTGCCGTGCCGGCTGGCGTAGGCGTTCATGGCTCTCCATAGATCTCGGTCTTTGGTTTTCTGGATCAACTCTGCTGCTGATATTCCTCCATGCCACCGTCTCAATCCATCCAGCATCACTTCTCTTGGTCTACCTCTGCCTCTCTTCCCCTCGATCTTTCCAGTTGTTACGATGTTCTCCAATGCCTCTCTTCTCATCACATGACCGAGGAAAGCTGTTTGTCTCTGTCTTATTGTTGTATATAATGTTCTAGTTTCGTTAGCCTGTTTCAGGCAGTCGTCGTTAGTTACTCTGGCAGTCCAAGGAATTCGCAACATTCGTCTCAGGAACCACATCTCTGTTGCTTCTAATTTCTTCTTAATTTGTTCATTTACATTCCAAGATTCACTGCCATACAGCAAAACTGGTTCTACATAGCATTTCAGCACTCTCTTTCTTACATTCAGTGATAGTGACTTATTGCATAAGATACTCTTCATTTTCTGAAATGCGGCTTTTGCCTGCCCTATTCTGCTCCTAATCTCTGTTGTACATCTTCCATCTGATGTTATAAATGCCCCTAGGTATCTAAAATTATCAACTTTGTTAAGGATTTTCCCTTCTATTTCTATGTCACATTTTGGTGTCACAATTTTCTTTGATATTACCATTGTTACTGTTTTCTTGATATTCAAGGAGAGTCCTTTCCTTGCACTCTCTGTTACTACTACGTCTAATAATTGTTGTAGGTCTGTTGAATTATCCGCCACCAATACTGTGTCATCTGCATAGCGTATATTATTTATATTATAACCTCCAACTAGTATTCCTGGCATCTCTTTGATCTCTCTCATTATTACTTCGCTATACAGGGAGAACAGATCTGGTGACAAGACACACCCTTGTCGTACTCCTAGCTTTATCTGTTCGTAACTACCCTCTTTATTTCCCATTTTAATTGCTGCTACTTGGTTCCAGTAAATATTCTTTATTATTCTTAAATCTTTTCCATCAGTGTTGATATCTTCCAACATTTTAATCAGTTCATCATGTTTTACTTTATCAAATGCCTTAGTATAATCTATGAAGCACAAATATGTCTCTCTGTTTCTCTATTGACCTTTCTATTAGTGTCCGTAATGTATAAATTGCATTGTTTGTGCCCTTTCCTTCCACAAATCCATACTGTTCTTCACTAATTTCCATTTTTATTTTCTTTTTGGTTCTTCTCATTATGATTCTGAGTAGAAGCTTAGTGATATGGTTTATGAGGTTAATTGTACGAAAATCTTCACAATCAATTGCTCCTGGTCTTTTTGGTATAGCTATAAATACAGATTTCAGCATATCACTGGGTAAATATCCACTGCTGTAAATATCATTCAACATTTTGGTTAATATATCTACTCCAAATTCTCCCAATACTTCTAATTCTTCTATTGTGATTTCATCTGGCCCAGCTGTTTTTCCTTTCTTCATACGTTTCATAGCGTCAGCGACTTCTTCTTTCAGAATAGGTGGACCTTCTAAGTTACTATCTTCTGTTAATTCTTCCCTTTCTCCTTCATATAATTCTCTTATATACTCATTCCACCTCGTCATTATAGCATCTTCTTCTAATATTATCTTTCCTGTTTTTGATTTCAAACACCCTGTATTTATTCTTATTTTTCTTCCTGTAAGCTCACTGATTTGTCTGTGCATATTTTTTGCATCTTTAATGGAATTTAATTCAATTTTTTTGCATTGCTCGTTTAACCAACTTTCTTTAGCCTTCCCACGTTTATCTTTTATTTCTTTATTTATCTTAGCATATTCTTGTTTGTCATTTTTACTCTGTTTTCTTTTGTCCATCAGTTTTAAGATATCTTCATTCATCCATTTTTTCTTGGCTATTTTGCCTCTCTCCGGTAATACTTCTTTGCTAGTTTGATGAATGGAGTCCCTTAACATTTCCCATTGTTCATCTATACTCTGTATTTTAGTTATTGCATTGTACCTATTTTTCACAGTCACTCTGTATTGTTCTTGCATTTCTTTATCTATTTTCAGAACCTCTTTATTAAGTCTCATGTTCTTAACCATTTTTTTCCCTCTCTTTAATCTTACTTTTATATGTCCACATAGTGGTACATGATCACTATTACAGTCAGCACCAGGCATTGTCTTTACATTAATTAAAGCATTTCTAAATCTTTTATTAATTAGTATGTAGTCAATTTGGTTGCGTATTTTCTTATCAGGGCTTATCCATGTGTACAGTCGTCTTTTATGGTGTTTAAACCATGTGTTTCCAATTATCATATCATTGATATTTGCCCATTCTATTAGCTTTTCCCCTCTTTCATTTCTTGTACCTAAACCATAATTCCCCACTGCATCCTCCATTTTTCCCTTTCCTACTATTGCATTAAAATCACCAAGTATTATCTTTATTTCTTGTGATCCAATTTGAGCCATCGCCATTTCTATTTCGTCATAAAAGTGTATTTCTTCATCACTACTGCTTGCTGTTGGTGCATATACTTGTATAATATTTATGTCTATTGGTTTGCCTTTGATTTTTACCATAATAACTCTATCTGAAATACACCAGTATCCATTAATTGACTTGGCTGTTTTTTCGTCTAATATTATTCCTACACCTTTTTCATGTGTATCCCCTCCAGAATAAATTATTGTGTGATTGTCAGCTATAATTTTGCCCGATCCCTTCCATCTCATCTCACTAACGCCTAGTATATTCATTTTCATGCTATCCATCTCTCTTAGAACATTGGTCAACTTTCCTAGCTCATTTAATGTCCTAACATTCCATGTTCCTACTCTAAATTTATTTATTTTAGTTAAGTTTTTGCCATCAGTAGCTGGATGACGGTCTGGTGTCACCTGTGGCTCATGACTGTCCCTACCGGACGAGGATGCCCTAAGACAGCCATTAACGTCCTTCACTAACTTTGAAATATGTTTTGCCATGAATATTGTGTTTTATTGACGTGTTTAAAATATTTCCTGCCTCTAATGTATACATTTGAGTAATTTTAGTATACCTATAACACCCTTAATCTTTCTCTAGGGAATCCTTAAACAAACAAATCCTTAATTTGTCCGTTATTTTAATTTCACCTCAAACACCTTTATGTATTTAAAAAAATAAACTGCGTAGGATGAATCCCTCCTGGGTGGAATTTTAAACTTGACCTGGGCGTTAAGTTTGATCCAGCCTAACAATGGGAACTAGAAAATGTATTGGGAAATAAAGGTGACTTTACCTCCAAGTGCCGGATGGTCTATACAACTGGGTCTAGCACCATATGCTCAGTGTGCCTGAACACTTGTCCACTCATATAGGGTGTATTTTTAATGACTGCAGTGTTTGAAAATATTGCTGGTCCAAGTTTTGTATTCACCATCTGTAAAGTTCATGCAACATAATAGGTAAATACAAAACTTGGACCGACAATATTTTCAAACACTGCACAGTCATTAAAAATACACCCTGTACAAGGTATTTGATTGTGTAACTGCGTATATGACATGTTTAAATCCTTAACAGCTACAGACAATTCCAAGGCATGTGTGTCAACTGATTGATTTTCACGTATACTAAGTGCTGGTAAAACATGGCTTTTCTAGCTGTTTTCCTGCACAGAGGCTACAGCTCAGTAACCATGATTTGATATTGTTTCAGAAATGGCCAACAGCTCCACCCCATTCCAGTCCAATGCTGTCCGTCCGGTCGATCCTTCTTCAGCAACAGCACAGCAAGCCAGGTAGATGTTTATTGTAGCTGTGTGATAAGTGTGGCTGGTATTTTGTCTTGTTAACTGTTGGAAGAGTTGGTCATGGTAGACGTCGTTTGTACTTTCTGTAGCAAGCCCAGATTGTTGTATGTCTTCTGTAAGATTGCTGTTGTTAATGAAGTAGTTCTAAGTGGACCATTACTTGGAAATGTATAGGCAATCAAGGGAGTCAGGCATGTTATTTTGTAAGTCATTAGGCTGCCTTAGGTGATGTGTTGATCTTCAGTGTTGATCTTCAATATAACCATTCATGCTTTCTGTGGATTGACTTGTTATATCGTTCCTCAGGAACTGTGTTTGCGGGCGTTTAGGTTTTTGGTAAACAGTTCTTGTTGGTCTTCAGTTGAACAGTTCTTATTTTATAGTTTTTAAATAAAATTCTTTTTATAGAACAGCTCTTTTTGAAGAGGTTTTCAGTAAAACAGCTCTTGTACTGATCATACAATGATGCCGCTCTTTTATAGGTCTCCAATAGGGCAGTTTATATGAATATATCCATCATGAATAAACCAACTCTTTTGGATGCTTGGGTTTTCTTCATCAGAGCTGCATTATGTGTTCAGGAGAACCGCTGTTGTAGAGTCTAGATTTTCAATAATACTACATGCTCTGATGCACTCATGGCCAGTAAGAGCAACTCCTGCCTTTGCTATTCAGATCACGAGCAGCACAAGCCCACCGGAGATCTGGGATATTCCAGATTGATTGGCTAGCATTGTCCAACAGGATGGATTCTATGCTCAGGGCATGCAGGTGTGTGGGGCAACGAACAGGCTGATAGGTCAACTGCTGCTGCTGCCCCACTGGGTGGAGAGCTACATAACAATAAAGGTGATGTGGTGAAAGCTGCCTGAATCAGGTGGAGTCTCCATATAGGGAAAGACCGGCTAAGCATGAAGTGAGTTGAGGAGAGGAGCTGGACAGTACTCTAGGCATAGAGGATTACCAGACAGACTTTTAATCAAATTGCTACTAGAAAATCAGCGTGGAAACTCCTTTGTTGGCTTTTGAAGATGGGGATAAAATGCGTTGAAATGTGCAAAGTGTGGTGATGTTGATTCTTAAATTCAGTATTCCACCAAGGAAGAGAACAAGCTTGCCAGAGGTAATCAATGGCACACTAGAAGTGATGAAAAAAGGCTGTTAAAGAGATGCAGAGAAGACACTGCTATAAAGCACATGAGACCCATTGAATGGGCATACAGAAAGATACACAGTTGAATTTCTGAGGAAGGTAACAGACATTGGTACTGGTGAAGTATATGTACAATTAATAAATGAGCATATCAGTATCTCTCTTCTTTTTTGTTGGCACTCATTTGCTTTGAATTAAAGCGTAGAACAAACCACTTCTAGTAGTGCTGGACTGAATTTTGCATGTGGATTAGCTTTCCCTATTAACAGTGTCCCCTCACCATCAGGCAAACCCACTCCGACTGCAGAGGTACTTGTAATTTATGTCCCCAAGTCAAGGACGATAGGTCAACATTTTAGTCTAACTGTCCGATGTTGGGGCTAAACCCCTTACCTCGGCATCAGAACACGCATTCTTATCTAATCGGCCGTGCTGACCTACAATATCTCGCATGATTGCTGGAAAATTCTCAAATAACTTCACAACATAGGTAGACACTCTCAAATCAACAGTGAACACCATCAAGAAATATAGATTCAGCACAAGGAAAAGCAGTGACTTCACATATTCCCAGTAAGTCATTGCAGCATGTAATTAGTATTCAGCACCAGTGTCTTTTCTTCATCTCGTGATTCGCTGGCATTTGTTTAATTCTCTCCATTAGCTTTATATTGGTGATTCTTGCATATAATTTTAGGCTATCTATTACCAGTTATCTTGCTACTATAGAAATATCTTATATCATCACATCTATTTCATACCTCTCAATTACATTGCTAGTCGCGGTTCCAACTTCATGGCAAAGGGTCACCCCATAATGCTCCATTCCTGTGCCAGTGAATGTCAGAAATGCTCCTCACTGTCCCATATGAAAAAAAATAGACAATAGTTATTTTTATTGTTATAATGCTTCCAGTATCACACATGTTTTGTTAATGATGCATTATCTCTTTACCACGAGAGTTCATTTCTGTAATCATCATGTGAACTGTGCATCCTGTTGCAATCACTTTTTGTGTTCTCCTTCTTTTCTAGATATCAGCAGCAGTCTACCTCACAGTCCACATCCGCATCCTTGTTTGGCCTGTCAGACAGTACAGACAGGGAGGTCATGACAGCCCTGTCTCGGCAGTCGAGTACCAGTTCTTTTGATCAGAATTCCCGAGGAGCGGCCTACACACCTTCAGTTTATTCAGATGAGGAAGACTCAGATTCTGATGACTCCAGCACCGTGGACATGGGATGAGTTGTTGTGGAAGTTAATGTCATTGGGGTTGGGTGAATTACTGTATGAATGGATGGATGCTACTGGTGCCATGGGGGTGGATGTATTACGATGTTTGCTAAAAGTGAGTGCTTTGTTAAGCTTGTGACGTTGGACATATGAGGGACAAATTTTACAGAATTTTGCTGTTTAATTGAAATCCACGGAATATGTTTGATTGAATTTAAAAAAATTTGGGAAGTAAAAATGAAGATCAAAGCTAGCAGATTGTTGTTAAAGATTTAAGGAAGCAGAATTATCAAACAGACATTAATCCATCTGCATGTAACCATATGATGGTTGCCCGAAAAACATCTCATTACTCTTGTTAACCTTCACATACAGAGTCCTCCCACTCTGATCCCCTTCTATGTGAAATAATTACTGTTCTGTATGGGAAATATAGGTCATTTATATAGATAATTTACAATGTTGTATTTTAGTTTGTTCATTGAGAATTAGATGTACGCTGTGAGGTAACAATGCTTGGCTCTGTCTGTTTATGGAAAATTAGATGTTAGCATTTGTTCATGGAGAATTAGATGTTGGCTCTGTTTGTTCATGGAGAATTAGATGTTGGCTCGGTTTGTTCATGGAGAATTAGATGTTGGCTCGGTTTTTCATGGAGAATTAGATGTTGGCTTGGTTTGTTCATGGAGAATTAGATGTTGGCTCTGTTTGTTCATGGAGAATTAGATGTTGGCTCGGTTTGTTCATGGAGAATTAGATGTTGGCTCTGTTCGTGGAGAATTAGATGTATGTCGTGAAGTAACAATGCTTGGCTCTGAACTTTGGGAGTGACTGGCAGGCCAACTGACCACTTCATGTTCTGCAAGTAACCACAGTTAGCCTCAATGTGGGGGTATAGCATTTGAATGTAGCATTTAACATTTCCAGCATAAAACACATGTACACAGCATCTTATATTACAAGCAGATACTGACAGACTCCTACTGCAAGTGGTATGGATCATGTGAGACTATTGCTGTTGTAGGAGACACTCCGTTTGATGTAAATGTGCTTACAGGCTGTGTAGAAATCCCACATTTTGGTGTGTCTGTTTAAACCACTTTCTCGTGATCAGGCAGGAAGATCAGCAACATAAGAAAGAGTTGATTTATTTGGTTGTTTCAGGATTTGATATTTAAATATTGAGCACAACCCACTACTGGCAACGCTGATCGCATTCTGGTATGAACCTGAGGCCAATCCACGTCAATGCGGAAGCACTAGACTCGAGTTTCGCTCTCGTTTGAGCTCGTCAGTAGTGCATATCCTTGACCGGACCTGGAAACAAACCCTGGATCACTGGCGTGTGAAGCGGGTGTGTAAACACTAGACCACACGCTGGACACAGCCAAATTATCACAACAGAATACCACGTCACTCATCGTAGGTTGTAGGTCAAGATTTGCCCGATTGCCGCGACTAACGTCTGTCAATCGATGTGGACCCGAACGATATCAGGTCTTCTCACTGGCAAGGCACACCAGGCCGCCTAAATTCCAGCGAGCAATAATCAAATTGATTTATTTGGTTGTTTCGGGATTTGAGATTTAAATATTGAGCACAGCCCATTACTGGCAATGCTGATAAGAAAGAGTCTTAACTATATAGGACCTTGAAGAATAAGAAGACCTGGCACAGTTGTAACCAGAGCTGAGAAATCAGACTGAATGAGATGGAGAATTTTTATTAGAAAAATTTTCTTCAAACCATTTCAGTTGGAATCAGAAACAAGAGAGTTTCATGTTATTGTTGGATGAAGCGAACTGAACTGAACTGTTTTACAGTCTGCTTATGTGAGAAATAAACATTTTCAGATTGTTGTTGGGTAACAGAGAAATATAAACATTTCTGGTGTTGGATAAAGGTGTAAAGATAAAGCTTCTTGTTGATGGACAAGGAAGGTAGAGGCAACTATTTTGGGTGTTGTTGGATTAAGGTGTACTGATAAAGCATGCTATGTTATTGTTGTTGGACTGGGAGAAATACATGTTTCTGGATTTGTATAAACATAATAATGTTTAGGTTATTGTTGAAAATGGTGGTAACTTCTGTCTTCCAGATAGTCAGATTGCGCAATACCTGCAGCTTTTGTGTGTGTATGCTTCCAGATAGTGAGATTAATACTTTGTGTCTTTTGTGTATATGCTTCCAGATAGTGAGATTGAGTAAAACTTTTGTGTCTTTTGTGTGTATGCTTCAAGACTGAGTAATACTTTGTGTCTTTTGTGTGTGTGCGCGCCTGCTTCAGGTCCTGATTGGATTTGGTTTGCACCAATTGTTTCAATTTCTTTCTTTTGTCTTGCTTTTTTTTTTTTTTTTAAATTCTCATTTCTAAAAAAATTAATGCATTATCATAAATACTTATCTCATTTGGGTAATTCCTGCTGGCACATTTTATCCAGTATCATATTGATGCAGGTAGCTACCTGTCTATTCTAAATAGAGCCAGGAAAAGGCAAGAGTAAGACAATTTGTACCATGTCTTATAATGGATTTAACTAGCTCATGTTAAATCCTGTAAGTTTCACACAAATATGGGGTGTCTGTGGTTAAGTAAGGTACTTGTCTTCTTGTGTTAACTGTTTGAGTATGGTTATGAAAGCTACGTGATTATGATAGTTCTGTGACTATCCATTTCATAGATAGAGGAAGTATGGCCTATGACAATGAAATGAAACTAAATATTATACTAGAAAAGTGTATTCATTATTATTTCATTGTGAATAAAAGGCCAGATTTCCTGCTATATATGCTAGAGGATGCTATATCTCTCCTGGATTTACTTTTTTTTAAAAATGTGTGGACTGAAATATTGGAGTTCACGTTTTGGCAGCTAAGAAATTGAATGCAAATCTTTTGACTATGTAAATGAAGCTTGTTAAATCTTATATTAGTAAATTACATGTGATAGATGATTTTCTCACTTCTTTAGAGTAGCTGTGAGAGTACTCGTGTAAACAGAATGTGTGTTTAGTGTAGCTGTCACAGTACACACATGTAGACATGCTGTGTATGTTTAGTGTAGCTGTCACAGTACATATGTGTAGACAGAATGTGAATGTGTTTAGTGTAGATGTCACAGTACATACGTGTAGACAGAATGTGTGTGTTTAGTGTAGCTGTCACAGTACATACGTGTAGACAGAATGTGTGTGTTTAGTGTAGATGTCACAGTACATACGTATAGACATGTGTGTGTTTAGTGTAGATGTGAGAGTACACATGTGTAGACAGTGTGTTTAATGTAAATGCATACATAGACAATGTGTGTGTTTAATGTAGCTGTCACAATACATATGTGTAGACAATGTGTGTTTAGTGTAGCTGTCACAGTACATACGTGTAGACAATGTGTGTGTTTAGTGTAGCTGTCACAGTACATACGTGTAGACAATGTGTGTTTAGTGTAGCTGTCACAGTACATACGTGTAGACAATGTGTGTGTTTAGTGTAGCTGTGAGAGAACACATATGCAGACAGAATGTGTGGTTACTGTAGCATATGATGAACATATGTGTGTTTAGGGTAGCTGTGATGCACAAGTGTAGACAGTGTGTTTAAGATAATGGTGATGCAAATGTGTAGACAGGTGTGTGTTTAGGGTAGCTGGGATGCACAAGTGTAGATAGTGTGTTTAAGATAATGGTGATGCAAATGTGTAGACAGGTGTGTGTTTAGGGTAGCTGGGATGAACATAATGTAGACACAGGGCGTGGGAAAATATCAGGGATCCAGAGCACAGAAATGTGGTTGTAGAGAATACTAATCTCTGCGTTGTCCAGCATGACATGTGACACAACACATAATTGACAAGCATTTTTTTTCTAGACAATATTCTGTTGTTCACTTGTGCTTTTTCAAAGATTAGATAATCTAAATGTGATGATGAAAATTTTCTGTAACTAATTAGGTGTGTGATAATTTTGTGCCAAGAGCAACTAAACACTTTTTTCTAGGTATATTAAATGTGATTACATTCTTTACACACATTTTTCTCTAACTGGGTTGAACATGCACTGATGTGCTAATGGGCAAAGTATACTATATTCACTAAACTAGCACTGTCACTAAGGTAACTTATCAAAGTTAGATTGTGGAAGTTAACAATACATTATAATGCAACTTAGACAAGGATAAATAAGAAAGTAAAGGCAGGCTATAGAAGTAAAAACAGTTAAAATGTTTTAAGATAACTTTTCAGAGTTGACAAAAATAAGGAGAAACTGGTGTAACTGACAAATGGAAAGATAAATTGAGAGCAGTAACATATATGTGAAAGTTAGTAAAGAACGCTGAATGAAGTGTTGTGTTTTATTCAGCAGAAAGATGTTGTGAAAATCCAGGTTAGTGGACTGTCCAGACAAGAGACTTTAAAAGGCAGGATGTCATTTTGTCTTTTTTATGAAGCGTGCCCATTTGATCAGTAGATATTTTCCCTTCCAGTTGCTTGATCCCTGATATTTTTCCTTCCAGTTGCTTGATCCCTGATATTTTCCCTTCCAGTTGCTTGATCCCTGATATTTTCCCTTCCAGTTGCTTGATCCCTGATCTTGGAGTGTTTAGCTTTCAGTCATGTTTCACCATGGGTTCGTGTACCCTAAGATGCAGGAAACCACACAGTTCCTTGTCTCTTGTGCTTGTTCAAGTAGTCCCCTTTTACAGAGTTTAAAACATTCTTTGCAGTGTATCTCTACGTGTTATAGTCAGAAGCCTTTGCCTCTCAGATTATAGTGCTATATGAGAAGGCAGTAAGTCAAATGGTTTGGCCACGCAAGTAGGTTACCAACTAACAGTATACCACAACAAGCAATGATTACGGACCAGAGGGAAGCAGAGGAAGAGGCCGACCATGTAAACGATGGACGCAGGGAATAACAGGGAACATCGATACACGAAGCCCATAAGCGGGCACATAATTGTCACTGTTTATACTTCACCTCGACACCGCAAGGTACAAGAGGAACATGATGAGATGAGATGGTTAATGATGAAGACTAAGCACATCTCCTTGCATTGGTCATGTTCTATAGAACAGTTGCGTGACACTTCTATCTCGGATGGCCAAGGAGTATTGTTCAGTGTGTGCAGTCAGCACAAATAGAACTTAGTTTGTTAATGTGAATATACTTTTGTCCAAGTCGCATTGAAGGTTCATAAACCCTTTCTGTATTCATTTTCATTTGAAATAAGAACAGAAGAGTGCCTTGTGTCACCTGTATCATTCTAGACTATAGGCTGGATTATGAATACAATAACTACTGCCGGAAATGGAATTCAGTATACTCTGACAACACAGCTTGATTGCCCTCCTGTCACACACACAAAATCAGATACTAGCAAATGTGATGCAGGGTTACAAGTTAAGTGTGAAATTTCATAGGGGAATGATAAAGATAATGATAATAATTCAAGCAATAAATAACTTGATCTTCCTTGATGAAAACTCACTTCAAGAGGTGGAATCGTACATCCGTTTAGCTGGCAATGTAGACAGAGATGTGTTGTTTGAGTTTTGTTGTTATTGTTGTGTGGTCATTATTACCCTCCTCGAGGCAACAGCTAAACAAGTTAAAACCATGATTCAGTGACACCACTTATTGACCACATAGAGAATAGCTTCATGTCAAACAAGTGCACTGTGTTACGATAATGACTAAGTGCACTTTGTTACGATAATGACTAAGTGCACTGTGTTACGATAATGACTAAGTGCACTGTGTTATGATAATGACACCAGAGGTTTCTGAAGTTTGTAGATTCTTTGCGGCATGTCAACTTAAACATGTCAAACATGTAGTTGTTGTCACTAACCTGTAACTGAAATTTAGCATTGACCCCAAACGTGTACTATATTTAATGAGTTTGCTACCATAGTGACCTTTGATCATCAATATAAATCACACATATTGTCAGATGATCACATAATAACCGTGAAGATATGTTGAGATAATCATCTACACACATAGCTACTTCCAGATTTTGGTAAGCATTCACAGTTGCTGTGAGTGGATGATGAGAAGTTAGCATAAACTCACTCTTCAGCAGTCCTTCAATATGTACCAGCAGTCCTCTCATAGGACATCGGAAGGGGCCAATAACACATCATGGGATTGAATGAGTTAAAACCATGTGACAGAATCATCTGCAGGCTGGCATAACATATAACAGTTTGTGGTCCTTACAGTGGAGGTATAAAGAATTTGATTTTATAATGAAGATTGTACTAAGGCTTACACAGATTTGTTGAATATTTGTCTGTATATTTTGGAGTTACTTAACTAGATATGTGAAAATGGTGTCTGATTCAGACATTTAAATAAAAAAGCTTACACTTTTCATGTATTCTCCTCATGTTTTATTTTTTGTGCTGTTTTTGTGATTCTTTCTGTCCCTGGCAGTTACTGCTGTAAAATATACATGGACCAGAATGAGTTAAGTAATGACTGCCTGGGGTCATCATCATCATTATGTGCCTGCCAGCTGGCATGGGTGTTCATGTATCTCCACAGATCTCAGTCTGTGGTGTTTTGTGCCTGGGATAGGATTGAAGAAATAACTAACAGTTCATGTAACGGCTAGGGCTCAATGAGTTAATGTATCATTTGTGACAGACGTTAATAGTATAGTCTAACAGATGTGGCCTGCAGACAGCTGCTCAGGCCTGAGACTGCCATCGATTCAGCTCTTGCACATAATGTTTCCAACATTGCAAGCACAAAATCAAAATTGGAACATATTTTGCTTTTGGATTGTTTACTTGTGTTTGAGAAAAATCACTTTCCTATCAGCTTCTGTCCTTTGGGAAATTTTTACTTAGAAATGCATTCAAGCATGTTAGATTGTATTTTGAGGTGACAATTTTTCTTGTAACTTTCTATATATTAGTTGGTACAAGATGTGACATAAATAGTTTTCATGTAATTCTGTACGTTTATTGGAACAATTTTGTTTTTGAGATATAATACACATTTTGAGTTATTGTACGAAATCAAATAAGAAAAATTATGTCGGGTTTAACTTTTTGTATTTTGAAACAGGTGATGTTTATATTGCTTGAAAACAAATCCACCATATTACTTATTGGCGAAGCTAAAGATCTGGCTGGATGGTAGCGCTGTAACCCCATGTATGTGCCTACCATTGTAGATTGCCAGTGTGTTTCTGTGTCAGGTCAGCCTCTCAGACAACAGCCTGAATCAGGACAATATAATTTGTGTGCATTTATTCAGCGTGCTCCTGGGTGTGAATCTCAGCTAGTCCAGTAACTACCGCTAAATAACCATCGGTTCTTTCATCTCACTCAGGAGAAGCTAGATTAATAACTATGGATTCCATCAGATAAGAAACTCATGTAAAGTAGCAATGAGGACACAATGACCTCAGAAATAATAACTGTCTAGGATTCCATCAGAGAAGGTAACAACTTGGGCACGTGAAAAGTACAAATGAGGAAACTATGACTTTAAGAAAAGTGATAACTGTCTGCGATTCTATCTGAGAGCTTAGGAAGAAACATGCCACATAGCCATGAGTATTCACTAGCATCTTCCTGTCCTGACAGACGATGGTTTGTTACATTGTGCTACCAAATAAGCAAAACTATAACCCATGACGGTAAGGCCAGGGATGGAGTTATACCTCTCCATAGCACAAAGTCCGAGCGAAATTGTAGAGACCATGTGTTGCCCATGCAGCATAATCCCTCTCTCGGCTTGCCTAGTTTACTCCAGAGGAAATGTAACACCAATACATTAAGTGACCCCAACAAGTAATTAATAACTGGGATTTCATAAGAGAAGGTAAAAACGCGAGCAGAAACGTTTAAAATAGCAGTGAGGAAACAATGACCTCACAAGGTGGTAACTGTCTGGGATTTGATCATAGAGATCACATCTCAGGCAGAAACTCAGGTAGCAGCAATGGCTGTCTGGAACTTAAGGAGGACAAGACTAAAAGTAGTCTGGACATATAATGTAACTAATCAATGTATGATGTGTGACTTGCTACGTTAATGAGTTCAGCCTCTTCAGAAGCTTGGAGTAGAGCAGCTGTTATTAGTTTGTTTTCTATGAAGCTGCCTACATTATAAGAATAAAAATAAACGTATAGGTTCTGTAGCTGTTGACTAGCTCCCCCAACCATTGTTGCAGACTGGGCTTTTCATCCCACAGAGGTAGTGTTTGGACTAGTAGTGAGAGACTAGATAAGTCATGCAGCTGTGAATGTTATAAGTGAGCAGGTTTTGATATTAATTCCATTACATGATGGATAGTGCCTTCTGAGAGAAAGATTGGATTGTGATGTGTCCGTTGCTGCCCAGGATTGAGATTGGCATGAGTGTACATGCATTAACTTTGTCACGAACACATTTAGGGAGTTACAGATAGGGGGAACCATCTCAACTTGGTTACCTGTGTATTAATATCCAATAAGCTTCATCATCATCAGGTGTGGGTGATCATGCTGCTTCACATCTCACAATCTCTAACAGACAGAATGTATCAACTCATGTGCTGACATTTTCCCATCCCATCCACTGAGAATTGTCTGTGGTAGTCTTCTTTATCTCTTTCCAGTTTTTCTGTTAAATGTGACTAAAAATGGCGACTGTCACTTTCTGTTGTGATAAGTTGTCTCATCTGTGTGTTCTCAGAGTGTGGTTTGTATGAATTAGTGGCTTGAGAGAAATGATTGAAAAAATTATTCCTATATATTCTCTAGTTGTGAAAGGTGGCCTTGTGTTCAAATAATCCATTCAAATTATGCAACCTGTTTCACCGCAACCATGGGCAGACAGAAAAACCAATGACCAAGTACTACACGAGACAAATGAAAATCGTAAATTCATTAGAGAAATTAGATGTAGACGGTCAAAATTTTTTGGACATATGAGAAGGAATGGATTGGAGAAATGGCGAGTCATGACCGCCCACGCTTTCCGGCATGGCACATGATTGATTCACCGATGTGTTCTTTTGTTGCCAGGTGACAAAGAAATGGAGTAGGTGAACTCTTGGTGTGTTTCTTCTGGGTAATTCATTATTGAGTCTCTTTTTAACTGTATTGTTGCTATTTGCTGCGGGTCTGATCTTGCAGTTATAACACATTCAGCATAATTTGTCTGTAAAACTCTAATTGTAGGTAATATGACAGTTTGCTTATAATTCACCTTGGGTTTCTTGCAGCTCGCATTGTTGTCTTGCAGTTTTATTATTTTTTTGGATTAGCCGTTTCTTTTAAAGGGCACCTTTATTTTTTATAGTTCCTCTAGAGCTTATTTTGTTGTACATACGCCGTTGGCTTTTTCTACCATGCCTTTAACAGGGCCAGTCTTGGTTCTCATTTGGTGGTTGGACTGCATATATAGATATTGGTCAGTATGCATTTCTTTTCTGTACATTGTAAACCTCAAGTTGTTATCTCGTTCAACTTCTACATCTAAAAATTGCAATTCCATTATTTTCCATGGTGAATGGGATGTTGGTTATTTGTGTGGGACAGGAAGTGGTCCTTGTCGTTCTTTTCCCTTGCATGAATGGTGCAATTCACATATAACTAAAGGTCTGGTTTGTGGCAAGCAGTTGCCATCGCTTTCTTTTTTAGTTTGGCCTTGAAAATGTTGCAGAGAGTGAGGGTTAATGGAGAGCCCATTGCCATACCATCTTCTTGCATTATAAGTTGTGTATATCTAACAATCTGTTCCATGTTTAGATATGTTCGTTGTTGCCATCAGTCATTTTCCATCATGGTGTTCATCAATTGGTTGAGTGCCTGCTGTACAGACACCCAATGAAGGAACTAACAATATCAGAACTGACCATTTTGGCATTACAGCTGAGAGTGATATTTTTGACTCATCTACAAAGTTCCTGCTGTCGATGACATGCGATGTGATGGCACTTTGTAACTGTCTCAGTGTGTTTACTTCATGTTTCACAAGCGGGTGTACTGTCAAGCACAATGCAATTCACGACTGGCCTTAATGGGTTGTAAATCTTTTGTGGGAGGCACTGAGTCATGCAATAAGTTACTCAGGAGATTTACCATTTTCTTGTGTAAGGGCAAGTCAGTCAGTCACAAATTATGCTTAAAAAAAACTACCATGAGATGTGATCTTGAAAATCATTTATTGTAGTATTACACATCTCTCCTATTTCTCAATATAATTTACCTTTGTTTATAGAAGTTTGTGGGCTGCTGCCTTAGCCGATCATGCTCCTGTTTGTAACGAGGAAATCGTTTGTCGCTAAGGTGATTTATTTTAGCGGACCAAAGAAGTGGAAATCATTTGTATGTTCAAAGTTTCAACCCTAGCGGAGCAATTTTCTTCCTGATTGAGCTTTGTGGGATCTGTCATTGTCATATTTGAGTAGTTTCCCCATAGTCAGTAGTGCTGACAACATCCTATTGCAGTTGTAACAGTCTTTTGTTACCCACTTGTCAGCTTGAATACTCGTCACAAACCACGGTACAGTTGATTCTGTCGCAATGTATACAGAGTGCCCAAGTCAGTCTTCATCAACAATTTGTGAAAGTCCTTGAGAGAACTTATCCACCCAGTTCTGTAGCGCTTTTCATAATAAACACTTGCTGCAATCATTTCTGTATGAATATCCTTGGCTGTAAATCTTCTGGAGGGGAAAAAATGTCACAACAGCATGCTTTCTTGGATAGTGCATTCTAATATGGCCTACAATTTCAACGCTGCATATGCATATGGCAGTTACCATCTGTCTCACCTAGACATCAAGCTAGGTGGATATGCTACACAATGACACCTCTACAAACTACTATTTCTCCACCTGGCGTATATTATTTTGTGACTTCTTTGCATTTTGATCACCTGATCTAGCTTTATTTGCTTTCTGAGTTTATTAGCTGTTGCATTTCTGTCTTAGTAGTAGTATTTTTCTTGCTCTGTGGTCTACATTTGGTGGAATCTGAGAGAATACTTTTTCTAATTGTTAATGATAGTTATTGCTGCCCTGGATGATTGCGTTTCCTCTATCTGCAGGTAATATAATGATGTGGTTATTGTTTTTCAGCTCACAGATATTGTCTTTCCACTAAAATATACCCTAAAACCTAAGAGTCCTTTACTTACCACAGCTCCATTAACCCTATTTGCCTCAAATGTCCTTACTTTATTTACTATGGCACCATATACAATATGCCTCAAAAGTCCTTTACTTCACTTACTAAGCTAGGAGGTCACTTTCATCTTCTACTATAGCCAAGAGGTTGCCTTTGCCTTCTACTGTGACTAGTAGATTAGCTTCACCTTCAACCACAGCTAAAAGTTACCCAGGCTTCTACTATGGCTAGTGGATTAGCTTCACCTTCTACCACAGCTAAAAGTTACCCAGGCTTCTACTATGGCTAGTGGATTAGCTTCACCTTCTACCACAGCTAAAAGTTACCCAGGCTTCTACTATGGCTAGTGGATTAGCTTCACCTTCTACCACAGCTAAAAGTTACCCAGGCTTCTACTATGGCTAGTGGATTAGCTTCACCTTCTACCACAGCTAAAAGTTACCCAGGCTTCTACTATGGCTAGTGGATTAGCTTCACCTTCTACCACAGCTAAAAGTTACCCAGGCTTCTACTATGGCTAGTGGATTAGCTTCACCTTCTACCACAGCTAAAAGTTACCCAGGCTTCTACTATGGCTAGTGGATTAGCTTCACCTTCTACCACAGCTAAAAGTTACCCAGGCTTCTACTATGGCTAGATTAGCTTCACCTTCTACCACAGCTAAAAGTTACCCAGGCTTCTACTATGGCTAGTGGATTAGCTTCACCTTCTACCACAGCTAAAAGTTACCCAGGCTTCTACTATGGCTAGATTAGCTTCACCTTCTACCACAGCTAAAAGTTACCCAGGCTTCTACTATGGCTAGTGGATTAGCTTCACCTTCTACCACAGCTAAAAGTTACCCAGGCTTCTACTATGACTAGTGGATTAGCTTCACCTTCTACCACAGCTAAAAGTTACCCAGGCTTCTACTCCAGCTAAATCTTCTAGACATTTCACACAAGCCAGTTATTTCCAGGCTGAGGACTGCATAGTTATTTTTGTTTTTGCTTTCGCTCATTTTGAACTAAAGCGTAGCCCATATACTTGCTACCACTTCCAGTGCGCAGGACTGATTTTTGTGTAGATTAGCTTTCCCTATTACCAGTGTTTCTCTCCATCAGGTGAACCCACTCTGACTTCTGAGGTACTTGTAACTTAATATCCCCCATGTCAAGAATGAGAAGTCAACATTTTAGTCCAACCGACCGGTGTAGGAATTAAACCAGCTACCTCGGCATCAGTACACCGGATGTGTAAGAACAAGCGCTCTATCCATTCTGCCATGTTGACCTGTGCTGTGTTATGAACTGGTGTGCTCACGTGTCCAGTCCAGCAGCAGATGACCTTTACCCTCATGTCTCAACTACTGTAGCAGATAACACCATATAGGCACACTGTCACATGTAGTGCACTGCATTGCTCCCATTGTATAGAATCTTACCTTGTTGATACTGAGTTTTATTTAACATAATGAATATGTATTGAGATAATTATATACAAATGTGCTGCATTTTATAAGGCTTTGTTTGTACAGTAATAGCGATGTATGATTTGACTAGTAAAAGATTTTGTGTACATTTTTTCTTGTGGAATGTTGTGAACTGTAATGTGTGATTCACTTGTATGCATTATAATGTATTTGAGAATGACTGGTTTTATTACAAGAGTTGATTTGTAGTTCACATGACTGTTGTTTGCTATGTCAGTTTTAACAGCTTTGTTACTTTAGGCATATGGACTTCTGTGGGAGAAAAACTCAATAAATCAGTTTTTCGTATTCCCCTAGCAATTGTGGTTGTGGACTTCAGTTATTTGTGAAGAAAACAGTTATTGTTCAAAGACTGGTGATGAGTGTCATGTTATCTTAGTCTGAATAACCTGAAGTAATAGTTGTACAAAGAAAAATTGCATACCTAAATGCAACATCAAAGAGAATGAAAGCAATCTGAAACAAGTATTTAAGTATTTGGGTACTTTAATAACAGAGTATAATATAATAACAGGTATAATATAAAAAATATAATACCATAGTATAATAACAGGAATTTGTATAAAGAAGTTAAATGTAGAATAGCCCAAGACTTTCACAAGATGAAGAATATTCTCTGCAATTTATCTTTGTCAATCTAGGTGGGGGAAAAGAGTTATAATCCTGGTGTACAGAAGTGAATCATGGACAATTAGCAGACAAGTAAGAAATTTTGTGGAAGCTGCGGAGATGTGGTTTTATAGAAGACTGATGACTGTGGATGGATAGAAAGAGCAATGAAGATATCTTGAAATAAGTTAACTCAAGAGAACTGGTTACTTGCATCAGGAGAAGACGGTCCAATTATCTTTGGGCATGTGATGAGAAGAGAACTAGAGTATCCTGACAATAGAGAAAGTTGGAGGGGAGGCAGGGGGAGACAAAGAGAAAAGATGGACATTTTGACATGGCAGGAAAATGGTATCAGAAATTATTGGCAGCACAAACACGGCATGGACTAAGAAGAATCTTTAATGGCACTCAGTATCCTTCAGCATATGGTCAAGTTCAGGAATGCTGCTGGTTGTCATATTACATTCTGAATGCTTTCATTGTGTCCACATATGACACTGCCTTGCTGCTTGCTTGCTTGCTTGTGTTCGCTGGCTGTGAACTTCAGCGTGAAGTCCTGTATGTCGGATGAAGTCATCCTGTTGTCCAACATCAGCGTGATGTCATACCTGACGTGAGTATCCGTTGTCCCATGTCTGGCTTATTGGTGTGCAGACTGGTGGTTACTCGCCGTGCAGGCAGATACTCTCTGACTTCGGAAGAATCCGCGATCCTACTATATTAGCCAAGACCCCGAAGGGACCTGTTGCCCAGGACGCACAACTAGGACGTATTAGTAGGTCTTGGCCAGTATAAAACCTGGCCCTGGTGCCTTGGAAACACCTCTGCGTCCCATGACACTGCCTGTTACTGCAAGTGAAGGCAACATTTTAACTGCAGAATTGTTGATTCATCATTCTCTGTACACAGCAGATGGTCTGGCATGGCTCCTTATCTGTTCTTTGTCTATTTCCTGTGCTTCTCCACCTGATGTCCTGGATGCCAGCAAGCACATCAGTTCACAACCAGGCCCTCTGTACGACCTGGGCAGAAGATCCTCTTTATATGGTCTTCATGATTCCAAACATGTTATGATTATGATGTATTTCACTTCTACATTGTCATAGTGCAACCTCAAACATCATCAACTTCAAATAGTACCAATCAATAAGTGACAGAAAGGGCTTTTTTACACACCTTCAGGCACAATGGGCACGTGGTGATAGAGCTTTGTCATTACAGACCAGCTGTAGCTCTGTGGGTGCTGTCATTACAGACCAGTTGTAGCTCTGTGGGTGCTGAAACTCTTGAAACATTCACATCTGATAGAAGATGCCTTGTAGAGATTGTAACAAGAATTGCCATAGCAAAGTGGCTGGAAGATGGAAAATATGCTAATAAAGAGCTGTCAATTGCAAAAAGAGAACAAAAGCGTTACAGTGCTACATAGAACTAATATACTGATGCATGTGAAACACTGACAATTCACAGACAAGCTGAGAAATATCTAATGGCAACATCAAATGTGGTTTGTGAGGAAAGTCAAAAACACCACGGATGAGGCGGTCCTTCAGGCTACAAAACTGTAAACTGCTTAGAGAAATTCAATGTAGACAGTCAAGATGATTTGGGATGAGGAGAAGTAAACTTTAAAAATTAGGGACAGCTGGCAAATTGGGTGGGGAAAGAGCTAGGGGAAGACAGGCGTAAATACCTGGATAGCTTGCCATATAAAATAAACTCAAGAACTCAGACCCGATCTGAGGCTTTGGTGATTGTGCTGAATCATGACGGCTCTCACATTTAACAGCATGACATGATAATGGTGAATCAATGCAAAATAATGCAGGTGACAAATTGATTGAATTTTGCGCAGAAAATTAGTTAACAATAGCCAACACACTTTTTAAACAACACCCAACACTCTTCACATGGAAGTCCCCGGACATTATTACCAAATATCAGATAGATTATATTTTAAAAACAAAGAAGATGGAGATCAAGCATAACATCTGCAAAAACCCTACGAAGTACAGACTGATACAGATCATCAGTTACAGCAGATCTGATTAAAACTCAAAAAGCTTACCCGAGGACCAAGGCCACTTTGTTTTGATCTCACAAAAAATACCAGATGCATACAACGTAGAAGTGAGGAATCGTTTTGGGGTCTTGATGTCTGTACATGAGGAAACGACACCTGATGAACTGGCAGTACAAGCTAGAGATATCTTGATAACTGCAGCCAAAGATATAATTCCGACCAAGAAAAAGCAACATAAGCCATGGATTTCATCAGACAGGTTAGAATTAATAAAACAACGAAGGGAACTGAAACCGAAAGGAGGTGAATCCGATAACAGCAGGATAAATTATTTCGGACGTTAATTTGAAACCCGTTCCAATGGCTTTATTACAAAAGCATGACAGAAACATTAACAGGTGTGGTAGAATTAAACAAAGCATTCATTTTGAAAGAACTATGCACCATGGGTTGGTCAGAAGAAGTCGCCGTAGGCAAGCATCCCATTGCTTAGGTAGGCGGCAAATGCCGTCCGCAAAAAAGGATTGTGGTTGCTCACTAACCCAAGTGTTTACCGCGTTCATTACCTCTGCATCTGTGTGAAATCGTTGCCCCTTTGAGAGCTTTTTTTAGAGATCCGAACAAATGAAAATCACAGAGACAAATCAGGACTATAGGCTGGATGTTGCAGAATTTCTCACTTCTTCCAAGCTAATGCTTCCTGCACAATCTTTGCGACATGCGGGTGAGCATTATCGTGCAACAAAATCACACCGCGAGAAAGCATGCCGGGTTGTTTATTCTTGATGGCTTTTTGCAGCTCGTCTAGTGTTTGCAAGTAGTGGGTAGAGTTGATGTTGACACCAGGTTCTTTAAAGTCGGCCAAAAATAGCCCTTCATGGTCAAAAAATGTGCTCAGCATAACCTTACCAGCGGAAACCTGTAATTTGAATATTTTGGCGATCCAGCATGTTTCCATTGCATGCTCTCTCATTTGCTGCTTGGCTCAAAGTGGTGACACCATGATTCATCACCTGCAACTATGCGGAAGAGAAATGCATCACCCTCCACTCTGTAACGCAGCAAGTGATTCAAACACCATCTCATGCGTTCCTCTTTTTGGTGGTCGGTCAACATCCGTGTTACCCACTGTGAACACACCTTCCGATATTGCAGTTTCTTACGAACGACCTTTTGAATTGTCCTGACTGACACATCAAATTCTTTCGCTAGTGAACGTATGCTTCAACAACGGTTCATCTGTACTGCTGCATCAATTTTGGCGATGATTTTTTCTGTTGCAATATGCGTTTAACCTGGCTGTCGAAGCTCTGTCGTCCTTTCCAAAACATTTGTGCCCAGTCTGTCACTGTTGTCTTCGACACACATTTGTTACCGTACGCTGCCTGCATTCTTTGATGAATGTCCACTGGTCGACATCCTTCAAATGAAAGAACTGAATCACCACTCTTTGGACGGGTTTTGGATCAACCCGGCCATTTTCTCAACGGTCAGAAACAGAACCTATGCATCATGGGATGATAAGCATGTGCTCTTTTATTCATTGGTCAGTACTTATCACATGACTATGACATGATCATGTTCAATGACGCGCGGTGCGGCACGAACAGATTTCAAATGAACACCCCTTATATATATCTTTAACTCGAGAAATAAGGAAGAACACAAGAAAGGACAAAAATCAATACATACAAGACTGCTATACCAGAATAGAGCAATATCACAAGACTGGAAGAGATGAAATGTTCAAAGAAATGAAGTTATTGACAAGAAGTGTTCAACCTCAATTGAATGTTATCTGTGACAAGATGGGAAATACCTTAACAGAATGTAGACAAATTCTAGAAAGATGACAGGAGTACTGAAATGGAATGCATGATATGAGTGACAGTGAGGATATGAATGCGATACATGAGCCAATGACAGCAGAGACAGAACCTGAACCCTCATTAGATGAAGTTGCATGGGCAATAAAGAACCTGAAGAATGTAAAATCACCTGGATGTGATGATACCAGCTGAACTAATTAAAGCTGGAGGAGAAGAAAGCACACAAATCTATCACGCATAATGTAAAAAGATATGGAAATATGGTATACGGCCAAAAGATTGGAAGAGAACTATCTTCATTCCAATACCATAAAAGGGCAACCTGAAATTATGCACCAACTATAGAACTGTTGCCCTGATCAGTCAAGCAAGTAAAATTCTACTCAAAATCGTAATGGGAAGACTTCGTAAGAAAATGGAAGAAGAGATTAACATGGTTCAAGTTGGATTTAGACAAGGAAGAGGAACAAGAGATGACATTCTCAACATATGTTTAATAACAGAGAAGTGCAGAGAATTTAACTTAAACCTGTTCTCATGTTTTGTGAATTATTCAAAGGCATTTGACTACAACATCAGAAACTTTGGGAAATCATAAGGAATATGGGCTATCCATAACATAATTATGGAGTGGGACAGATAGAACAACAAAAATTAGATTTTTAAGAGCATGCATCTTTCTCATTGCAACATACGCCTGTGAGACCTGGACACTTACTAAACAAGCTGAACAGCGCATAAATGCCTTTGAATATGTTACAGACGAGTTCTAAGAATATCTTGGGTAAAGAAAAGAACAAATGCATCCATACTTCAAGAGCTGAATATTGAAGAAGGTTGGCTATTAAAGACGATAAAACAAAGAAAATTGAAATATTTTGGTAACTTGAAACGTCACGAAAGTTTGGAGAGAACAATAATGGAGGGGTATATGTCTGGGAAGAGAGGAAGAGGAAGGCCAAAGAGAAGATGGGTGCAGGATGTGGCGGATGATCTCCAGATGGATGTATCAGACACTTGACATCTTGCTTATGATCGAGAGGTTTTCCGGAAGGTTGTCATGGGAGCGAGGTTCTGCAAAGGACATGCTACTGAATGAATGAATCAATCAATAAATCAATACTGATTTATAAATCCATGGCTATTAAAAACAAACACTTCATATAGCAGATGACATCTGCGTTAATTTTGTTGTGCTTATGTGCATTCAGAAAGCAATGGCAAACTACTGAACATGAACTTGCCCAGGAATCATGAACAGCCAAAAGAAAAAAAATCCTGGAGTTGATTGCTACATCCTGTAACGGGTATGCAACTTGTATGTGCAGGTGTACATAATTATTCAGCATCCATTGACACGTCACTGTCAGTGTCTGTCTATCACCCCAGTCCAACATAATAATAATATTCCAACATTATAATAAGTAATAAAAACATGACTTCTCAACTAACCACTGATATACTATAAATCAGCACTGAGCTGTCAGTTTTCTGGTGTCTTCTACTACATACTCATTATTAAGTGCCATGCCAGCTGGCGTAGGTGTTCATGTCTCTCCACATATCTCTGTCTTTGGTGTTCTAATCAACTCTGCTGATGATATTCCTCCATACCACCATCTCAGTCCATCCAGCATCATTTCTCTTGGTTTGCCTCTCTTCCCCCCAATCTTTCCAGTTGTCACGATATTCTCCAATGTCTGTCTTCTCATCACATGACCACAGAAATCTGTTTGTGTCTTTCTTATTGTTGTATGTTTTAGTTTCATTATCTCTTTCAGGCGATCATTATTAGTTACTTTGACAGTCCAAGGAAATTGTGACATTCATCTCAGGAACCACATCGCTGTTGGTACCAAGTTCTTCCTAATTTGTTCATTTACACTACAATACTACCAACAATTATACATAATTTCTCAACTACTGACTACTATAAACAAACATTGTGCTGTCAGTTTTCTGCCTTCCACTCCTATATGACCAACCTCTAACAAGCTATATGTCATATCAACATTGTTCTGTCAGATTGTCCATTTAATTCTTTCCTGTGAAATATTGTTTATTGTGACTTCTCAAGTCAACCCCTGGACACATTTCAAAAAATGCATCTCATATTTCTCAACGGACCACTAGCACACCACACCTCTGTATTCTCTATTTTGCTTCTCTATTCTCCCACAAGGCATTATTGTGTGTGCAGGAGAGACAGAAAGACCTTCAGCCCACCACTGTCTGCTAATTTCTCTTTTCTCTACAGAAATAAGCCTGTAACTTCTACAGGGAACGCCAGCAATGTTAAGATAATTTCCATAGAGACAGTATTGTTCATTTTAATGTCTTCAAGAGGCAATTCGCTGGCATGCAAGTATTAAAGCTGAAAGTCAGTGAATTCTCCCACTAGGATTTGGTTTGACTTGGTCTGGTGACATCATGCAGTACAATGTGGGCTTTGAGGGATGGAATGGTGTCAAACTCCTTCTTACATACATGACATCTGAAACCAGAGACAGGGATCATAAGTTAGTTGAATATCTATTACAGGATGTCACAGTCGACCCTAGCATTTTTGTATTTGGTTGTGATTACTTGGCAAGTATACATTCAGTAGTTTGCCATTTCATTCTGAATGACCGGCACTCATACCATTGTATGAAAACCAATGAAAGGCAGTCTGCTTCCAAAACTCCCGCAGCTGTTTCGAACTCAGTATACGGGATTACAAATTGCGTCCGTAACCACTTCGCCAAAGAGTCAGCAGGGATCATGAAACTACAGTGAGGCATATAATATATGGTATGTGAAATCAGTCATGAAGTATATAATAGGTGAAGTCTAAGGCAGTGAGAGATGTGACATATGAAACAGACAGGGAGATGGTTTGACATTTGAAATATGGACATACAAATATGTTATGACATTTGAAATCAGAGAGTGCGTGGTTATGTGACATCTGAAATTACAGATGACGAGAAATGTTTGTTTTAGAAAATATGTGAAAGTTAAAGGCGAGAGAATAAACACTGTATCAGGTTTCATCCCATCTGGCTTGATCTCTCTCTCTTTCTCTCTCTCTTTTTCTCTCTCTCTGCAGAATGGCATGTTGCCTGTGAGAGCAAAATAGAACTCTGTAGCTTTACCAATGACCCTCAGGTGACTCCTGAAACACAGCACTTGTGGTCTGAATGACAGTCTGAAAACCCATAACCTTCAGTGTATGCTGAACTTGTGGTCTGAATGAGTCTGAAAAGCCACAACCTTCATTGTATGCTGGACTTATGGTCTGAGTGAGTCTGAAAACCCACAACCTTCAGTGTAGGCTGGACTTATGGTCTGAATAAGTCTGAAAACCCACAACCTTCAGTGTGTGCTGGACTTGTGGCCTGAATGACAGTCTGAGAAGCCACAAACTTCAGTGTATGCTGGACTTATGATCTGAATGAGTCTAAAAACCCACAACCTTCAGTGTGTGCTGGACTTGTGGTCTGAATGACAGTCAGAAAACCGGCAACCTTCAGTGTGTGAGGTGGGTGAATGAGACAGTCAGAAAACCTTCAGTGTGTGAGGTGGGTGAATGTGACAGTCAGAAAACCTTCAGTGTGTGAGGTGGGTGGATGAGTCAGTCAGAAAGCCTTTGGTGTGTGAAGTAGGTGAATGAGACAGTCAGAAAGCCTTCAGTGTGTGAGGTAGGAGAATTAGACAGTCAGAAAACCATCAGTGTGTGAGGTAGGAGAATGAGACAGTCAGAAAACCTTCAGTGTGTGAGGTAGGTGAATGAGACAGTCAGACAACCTTCAGTGTGTGAGGTAGGTGAATGAGACGGTCAGAAAAGCTTCAGTGTGTGAGGTAGGAGAATGAGACAGTCAGAAAACCTTCAGTGTGTGAGGTGGGTGAATGAGACAGTCAGAAAACCATCAGTGTGTGAGGTAGGTGAATGAGACAGTCAGAAAACCATCAGTGTGGGAGGTAGGTGAATGAGACAGTCAGAAAACCTTCAGTGTGTGAGGTAGGAGAATGAGACAGTCAGAAAACCTTCAGTATGAAGTAGGTGAATGAGACAGACAACCTTCAGTGTGTGAGGTAGGAGAATGAGACAGTCAGACAACCTTCAGTGTGTGACGTAGGAGAATGAGACAGTCAGAAAACCTTCAGTGTGTGAGGTAGGAGAATGAGACAGTCAGAAAACCTTCAGTATGAGGTAGGTGAATGAGACAGTCAGAAAACCTTCAGTGTGAGAGGTAGGTGAATGAGACAGTCAGAAAACCTTCAGTGTGTGAGGTAGGTGAATGAGATGTCAGAAAACCTTCAGTGTGAGGTAGGTGAATGAGACAGTCAGAAAACCTGCAACCTTCAGTGTGTGAGGTAGGTGAATGAGTCAGTCAGACAACCTTCAGTGTGAGGTAGGTGAATGAGACAGTCAGACAACCTTCAGTGTGTGAGGTAGGTGAATGAGACAGTAAGAAAACCTTCAGTGTGAGATAGGTGAATGAGTCAGTCAGAAAACCTTCAGTGTGAGGTAGGTGAATGAGTCAGTCAGACAACCTTCAGTGTGAGGTGGGTGAATGAGACAGTCAGAAAACCTTCAGTGTGAGGTAGGTGAATGAGACAGTCAGAAAACCTTCAGTGTGTGAGGTAGGTGAATGAGACAGTCAGACAACCTTCAGTGTGTGAGGTAGGTGAATGAGACAGTCAGAAAACCTTCAGTGTGAGGTAGGTGAATGAGTCAGTCAGAAAACCTTCAGTGTGAGGTAGGTGAATGAGACAGTCAGACAACCTTCAGTGTGAAGTAGGAGAATGAGACAGTCAGAAAACCTTCAGTGTGTGAGGCAGGAGAATGAGACAGTCAGAAAACCTTCAGTGTGTGAGGTAGGTGAATGAGACAGTCAGAAAACTATCAGTGTGTGAGGTAGGTGGATGAGACAGTCAGAAAAGCTTCAGTGTGTGAGGTAGGAGAATGAGACCACAGAGATCTGCTTGCATACATAGATTCAAGGAAGTCCGCATGGCCGAATGGATAGGAGCGCTTGTTCTTAAACATCTGATGTGCTGATGCTGTGGTAGAGGGGTCAAACACCTACACCGGTCAGTTGGACTAAGATGTTGACTTCTTGTTCTTGGCTTGGGGACATAAATTACACAAGTACCTCTGAAATAGGAGTCGGTTCACCTGATGGCGAGGGACATTGGAAACAGGGAAAGCACATGCAAAAATCAGTCAAGTGCTACTAGACGTAGCATGTTTG
Source organism: Cepaea hortensis (assembly GCA_963921405.1). Lineage (NCBI taxonomy): Eukaryota > Metazoa > Mollusca > Gastropoda > Stylommatophora > Helicidae > Cepaea > Cepaea hortensis. The sequence goes on along the minus strand of OY992883.1, from coordinate 53,843,830 downwards.
GAGCGAGAAAAAAAAACATAGATTCCAAATGTTCATAGAAAGCCCTTTAAAATAATCTAGTGGGTCATGGGTTATCTCTTCATATATTATAAGCCTCTGAAGTGGCAGCCGCCACTCATTGGGTCTATATATCCTTCTTCAATCATTCATCAGGAGAGTTTTTTTGTTTTTTTTCGGACCTGATGGTATCCCAGCTGGCCCATTTAGAACAGCCGAAGACATAACGGTCAGCCCTCAAGGGAAGGTAGAGGCAGACCATGGGCATTCCCCGCCATCCAAAGAGGCTTCCACAATTGCAGAGCGGACATATAGTGCTCTGGTACTGGGCTCACCCAAGGAATCATCATGTCCTGCACATGGCTGCTTAGTCTCACTTCCGTATATTGGGCCTTCCGTTCACCACAGACTGTTCCTCCGGAAACCAGAAGAATGCAGTCTGCAGATGACATCCACACAGTGAGCTTTCGATTCGGATTTTCCACGTAATAGATTTGCTATCCAAGCATTATTAAATTTCGTGCCACTAGGACACTTTTTCCACCTTTGATGACGCCCACACAATGAGCTTTTGATTCGGACTTTCCACATAATGGATTTACTAGCCAAGCAATATTCCATTTCATGCCTCTGAGATGCTTTTGCTACCGACATACCTGTGGTATGAAGATATATCCTGTCATTTTTAAAATACTTCATAAATTATCTACATTTATTGACTGATCACATCTCTTCTGTAAATACAGTAAAAGTTAAAAAACAATAAAATACAATGACTCATATGTTAACTAGATAAAAATCACAACATAATAATGATTTGCAGCATCTGAAAATGATAAAATGCTAATGACTTGACATCTGAATATTATTACCTTAAATTCTGCTTTAAAAGTTTCTCTGTGTCCTCTAGATCTGGACTCCACTGACCAGTCTCTTCCACTTTCTGAATGACAGCTGTTGTTTTCAAAGATCAAATGCTTTTAATGGGAAAATATTACACATGAATTAACTATCTCAGAAATAGAAATATAAATGGCTATGTTCATTAACGTCTGTGGCGTAGGGGTGGTGAACACAATTTTACAATCCTGACAGATTGGGTTCGAAGTCAGTCAAAGCTGACATGGGAGCAGATTGCTTTGCTCTGACTTTCACAATGGTATGAGCTATGGCTGTTCAGAAAACAATGGCAAAACACTTGAGTGTAAAATTGCCCAGAAAATCACAAACGGCCAATAAATGCTGGGGTTGAATACAACATTCTGTAAAGCGTATGCGACTAACATTAATAAACATACATCACTTCTGTTGTGTCTCCACCTCAAAGTGGTCAAGGTGCTGGAATGTTCCAATGACCCCCAAGAGCTGTGATGAAGGTAGCATAGCTACTGCTAGGGTGTCCCATGTTCGCCAGGTCAAGGGATAGGGACCTGATGAAGTGAGTACATACTCATGCCGTTTCAGGTACACTGGGGACTGTCTAAGGTTAAGGAAACTTGAAAAAATGATTGTTGACAACGAATGTACTGAGCCACAAACTTGATGACACAGTGCAGCGTAACTCGATATATGTTGGCATCACATATGAACAGAAAGTAGAATGGTGCTGATCCCAAGGAGTCCCGCCAGGTAGTAATAGTACTAATCCCCCACCTTGAAGATGTATACCCAATGCTACTGGTGGCCACTATCCCCAGTTATGTGGAGTCAAGGCACACAGGAATAAGGTGAGAGCTATAGACCAACAACCTCAGACACTCAACCTACGCTCAACAATGGTGAATACTGAAGGAACCCTTAAAAAATGTTCCTCTAACCAATTGCCTTTATGAAGACAAAATTGATGCGACATGCATTCAAGAGACACATCTCAACGCCCATCACAGATTCTTAGTAAAAACATGCTGAGCAATATAATCTGACTGTGAAAGACACAGGAGAGGAGTTCTGATACTAATATGAAACTAAATACCATCATTTAAATATTCAGTACTGGCACCTTGCCGTCTTAACAGGTGACAGTTTGTTACATTGTGCTTTGAAGAAGGGTATAATTACAACTCAAGGCCGTGACCAGAGATGGAGTTATATCTCTTCTTAGCACAAAGCCTGGGCTGAATTGTAGAGACCAAGTGTTGTCCATGCAGCATGATCCCTTTCTTGGTCTGCCTAGTTTACTCTAGAGGAAAGGTAACACCAATACATGGAGAACAAGACAAGCGGCAAAACCTGCCAGATAAGCAAAGCAATGCTCTAATTGTCGCTTGTTGAAGCTTCGATCCCAGACTAGTTGCCAATGTAGGCTTAGGGGTTGGTCTGCCCAGCCATGACATTTAGTCTTTAGGTTGCATTTCCTCGCACTAGGGTAAGGCTTGTACCCTCTCAATTGTGCTCCTCTGCCTAAAGACGTTGGCACAATGTGGGGTGTCAGGTTTGGTGAGCGCTGCCCAACATTCTGCGCTAACAGAAAGCAGGTAGCACCATCTATTGTTATACGCTCAGTCATATCTGACTAAGACCTGACTCACACAAAAATATCTAGTGAACCAAACAGAAATTGTTAAGAGTAGATACAGTGATTAAATAAGTGAAAATAAGCATGTATCATCTACACAACCCAGCAAATAAATATCTAACACTATCAAGCATGGTATTAAATAACACAAACTGCATGATAGTTGGAGACTTTAATCGCCATTTTGAAATATGGGGATACCCAGATACAATGAAGGAGAGGAAGTGGAGGGAGGGAATTAAGATTCTAATCTTCATCATTTATGACAAACCCAGCTTCTACTCTAGAAGATGGTGTACCACTCCCTCTTCAGACTTGGCCTTCTGCACAAGAAATATCCTCCACAAAATTGACTGCCATGCGTCAGACAAATTAGCAGTCAGTGACGACCGACTAGTAAAACTTCTGATGAGCAAAGGTTATTTTACACGCTGGAATTACAAATGAGTTCAATGGGATAGATTTGCCACGCTAAAAGACAAATATTGTGAAAACATGACAAGGCAGAAGGAAACTAAGCCTAAACAAAGAAATGTTGCAGGCAGATGCAGAGTCCATTCTAAGAAGGGCAAGAAAGAAATGACAAACTATACTTGAAAAACTGCAAATTCTAGAGTACAAAGACGAAGATGCCAGGAAGATAGCAAACAAATTAAGATGCACCCCCTTCCCACACCTTGCAGCAGCAGCGATATGCTGATGGCAGCGAAGCTCCTGGTAGGGTCTCCCATATAAGACAATTAAAAGAGCGGGAACATTACAAAGAGAGACACAAACCTGCTATCTTATAGGTAGCCTGGGAACAGTCAAATGCTTGGGAAAGTAAACCCCCAAAACAATGCTTGTTGAAGTCAGATGTACTGAGCCACAAGCTTGACAAAACAGTTCAACACAACTCAAAACTATTTCAACAAAATACATAAGAATATTTAATCATTCAACAAGATGTTGGAGAGAAAAAAAAAAAAAACCAAAACTGGGATGCAAACAAACTATGAAAACTAGATAACCCATGAATAATGAACCTCTCAGTAACAAACAAATAACAAGAAAACATTGTGCTTACAAGGAGATAAAGAGCTGCAAATGCACTCAAGAAATACTATGCTAGTGCAAACTATATTATTATCATAAGAGAACAGAAAAAAAAATAATCAAAAACAAACAGGCATGTCAAAATAATAAAGAGATAGCAGCTCACAAGCTGCTCATGATGGCATGTGTTTTAATGGATAAGATAGAACAGGCAATGAGTGCGCTAAATAAGAAGATATCACATAAAAGGACGTAATTATAAACAAAATGCAAACAGTGCTGAGTTACCAAGGCAAAAAAGAAACTACTAGCAGTCCTGAATTACAGCTGGAAGAGAGGAATATTCTCACAATCATGGAAGGAAGCTATACTAACACCAACCCAAAATAAAGGGAATGACCTGGCAGAATCAGATACCTACTGATCTATCGGTCTACTTAGTTGTCTAGGAAAATTAATGGCAAGCATTATCAATAATGGGTTAATGTAGCATCTGGAAGAAAGACACCTTAACTCCACTACAAGCAGGATTCAGAAAGCACAGAGACAAACGAAGATCAAATAACCATAGCTCAGGAAATTGAGGCTGCCTTCCAAGAGAAGAGAAAAAACACAAGTTAACAATATTGGAATTTATTTTGGGGCGGCCGCTCGCTCGCTTTGAACTCAGGCATAATCCATACAAGTACTACTACTAGGTATGCTAGTCGTGCCACTACCCAAACTGAAAACGGAAGTGATGTACCGAGCCACCCCAGCCTGACTCATAGTGTCTGGCAAAATGGCTGCTGTAAAGACCATTCATGCTTACGACGTCATTCATTCATTCAAATATCATGTGACAATAGCAGACGTCACCTTAGGTTAAGCAGAAAAGGTTAGCCAAATATTTCGTGCACAGCGATTGATTGAAATTATCGTGACCTTTTAAATAAATTGAATTACTTGGCAAAAAGTCAGTAATTTTATGTTCTAGAGCTTTTTATTTAATATTAAGATATTTTTAGATGGATATTCGAATTCACACCCAATTTTACAAATATTTGGAGAGTTTCATCGCTTATATCGCTTATATGTCATACAAAAAAAATCTGTCTGCGAGATGTTTGAATGGAACTCCAAGATGGCAGCAGCCAGCCATGGAAAGTTTTAACGCTCAAACCCACAATTTGAACTACTAAAGTTAAAGAAACTACAAGTTTAAAGGTTATTAATAATTTATTTGAATATTAATTATATATTTATTATTAATAATATATTTGTACCATTTATTTATCATTTAACATGACGGAACATATGGATGAAGTCGGATTTCACATCCGCCAATTACCAGTTTGATACAATGCTGCTTGAACCAGAAGTGGAGATAAAATGGACACACTTTAAGTCTTAGAAAGTATGAATAGAATGTGAAACTCTGGTAAAGAGATATTGACACTCAGATGTGAATATTTCCGCTCAGAATTGACATCCAGGCATCATTGTATCTAATGTACCATTAGATTTTGGTTTTCAAGGCCTATCTATCTGTCGTGGTCTCATTAGTAAATACTCAAATTTAAAATCGTGATCGTACCACCTACTACTACTTCTAGTGCACTTTACTGATTTTTGCGGTGCAGATTAGTTTTTAATATTACCAGTGTCCCTCACCATCAGGCAAACCCACTCCGACTTCAGAGATATTTGTAATTTACGTCCCCAAGTCAAGGACAAGAAGTCAAAATTTTAGTCCAACTGACTGGTGTAGGGGTTGAACCCGCCACCTGGTCATCAGCACACCGGAAGTTTCAGAATGAGCGCTCTTATCCATTCGGCCATGCTGACCGCCAATATTGGAATGAATTCTGCAAGTACTAAGTCACCAGCTGTAGCTGTCTGTCAAGATGAGGACCTGGTATCAGAATGTTTGCATTGCTTATGGTTTCCTCATCAGGGCCATGAGATAATTGCCATTGGGCTACACAGCCAAGCTTCTCAATTATATTTTACTACCGCCTGGTACAGTGGTTCTCAACCGGTGGGGAATTCCCCTCCAGGGGGGAATTTTAGGGTTTCCAGGGGGGGAATGAAGATCATTTCAAGATCGCGTTAATACAAGAACCGATTACTTGATATTGCTTTTCCCTTCATACTTTACAGTTATGCACATCTCATCCTTCTAAAATTCATTTTATAAAGTTAAGTAGAACCACAAATCACGTTTTATGTGGATGTCTAGACCTGTTTTAACATATTTACCTTCCATTTTTACGTACACTGTGTAGGGGTGGGGGGATTTTTAGGTAGGACATATGAAAGGGGGGGGGGGGGAGAGAATGATGTTCTGAAAATATGGTGAAGGGGGGCATAGGCCAAAAAAGGTTGAGAACCACTGGCCTAGTAGGATATACCCATTATACCTCAAGGTATGTAACATGGTCCTTTGCTTACAGACTAGTAACACTGATAGTTCATTGTGTATAATTATGCCCGATCTTGACTGTGAGGTGGAAACAACATGTAGTTCAAAAGCTTCACTCATCTGTAAACAGATTTCACAAATTGCCAGTTTGGCCTTCAAAGCCAACATTTTAAAACACAGTAGTAATTGTATAAACTCCCTCTGGGTACTATTGTCTGTTGAAAATGGAAAACCTAAAACGTGCAGAGAAAACATGACCAACATAGGTCTAATCTCAGCCAGTCTGTTATGTGCTGTACAGAATCATGACCGGATGACATTCTAATATATTGTGAAGCTCCAGTACTGGTTCTGCAGACCTCACCTCTCTGGTTCCTGAACTAGTTCAGGGGAGGGAGACTTCTGCAACATAGTCCCTGTGTGGAGATGATACTTTGGTGCTGGGCTGGCAGGAAAGCCCCTAGACTAATCTTATTTTTAAAGATGCAAGCCCCTTTCAGGGCTCAAATGACCTGAATGTCAATCAAATAGACTTAAAGAGTTACAACTCAATCTCCTTGAGGACTCAAGCAGCTAACACAAACATCAGATTTATTTATGTGTACTCACAGTGAGAATCTACAAAATACTGGGTTGTGAATGAGTTCCAATGTTTCTTTGTCTTCAGATATGGGCTGTTGAAATCTTGGCTGATTACGTGCATATGTAGATGACTATATTGAACAAACAAAAATTTTGATGTAGCAGGATCAAAGGTTTTCGTTAAAATAAGACATGTCAACATGATGACGATGCTTGTAGATCTACAAATTAATGGGGAATACCTTAGACTTGTAAAAAATAACATATTAAAAACAACAAGCTGCCATAAAGATTGATAATGAAGTAGGTGAATGAATTACAACATATATAATAAATCAGAATTTCTACTCAGAGGAGAAGCAACTAAGTAAGTAAACAAGCAGAACAGCTCAGTGAGAAAAAAAAATATATATCTACCATTCAGTAAATATAATGAACAGGATTTGACATTTTAAAGATAAAAACAAAAAAATAACACTATCATAATGAAAGTTCAGTTGAGTTAAGAACCGACATCACTGCACTCAGGAAATTCCCATACGTGCTCAGTCCCCTTGTTCAACAGCCAGCGAAGAGTCATAGTACTAATCGCTCCCATCGCTATCTGATTAAAAGTTCTCCTGGACTTCCCTCTCAGTTTTGAGATTCTTCCAGAACCCCTGCTGACCCCCACAATCTCATTCTTTCCACATATGGGTTCTCAATCTGTTCCTCCGCCTTCTCCACCTGGTCCCACAAGTGTACTACCACCTTTCCCTTGTCGATAGACAATCCACCACCAAGAGATGCATTTCCTGCTAGCCTATCAGCCTGTTCATTCTCATGCACCCCCGCATGGCCAGGGCAAAATATCATAATGAAAACAAGTAGCACAGGTAGGACAATAATTAGACTTACCTCATGCTGGGCACAGCATGATACCCAAACCGAAACTGCAACTCTCTGTTTGCTCTGTCAAATGTAGACAATATATAATCAATATCAGTCGACTTCTAAATCGCCTGCAGCTGTGTTTTGAACACATTGCATTTGTAACTCCTTCGCCACAAAGCTGGCATAATTAATATATGAGTACCAAATGTGTAAACACTAGATAGTATACTGGGAGCTGCGGTAGCACAGGGGATAGCCTGCTGGCCTGCCAGACCTGATGGCCATGTGTTCAAATCTCACAGAGTCAGGGATTTCTAAAAACTGACCTGGCGATATTGATCTTATCACGGATCAAGTACCAAATGATCTATAAGTATGTGAATCTAACACCATATACCCAATACACCTGAGTCCTTTACCTCTGTGTTGTTATATACAGGAGTCATGTAACAGACACTTGTATACATCATGAGGCCTATCAGGTATACAATGCTAACCCCTTATTTGATATAGGCCAATCACTCTCAATGTGTGATGTGGTCAATACGGTGGCAGCTGCCTGTACTCCCCAGCACATGTTCTGGTAGCCACTCAGGCTAGGTTTACCTGGCAACCCAGCACATGTTCTGGTAGCCACTCAGGCTAGGTTTACCTGGCAGCCCAGCACATGTTCTGGTAGCCACTCAGGCTAGGTTTACCTGGCAACCCAGCACATGTTCTGGTAGCCACTCAGGCTAGGTTTACCTGGCAGCCCAGCACATGTTCTGGTAGCCACTCAGGCTAGGTTTACCTGGCAGCCCAGCACATGTCCTGGTAGCCACTCAGGCTAGGTTTACCTGGCAGCCCAGCACATGTCCTGGTAGCCACTCAGGCTAGGTTTACCTGGCAACTCACACGGATTTTACACATCTGTTTTGATGTGGATTTGAACACTGTGTCTGCAGATGAGGAGCAGCTGGCCAAGTGGCTTATTCTCCTTCGGGAGACCCGGGTTCAAATCCTTCGCAAGGTGTGGGATTTTTTTGTCGTGGGGCAAAAAGAAAAGCCTAACCTGCACAGTTCGCGGCGACTGACACCCCCCCCCCCCCCCCCCCGACATACACCACAAGGTACTATCATCATCATCATCATCATCATCATCATCTTCCACTTCTGCCATCAAGCGTCGTGGGGAGGAATAATTTGCGTTCCAGCGCCCGGTGGGCGGCACTGGATAGTGTCATTCCGTGTGGTTGTACAATGTCTCTGATGTCGTCAATCCATTTTCTTCTTGGACGTCCTCGTGGTCTCGTCGCAGATGATCTTTGATGTAAGGCTAGTGATGGTAGTGGCTGATGTTGCATTCTAACGACATGGCCAAACCACTTGATCTTCTGTCTTTCAATAAATGTGGCACAAGGTGTTGATCCCACAGTCTGTCTGATAATAGCATTTCTTACTTGGTCTCGGATTGTTAAGTTGGCAGCTCTCCTCAGGCATCTCATTTCGCAGGTGTTGATTTTGCGAAGGTGTAATTGCAAGGTACTATATTGGCAGTAAATGACAGTTTTAATGACAGTCTGCAGACTAGCACTACCATGATTCTGACCTTTTTATATAGTATACTAAAATACACGTTTTATTACATTAAATTTGTGTCTTCTATAAGAGTGTCAAAATTATAAACAGTGCATAGTATACTATGCTACATATTTGATCATAAGTAAGGGAGTAGCAGTAGAGTAGTGGCTAGATCTGCTTGCCTGCCAACCTGGTTGTCATGGGTTTGCATCCATGTGGGGGAGAATTAAAAAAACAGACCATCTGGGCTCACAGGTCAACCCAGCCTGAAATGGGTCCCATGAAAAAAGTCTTTGGAAATAAAAGTGGTGGGTATGATACTGACCACGTCAGCCCTGGAGTGCCCAATGGTCTGTACAAATATGGGTCTGGCACCATATGTCCAACGTGCCTTATGGTGTGGAAAAGGGCCCTTGAGATTTTACCTGGTTTAAAGTAAATAAATAATCCACTTCACTCCTTTAGGCATGGTGGGAATAAGGTGCTGGTGGCATACCTGTACTGACCAAATGGCAATCAATGAGTGGTGTGGTCACTGCTTTTTTATCCCACAATATTTCCTAATACCCATTACAGGCAGAGTCGACCTGGCAGTCTACATATATTTTTTAAAAACCCACCTCAAGGGGAGTATGAAAACATGATCAAAGGTCTGGCAGGCAAGCATGCTAGCTCCTGCACTACTGCAGCTACCAAGAACAAGATGACATGATGTCATATTTGTTCATGATCATTACTATAAGTTTACTTATAGAAGTATACTACAGAAGATGTCTACAGCCAGTCACACACAGGTCCAATGAACCAATTGTGAAACTATGATATTGACATTTCAGTAAATTATGTCCGGATCGTAATGGACAAATAATGACCTGATCTTGCCTTGAGGGCTGGAAACAAGCATCATTTTTAATGTTTCCAAGTTGGTCTTTTTGTCTTGATAGAATAGAGGACAGGCTCTAGGTTCTTTTATATCTGAATTAGATGTGAAGAAAATGAATGAACGAACCTGTGGGTAACAGGAACTTGGCAGTTCTATCTTGACAATATACAATATACACACACCCATTCTTAGCATCTGACTCAGATTTTCTTGACCAAACACAATATTCCTTTGCTTCTGCGGGCTCTCTAGTTTCCCAAAATGGCTCTTTGTGATTACTGGCTGTTAACCAAGCTGAAAGGGGTCCAATTTGTGTCACCAGAAGAAATTATCAGGAACCTAGGAACAGAGGTCACAGCAAATGTTGCTGCAGATCTTCAATAACAGCTGGACCTAAGGCAGTGTCCCACAAGCCTGGAGAGAAGCAATCATAATACCCCGCCTAAAATCAAGGAAAGAGTTCTTTTGCCTCCAGCTACAGACTAATTAGCCTCACCAGCTGTCTCTGTAAAACAACAGAGCGCACCGCCAATCACAGACTGCAGTGGTACATTGAAAGTGAAAACATCCTTATGCTACATACAACAGGCTGACTTTAGGCAGTGCTATTCTACAGAAGATCAGACAACCTACCTCGCTCAAGAAATTGAGGATGCATTCCAAGAGAAAAAGCTAGTGCTTGCGGCATGGATAGATCTGAAGAAAGCCTTTGACAAAGTCTGGAAAGAAGGTCTGATGAAGAAAATGAGAAACTGTAAAGTCAATGGAAGAATGTACAAATTGGCGAAAGCATACTTGCACAACAGAAGAGCCCGAGTACAGATAGACAGACTCAAGAGCAAGAAAGTACTACTGCGTCACAGTGTTCCCCAGCGCAGAGTCTTGTCCCCCACACTTTTTCTAATCTTCATCAATGATCTTGTTGCTAATCTACCACATGAAATTAAAGCGGCAATGTTCGCTGTTGACCTGGTTCTATGCAGCACAAATGAACATGCATCAGTGGCCACCAGATCGTTACAAAGAGCTGTAAACGCATTTGTTGCATGGGCAAATAGATGGTGTGTCAGCATAAACACTGACTAGTGCAGCACCACTCTATTTACCCTCTCTACAAAACAAAAGGCAGGGGCCATCCAGATAAATGGAATACCCCTAAGATAAGATAAAGAACCAACATACCTTGGAGTAACATTTCTTCTTCTTCTTCTGCGTTCATCCGGAGTTTTTTTTTTCCGGACGTGATTGCGTTGTGCCTGTTTACAGCAGAGCTGCGTTCCTGTGCCTTTAGACTGACACATCTGACTTCTGCAGGAATTTGTTGACCGGGTTAACCTTCCCGGGGAGTAACATTTGAAGACAGGCTGACATGGAGAAAACACATCAACAAAGCAGTAGCAAAAGCCAGAAGGAAAATAGCCATCCTTAGAAAACTAAGTGCAACCACATGGGGAGCCAGTGGGAAAATACTTAGCAAAGTTTATTAACAGAGAATATGACCACACCTGGAATACGAGTCAACTGTGTGGTGTTCAGCATCAAAAACCACACTACAAGAGCTGGACAAGGTGCAAAATCAAGCACTTAGAGTCGCCACAGGAGGGATGAGATCAACCCCTATAGTGGAGATGGAGAAGATAGGAAGGACATAAGCACTAAGAGAGCGCAGAAATACGAAAACGCTAATACAAGCAGAAAAGTTCCCCAACGTGCCAGGCCACCCTGTGAAGAACAGATTTGAAAACTTAGCTTAGGGTGGTTGAAAAGGAATAGTTTTATCCACCAGAGAAAACGACTCTGCAGAGAAACCACCGATCTGCCCACAGTTGGTATCCCCCTGACAACTATTCCAGAGCGAACTCCATGGAAAGATGAACATAGACTATCACTACAAATCCAGACAAAAGTGAGAGGAATATTTGACAAGGAAGAACAGAACAGTGTGCAGCGCAGAACAGCCACTCTCAGCGTCCCTGATGAAGAATACCCACAGGACCTCTGGATCCGAGTCTACACAGATGGGTCAGCACAATATGCTGTCTGAAATGGAGGAGCGGGAGTGTACATAGAATACCCAAATAATACCAGGGACACGGCCAGAGTGCCAACAGGAAAGTACTGCCATAACTATGATGCTAAAATTGAGGCAATCAAGATAGCAACAGAGAAATTACTAAATACCAGCCATGATACACAACCTATGGTGCCATTGACAGATGCAAAATAAGTTCTCGAGGCGCTCTTGTCTGGGAAATTGTCAGTACTAAGGACACTACTTTCTGAACTTAGCAGTCAGCATAAGGTCACCATACAGTGGATATCATCCCACAGTGGAGTACCTGGAAACGAGATAGCTGATCGATTAGCTAAGGAGGGAGCAAAAGAAGGACAGCCTGATGCCAGCTACATACCACCAAAAGAAAAGAAAGATCAAATCAGTCAGAAAGCCACCAAAACCTGCTCAAGACGATTACCACGTTATGGACAGACAAGAACAAGTCATTATTTTGCACCTCAGAACAGGACATAATAGATTACGCAACCACATGTATACAAAATTCTAGATTGGTGAATCAGTCTTGTGCACATGTGGATTGGTGTCACAGACAGCAGAGCACATACTACAAGACTGCCCAAAATACAACATATCTGGGCAAGCCATCTGGTCTAGAGAAACGACAGTGGCAGATGAACTCTATGGACCACTGAGTGAACTAAAAAAGACAGTTAAATTCATACAAGAGACAACATTGCAGTTACAGACATATTTCAAGTGAACGAAAGAAGAAGAAGAAGTGTCACGAGATAAGAAAGTGCCACACTGTACTCCATTCTCATAGAGTACTTCCTGAAGTGCTTCCAACATTTGCGGGAATGTTGCGAGAAATGTGTACATCCCCAAGGAGAGTACTTTGAAGGAGCTTATTGTTTTTATTCGCGCTCGCTCGCTTTGAACTCAAGTGTAGTTCATACACACTACTTCTAGTAGTGCTGGGCTGAATTTTACGTTAGGATTAGCTTTCCCTATTAACAGTGTCCCTTGACATCAGGTGAACGCACGACTTCAGATTTACTTGTAATTTACGTCCTCAAGTCAAGGACGATAGGTCAACATTTCAGTCCAACTGTCGGGGACAGGGGTTGAACCTCTTACCTCGGCATCAGCACACCAGATGTTTAAGAATGCACATTCTTATCCATTCGGCCATGCTGACCTACTGAAAGGGATTAAGGTTTCAGGCTTCCAGGTGAGTAACTATAATTTTCCTGGCCAAAGGTCTGATAATTTTTAAACAGATTTCAAATCTTTCAGCCATGAAATCCCTTAATTGAATTCAAAGACAATTTTTGTATTAGAGCCAGACATTAATGTAACCTCTCAGACTCCAATAAGCAAGACAAGTACCAAACCTTGTTCTATTGTCTTTTATATCCCAGTGGTTCACAGCCCTCAACCAACTCGAGCCAATCCCTTAGTAGACTTATTCAAGACTGATTGGATTTTGCAACTAAAATGTTCTATGGCTATGAGATAAGTACCAAACATTACTTTTCAGCAACAACTTCTCCTTGCTTCTGCATATGCCGCAACAAGTCGAGGTCAGACCTTGTGACATGTTTTAAGCTTGGTATCTTTCGTCGCGGCATGACTAGAAAATGGTACTTTGCCTGCAGAAGAAAAAATACACAAGCTCTGTTACAGAAGTTATAACCAAACTAGACAACCCTGTACATTAGTAAGTGTTACAGTAGTTTTAACCCAACTAGAAAATCCTGTACATTAGTAAGTGTTACAGTAGTTTTAACCCAACTAGAAAATCCTCTGTACATTAGTAAGTGTTACAGTAGTTTTAACCCAACTAGAAAATCCTGTACATTAGTAAGGGTTACAGAAGATATAACCCAACTAGAAAATCCTCTGTACATTAGTAAGTGTGAAAAAAGCTATGACAGATTTGCTTGTGATGGTGAAATACATTCTCCATACAGAATGATATGATGGTCAGCATAAAGCTAATGTGATGTTATTTGCAACAAGAAAAAGAGTGTTGAGGTGCTACATAAAACCTGTGCTTTTGTATGGATGTGAAGTGCGGACAATGAGTAAACATGTTGAAAAACATCTGATGGCTGTGGAAATGTGGTTTCTGAGGAACATGCAAAGAATACCATGGACAGACAGAAAAACCAATGACCAAGTTCTATAAGAAACAAATTAAAATCGTAAACTGATTAGAGAAATTAGACGTAGACAGTCAACATTTGTTGGTCACGTTATGAGTGAGATGGCGAGACAAGACCGCTCACGCTTACAGGCATGGCACATGATGATGATGATGATGATGATGATGATGATAAGGTTAATTATGGTATTGTTTCATTTTATCACTGTGCTGATTTGCTGAACCAAGTGAAATGAGATGTTTGTGAGGGCTGGTCTGGTTTGCAAGATCAGTCCCACGTCTAGCATTCGTTGTCTCGGATGGCTGTGTGAGGTGCACCCAATCGGGATCTTTCCAGCCGACACATGTTGGCGAGGCAGGCGTTTCGAGAATGTAACCGTATCATGAAGCCAGAGTCGTGGTTTGGGCAGGCAAAAGAGCAAATTTGTACGATCGTTCGACAAAGTCTCGATAAGCGCCCACTTTCTCTCGATAAGTAGTGGGCCTGCAGTCAGTAAGCTGGCATAACTTTTCGGTCAGTCCTGCCTGGCATAGCTTGGAAGCTTGTCGATAGGTGTCCAGTGGTTTTGCATGTATCACCGAGTACCAAGGGATTGCGCTGAGTGATTGCTACTCTTGGCCTGTGTGTGTGTGAATAGTTCGTCTGTCCAATAGATATCTGGTTGATCCTGCCAGTAGTCATATGCTTGTCTCAAAGATTAAGCAATGCATGTCTAAGTTCACACTGTCTCACGGTGAAACCGTGAATGGCTCATTAAATCAATCGAGGTTCCTTAGATGACACAATCCTACTTGAATAACTGTGGCAATTTTAGAGCTAGTACATGCTTACCAAGCTCCGACCCTTGCGGAAAGAACGCTTTTATTAGTTCAAAACCAATCGTCATTGCCCCTCGTGGGGCACGGCATTCCCACTGGTGACTTTGGATAACTCTGTGCTGATCGCATGGCCTTATGTGCCGGCGATGCATCTTTCAAATGTCTGCCCTATCAAATGTTTGTAACAGATAATGGGGAATCAGGGTTCGATTCCAGAGAGGGAACATGAGAAATGGCTACCACATCCAAGGAAGGCAGCAGGTGCGCAACTTACCCACTCCCGGCACGGGGAGGCAGTGACAAAAAAATAACAATTCTGGACTCTTTCGAGGCCCTGTAATTGGAATGAGTACACTTTAAACCCTTTAACGAGGATCTATTGGAGGGCAAGTCTGGTGCCAGCAGCCGCAACAACTGCCAAAGTTCTGACCATAAACGATGCCGACTAGCCATCCCGGCAAAGTGAAGCAAAGTGGAATATACCTTGGCTAAGCAAATCCATTGCATTCAAAGTTGGAATCATTCGCACGATGATGATTAATTCTTGGTCCAGATACTTGTTCTAAGGCTCCCAGCTGAGGGACATGGCTGAATGACTCTAAGTCAATATTCCCCGGATGTGAGGGCCCGGTCGTTACTCACCCTCTGCTGAATGGAGATGAGATGCTGAACCGGCAGCACGTGCAGCCTACTTCGTGAGCGTTACCAAAGGTGGAAAATGCACCCCAGTCACATGCAATGGTTACGATGTAAGTCTGTATCAGAATGTCTCATAAACACAAAAAGGAACGCTTGGCTAGCGAATCCATTATGTGGAAGTCCAAAGTGAAAGCTTGCTGAGTGGATGTCATCTGCAGACTGATGGTTCCTGGTTTGCGTGGGGAGCGGCCAGTAGCGAACGAAAAGCTAAATATACAGAAGTGAGGAAATGAAGCAGTCATGCGCAGGATGTGATGATTCCATGGGTGAGCCCAGTACCAGAGCGCTATGTGGCGGCTCTGCAATTATGGAAGCCTCCTTGAATGGCAGGAAATGCTCATGGTCTGCCCCTGCCTTCCCTTGAGGGTTTACTGTGATGTCTCTGGCCATTCTAACTTGACCAGCTGAGATGTGGATGACACCACAACAGTGAGAAACCCCCAGGAAGGCTAACCCGTGGAAGTTAGATGTGCCGGCCTAAGGGTGCAAATAAAATTGCCACAACGCAAAAACGTCTGAGTGGGAGTGGAATGTCCTTTGTGAAAAGTCAGAACCGAAAGCTCGCTGTGTGGACGCCGCCTGCAGACTGACTGTTCATGGTTTTCGCAGGGAGTGGCCTGTGGCGAACAAAATGCCCAATACATGGAAGTGAGGAATTAAAGAAGCCATGTACAGGACGTGGCGATTCCTTTGGTGAGCCCAGCACCAGAGCGCTATGTGCTGGCTCTGCAATTATGGAAGCCTCCTTGGATGGTGGATAATGCCCATGGACTGCCCCTGCCTTCCCTTGAGGGCTGACCGTGAAGTCTTCGGCCGTTCTAACTTGACTAGCTGGGATGTGGACAGCACCACAGCAGTGAGTCTCTTGGGAAGGCAAACCCGATAATAAACGCCCGCTAAAGTCGGATGTGTTGGCCTAAGGGCGCATGACACACCACAATTACATCTGAAAAAACACTCCAGATGAACGCAGCAGCAGAAGAAGAAATTAGATGTTTCTTGGAGGTTCATCCCCCAGACCCTATATGGGAGGCTAAACAATTATACACTCCTTGTGAATGAAATAGAGGGAGACCTAAAACATGGTGAATAGAATTAAAGACAGAGATTAATGTGGGGAGAACATGGAGGGAGCTGCAAGAGTTGGCAAAAAATAGGAAAAGTTGGTCAAGGACTGGCTCAATGGAGGTAAAGGGCAAAAGAAAAATGAAAGAACCATATATCACTGTATTTGTGATAAGATCTAATTAAATAAATAATAATTTTGTATATACTGTTTTATATGATCATATTAATATGAAAACAGGCTGTACATTAGTATAAATAGAACAAAATAATGTAACATTTACACAGATGGGTCGGTCGTTTGACAAGTGAGAAGTTCATGTCTGTTGGTGGGTTTTAGAGATGCGGTACTATATGTTTCCATTTTCGTACTCACATTGCATATGATTGCTTTTGAAGTGCAGATGTGACAAAGGATGAACCATTGGTCTTCACGCGACCCCTACAGTCAGCTCAATAAAAAATGGTGTTATAAACAGTGTTGAAGTACATGTCCCTGTAATGTCTTGGTCTGCTGGTGTGAACTACATTATTGTGTAATGTCCTGTCCAGCTGTTGTCAAGTACAGTTCCTGGTGCATGTCTTGTTCAACTGTTGTTGATGCCAGTGAAATGTGAAGGTTGTGTAGAAATGTTGTCCAGTATCTCTCATGATGTATGTCTTGTTCAATTGAGAAAATCAAAATACGTACCAAATTTGATAGTTATATGTAGAAATACGTACGTACAATAAATCATTTGGTACCGTTATTTATTATGCACAGTTATTGAGTGTGTGTGGTAGACTGCTAGACCGATCGATGTTTGTAATAAAAGTTTTTGGGCCCGGAGGGCCCTTACTATCGTTGGAGTGTATACCTATCAGTTACATGTGGAAATATGTACATACAAGATGTAGATATAGACTCCAACAACAGTGAGGGCCCTCTGGGCCCAGGAAACATTTATTGCATCCATCAATCAGTCTAGCAGTCCATGACACACTGAAGTGGAAGTGATCTACATCACCTAATGAGGCCCTGTAGGGATACTTTTTACACCAAATAATTTGGGACCATTATTTGGAAAAGTGCCAAAATATATTTCTAAAGACTTTAGTTAGTAATGTCTAGGCATTACGTTTAAGTTTTGCCATATTTTATCGGAGATGTTTTTTGTGTTAATTTTCGGTTTCTTGATTTTGTGTCTCCAATTTAAGGATATATAGAGTACACATGACGTTAAATTCCTCAATTATTTCTAGATCGCATTAAAACAGAAACAGATTACTGAGTATTGTAGTTCCCTCCATTATCTATAAATTAGCTTCTCAAATTTTTCTTGTTACTGAGATAAAGAGACTGTCTTTTTAAGACGTAAGTTGACTCGTAAATTTTGTTTTATATAGACGTTATGAATTGATCTAGTATGAATAATTCAACTGAGCATCCATTTTTATGCCTACAGTATAATTTTTGACTATTTAAGTCGGCGGTTACATCCCAAACTGAAATCATTAAGATCGCATGCTTTGATGCCGTAAATTCCATGGCGGGAAAATAGTGATTTTCCATGTCATAATCCAGCGATGATCATTTAACATTCTTATGGATTATTCAGAGTGACTGAAATGATAATAAATGCATGTTCACATTCAACACCATTTCGGTATTTATGTGTAAATTGTCATCAATCTACAAGTTCGGTTACAATTATTTTTGGGTAATTTTGTATGGAAATTCTCTGGTCAATATTATCTCCGCTTCGTGGCCTCGCATTGACAGCCGCACGTGCTGTCACCGCCACAGTCTGACATCATCACAGCATGACATGGAGATGTACATATGAGTGTGCGTGTGTGTATATATAAACTGGCAGTAGTTATTTGTCCTTGGCGGCCGTGTTAATCTCCCTTGGCAACAGTGTAACCAACAGTTGTGTGAGTGTGTAGGTAGGGTCACAAAAAAGTGAAAAGGTCAAAATTGTTTTTTCTTTCTGTCTATATTAAATGATAAACTGACACACAAACATTTATATCTCCCCTTAGAATTGACCTACAGACTTGAATAAGGTACCGTTCCATTTCTTTATTTTTCAAGAGCTATCCAACTATGCAGGTAATAATTAAAAAGTAATACAACGAATTTAGAAAACGTTACTAAAGTGGCTAGTAGTACTACTAGTAAGTAGTTTACTACTACAGTTGTAGTAACTAGTAGTAGTAGTAGTAGTAAAGAGATAAAGTCTAAATAAAACTAAAATAAAAGACTAAATTATTTACTAGAGAGAGACCTTTGGATATTTGTCTTTGATGATTACCAATTTATCATCTGAGTCAACAACGGCTGTAACATCATTCATGGCAGCCAAGAGCCCTTGGCTCCATTGTCCCGACTTTGTAGCCATCAGGACTTTCCAGCAAGATATGTCATTGTTTACCTTTCCTAGCAGATATTTAAACATGCCTCCCGCTTCCGACACTACCAGATTTTTGTATTGTCTGTGTTAACTTTCGGTGTTTTACGGTTACCCGCACTTGTTCGTCCGTCTCTCTCTCTCTCTCTCTCTCTCTCTCTCTCTCTCTCTCTCTCTCTCTCTCTGTCTCTCTCTCTCTCTCTCTCTCTCTCTCTCTCTCTCTCTCTCTCGCCCACATATCTCTCTCGCCCATATCTCTCCTCACTATATATATATATATATATATATCAGAAAGTCGTGGCGTGCTGATGAGCGTAATCTAGCCTAGGAATCAACATACAGCTGAAAGATGCTGATGTTCACCGCGATATCCTGAAACAGGATGGGAACGCGGGAAAAAAAAATCTCTCTCTCTAGCCCACATCTCTCTCTAGCCCACATCTCTCTCTAGCCCACATCTCTCTCTCTCATCCACGTCTCTCTCGCCCACATTTCTCTCACCCACATCTCTCTCATCCACGTCTCTCTCATCCACGTCTCTCTCACCCACGTCTCTCTCACCCACATCTCTCTCACCCACATCTCTCTCACCCACATATCTCTCACCCACATCTCTCTCACCCACATCTCTCTCACCCACATATCTCTCACCCACGTCTCTCTCACCCACATCTCTCTCACCCACATCTCTCTCGTCCACATCTCTCTCACCCACATTTCTCTCACCCACGTCTCTCTCACCCACATCTCTCTCACCCACATGTCTCTCACCCACATCTTTCTCACCCACATCTCTCTCACCCACGTCTCTCTCTCCCACATCTCTCTCATCCACATCTCTCTCACCCACATCTCTCTCACCCACATCTCTCTCACCCACATCTCTCTCACCCACATCTCTCTCACCCAAATCTCTCTCATCCACATCTCTCTCACCCACATCTCTCTCATCCACGTCTCTCTCATCCACGTCTCTCTCATCCACATTTCTCTCACCCACATCTCTCTCACCCACATCTCTCTCACCCACATTTCTCTCACCCACGTCTCTCTCACCCACATCTCTCTCACTCACATCTCTCTCGTCCACATCTATCTCACCCACATCTCTCTCACCCACATTTCTCTCACCCTCGTCTCTCTCACCCCCATCTCTCTCACCCACATGTCTCTCACCCACGTCTCTCTCACCCACATCTCTCTCACCCACATTTCTCTCACCCACATCTCTCTCATCCACATCTCTCTCACCCACATCTCTCTAACCCACATCTCTCTCATCCACATCTCTCTCACCCACATCTCTCTCACCCACATCTCTCTCATCCACATCTCTCTCACCCACATTTCTCTCACCCACATCTCTTTCACCCACATTTCTCTCACCCACATTTCTCTCACCCACATCTCTCCCATCCACGTCTCTCTCACCCACGTCTCTCTCACCCACATTTCTCTCACCCACATCTCTCTCATCCACATTTCTCTCACCCACATTTCTCTCACCCACATTTCTCTCACCCATATTTCTCTCACCCACGTCTCTCTCACCCATGTCTATCTCACCCACATTTCTCTCACCCACATCTCTCTCATCCACGTCTCTCTCATCCACGTCTCTCTCATCCACGTCTCTCTCATCCACGTCTCTCTCACCCACATTTCTCTCACCCACATTTCTCTCACCCACATCTTTCTCACCCACATTTCTCTCACCCACATTTCTCTCACGCACGTCTCTCTCATCCACGTCTCTCTCACCCACGTCTCTCTCACCCACATTTCTCTCACCCACATCTCCTTCACCCACATTTCTCTCACCCACATTTCTCTCACCCACATTTCTCTCACCCACATCTCTCTCATCCACGTCTCTCTCACCCACGTCTCTCTCACCCACATTTCTCTCACCCACATATCTCTCACTCACATTTCTCTCACCCACATTTCTCTCACCCACATTTCTCTCACCCACATTTCTTCTCCTTCTTCTTTGCGATCATCCGGAGTGTTTTTTCAGATGTGATTACGGTGTGTCTGTTATGCGCCCTTGGGCCGACACCCGTAGGCCAACACAACGTGCTTCAGCGTGCTTTTTTGACCAGGTAGCATTCCTGGGAGACTCTCACTGTTTGCGGTACCGTCCACAACCCAGCTGGCCAAGTTGGAACGGGTGAAGACAACGGTCGTCCCTCAAAGGAAGGCAGGGACAGTCCATGGCATTTTCCGCCATCCAGGGTGACTTCCATAATTGCAGGGCCGACACATAGCGCCCTGGTCCTGGGCTCACCGAGGGAATTGTCACGTCCTGCTCATGGCTGCTTTAATTCCTTACTTCAATATATTGGGCATTTCGTTCGCCCCGGGCCGTTCCCGCACAGACCAAACTGGTCTGCAGTCAATATCCACTCAGCGAGTTTTTCGGACATGTGCTTGTCGTTGTGTCCGTCAGAGCTGTTCCAGACATGTCGGACATTCGGAAACTACCTAGTCAGAGCTGTTCCGAACAAGAGCGGCATTCGGAGACTAGGTAGCTGTTCCTAGCACGAGGGAAGACTAGTTAGAGCTTTGCCGGTCACGAAAGACATTTCACTCGGACGTAATTGCGTAGTGCCATTATTATTTTGCCGCCCGTAGGCTGGCACTTCCGGCTTCAGCGGGCATTTTTGATGAGGTTATCCTTCCTCGGGTTTCGAGACTCTTATTTCCACACAGCAAGCTTTTGCTTCGGGCTGCCACGTAATGGATTCGCAAGACAGGCGTTCCATTTCGTGTCAACGAGACAATTTTCCACCTTTGACTACACTCACTCCATGAGTACGGTTACAGACTTTCTACGGAACGTGCGACCGAGGTGTTTTTCCACCTTTTGTACTCGCTCACGAGGTAGGCTACATGTGCTGTCGACTCAGCACCTTACCTCCGTGGGTCTGTGGGCGAGTAACGGTCAGGCCCTCTCATCCGGGGATACCTCATATCCCCCAGCTAAGAGCCATCGAACGAGTATCTGCGCCAAGCATGTAGCGTGCTCAGCACCTCACTTCAATTTTGATGTATGTTTGTGTCGGCCAGGCTCTCACTTCCGAGGGTTTATGGCTTAGAGACGTTCAGCCATATACCTCGGCTGGGAGCCTTAGAGGTTATGTCCGGACTGAGATTATTGGCATCGTTTGCCTGATATCCTCAGTTTACCTGCAGAGCAGCTGGTTGTGTCTCTCTTAGCCTGGTCCCTATCCCAAGAACTGTCCCATATGTAGTTAATATCTATCGGAATAGCGCTTGGGGTCAGAGGGACACTCAAGCTCCCCCACCACGGCAAGATGGAGACACATCGGGGGAGACCCACATTTCTCTCACCCACATTTAGCTCACCCACGTCTCTCTCACCCACGTCTCTCTCACCCACGTCTCTCTCACCCATGTCTATCTCACCCACATTTCTCTCACCCACATCTCTCTCATCCACATCTCTCTCTATCTAGACCACATCTCTCTCTCTCTCTCTCTCTCTCTCTCTCTCTCGCCCACATCTCTCTCTCTCTCTCTCTCTCTCTCTAGCCCACATCTCTCTCTCACCCACATCTCTCTCACCCACATCTCTCTCTCACCCACATCTCTCTCTCTCTCTCTCTCTCTCTCTCTCTCTGTCTATATTTATCCGTCTACCTGTCTTCCGTCCGTCCCTCTGTGTCCATCAATCTATGGTTGATCGGTCTGTCTATTTATTTTTCTGACTATTTTTCTGTCTGTTTGTTAGTCTTTCTGTCTAGATAGGTATCGGTATATATGGCTACGAGAGTTTTATTACACAAGATAATAAGATGTTCCGCATTTCATAAAATGAAGATAGTATGTCATAAATCTATATTATCGGAGACTAGAAAAAAAAGCATTAATGCTACATAGACTACATAGAACCAGATTTAACATAAGGCTGTAAAGTCTGAACAATTAGTAAACAATCCCATGAGACCTCAATTAGCATAGCCGTAAAATATATACATGTGCGTGCGTCTATGTGTAGGCTAAGTTACACACACACACACACACACACAGAGAGAGAGAGAGAGAGAGAGAGAGAGAGAGAGAGAGAGAGAGAGAGAGAGAGAGAGAGAGAGAGAGAGAAAGTCTATAAAAAAAAAAATCAAACTTTTGACAGGGGAAAATTCAATCACTCACCTGGAGGTCTGAAACCTTAACCCTCTTCAAAGTACTCTCCTTGGGACTGTACACACTTCTGTCAGCTGTCCCACCAGTTTTGGAAGCACTTCAGGAAGGCCACTTTGGGAATGGAATACAGCGTGACTGTCACGGTCTGTTAATTGGTCTTCTGTAACTGGAATCGGTGGCTTTCAGCAGCATATTCAGCTTGAGAAAAGCCACAAATCACAAGGAGCCGTGCGGGAACGTAGGGAGCATGGCGAACCAGGGGAATGTTATGTTTAGCCAAGAAAGTATGAATCAGATGCGGAATATTGGTGGGAGCTCGTTGTCATCGAGCTGCCAAGTTCCCGTTACCTGCAAATCAGTTCGTTTACACTGCATCACAAGGCGATTCTTCGGCATACATATTCAATATACATATTTATCGTATTCATCTAGTTGTCTTTCCCTTGCCTTTCTCATCACTTTTGTTAATTGTTATTCGTTTTTAAGTTTGTTCTGCCTCATAATGATGCTGTTGATCTGGTGTCATCTAGTACATTTGATTTTCTCCTCTCGGCGAGGCTGATCCTGTGGGGCATCCATTTAAGTTTGAGTACCTGTTTAGCCCCACCACCACCAAATCAGGGCAATGGAAGCAGGTGGTGGTTTGAACTTGAGAGCAACCAATAGCAGTTGTTGGTTACGATCTCCAGTTCGCGACGTTAGTCAGAGGATATCTTTATGCAACAATGACTACGGTCACCGACCAGTATGATCACTGCCAAGAAGGAAGACGATGGCAGACCTCTTTCTCTTCTTTACAGACGCCTGAGAAATCATGATTCATTTTTCTTGATTGGCTACTTCATAAGTCATCATCATCATTATCATGCCGATAAGCGTGGGCGGTCATGTTTCGCCATCTCACTCGATCACCAGAGGTGTGGATCAGCTCAGTGCTGTTGTCTCTACCACACCACGTGGTCAAGCCATTCAGGTATTTACTTCTCTGCCTTCCCCTTGTTCTCTTCCCCTCGATCTTGCCAGTTGTCACCAAGTTCTCCAATTTAGGCTATGTCTTCTCATAATTTCTCTAATCAGTTTACGATTTTCATTTGTTTCTTGTAGGACTTGGTCATTGATTTTTATGTCTCTCCATGGTATTCTTTTCCGGCTCCGTTGCAATGGCGTTACGGGCGCAGTTCGTAATTCCGCTTACCCGCTTTCGAGGCACAGCTGGGGACGATTTGGCAGCAAACAGTCTTGCGTTGTTTTTTTACGAAATGGTATGGGTGCCGGTCATTCAGAAAGCAATGGCAAGCTACTGAACATAAACTTGCCAAGAGATCACAACAGCAAAACATGCTGGTGTTGACTGCTACATCCTGTAAAGGATTTGCAACTAACAAGGTGTTCTTTTTCATATAAATTTTTTTAAAAGAAGAAATAAATGCAAAACCTAGTCATAACTGGTAGGATTTATGAAATAATGGCGAGGGGAACGTAGAGAGATAAATATCTCGAAGTAACATAATCAAGATAAGAACACAGAGCCCCGGGAAGGTTAACCCGGTCAACAAATGCCCGCAGAAGTCGGATGTGTCGGCCTAACGGCGCAAGAACGCAGCTCTGCTGTAAACAGGCACAACGCAATCACATCCGGAAAAAAAACTCCGGATGATCGCAGAAGAAGAAGAAGAAGAAGAACACAGAGCATACTCAAGACTGGTGATCGTGTGAGGTGGGGAAACATGGCCACTCACGCTTATCGGCATGGCACATGATAATGATGACAGCCTTATATTTGTTCCGCTAATAGTTTTGCTAATTTTGCAGTGAAACAAACATGGCGCTGTCGTACAATTGCTTGAGGTATCTTGTCAGGTCCCAAAGGTTAGGGCTTTTTTGTCATTTTCACTCTGTACTAAACAGAAATAGAATTATTAAGGGTATGTAAAAGGTAAAGGAAAGGTGGCCCCCCATTGCCGATACTGCCGTTGGGGTGAGGTGTTATGCTTATCTTCTAGGTGACGACATGACATTCATTTCTAATTCTATTTAATGGGTGTGGTGAGTGACCAGTTCCTTTCTTTCCTCGTCTCATTTCTTTCGCAGACTTTTGAGACATTTTCCCGGGAATTGTATGGTATCCATTTTTTATGAGGACAGGTCGATCCCAGAGACGTACTGTTTTGTTTTCTGTTCCCTAGAGGACTGAACTGTGACCACCGTCATCATCTCATGATTTCATCATCTCATCTCTTGTTCCTCTTGTACCTTGGGGTGTCGAGGTGAAGCATAATATAAATATTAACCCTTTTAGGACGGAACGACATTGGGCCAAATTTAGGTTTCCCTCTGAAGAAGACGGAGCCATTTTTTTGGAGTACAGAAATGACTGAAGTGACAATTTTATAAATTCAAAAAAATATATTAGAAACCTATATAGGTATATACAAGTATATATATTCTTAAAGAGGATATAGTAAAGTTTATTTCTGTGTATGATTGAAGTTGTTTTGTTCATGTTTACGCAAATTTGATAACCTCATTTGTATTTTGTGAAAAATAAAATATTTCATACCACAAGGTATGAATTGGTACTAAATATTTAAAAAAAAAATGGTACTCACCTAAAATTTCCTCATTGAATACCTACACCACTTTAGAATAATTTTAAACACTTATGGTTAAATAAACAACACCTATGAAGTCCCTATTGACATTTGTAATAGGTTGGCTATCAACTGGTGACATGTTTTTTGGTCCGGCCATTGCCATGAAAGGGTATAGATAAAACGATCTTCTTATTCCCAACACACAAAACTACGGGGACACGAGGTTGAAATCCTCATGGGCACTTTCTGTATCACTAAAGTCATTATCTGACAGTCCTGAACTAACAAAATCGCTACTATCAGAGCTAGTCAATGCTAGTACGTCTTCAGGTTCAAAGCTGGCCATTTTAGAACTCAAAAAACCACGAAAAAATGGGTTACTTCGGAAAAAACTGCACAAAATCATGTCCACTTGTCTGAATCACGCTAGAAATGGAAATGTGGCGGCTAAAATGGCTGACGATTGCAAGGAAGCATTTGATTGGTCTGTACTATTAAAAGCAAACCAATCAAAGCAGTTCTTACAACAGGATCGGCCCAACTGGCCCAACCGGGTTTTTCACTATGACCGTGTGGTGACGTCACGGCCAGTATATCGGCCTTGCCGTCTTTAAAGGGTTAATAAGGGAGGCACTATTTCGCAATGGAAGTAACAAACATGGCACAGCGTCTGCTCACTAGTCAATTTTAGTTTGGGCCATTAAGAAGTCTTAAGAAGTTGGTTAATTTAAATAGGAATGTTCACTGTTGCGAGTTTAATTCTGCCGATCTTTCCGTAATTTTTAATGAATCACTCTTCTTCTTACTTCTGTCCGTTCTTTTGGCATCCCGTTTTATTTTTACATTACGTTAGTCCTGTTTAAATATCAAGAATAATTTTTCAGAACATGTATGTATCCCCAATACAAATAACAATCCCTACAAATAATTCTGTCCCCAGGCGAGTTCAAGAATTGTTAACTTTCGTTTCTGGACACTTACTGTTACCAGGCATCTATGTTTGTTTACGTTACCGTCCTACTACTATTTATGTCCTGATAATATCGCAGCAGTGATGATTCTCTCAATTTGACACTTTCTATGGCCTCCATTGCATCCTCTCTGAGTGACTCTGTTCTGGTCCAAGCTGACAGTAATATGCTTCGCCTCAGAGAGACATGATTAGGCAATTCAAACACCAGGCTTTCGATTGACTGGCCTCATTAATTAATAAATAAACAAGGAAAAGGAAATGCTACGCATATAAAGTGCAGGAAAACCCGGTATATCTGAAGCAGGTGGACAAGAGAGAGGAGAGAGATAGATAACGAAGATAGTGTGAGAGTCAGAGATATGAGAAAGATGTATTGAAAGACATTAAAGAGTGTTAAAGACAAGAAAGGGAGAGGTGGGAGATCGAGACTTAGAGCAAGCGAGAGAGAGAGAGAGAGAACTCTTGTTCGGGTGGCTAAGCTCCTTTCCCAAGACTACAAAAGTAGAGGACAGATAAGAACAGAAAGAAAGACAAGTGTGCAGGTTCTTGCGGAGCAAGATAAACAACACCTAATACACAAAATCCATAGAAAACATATGCCTAAAGCGAAATCATCAAAGCATTGGTGTCACCTAATTCCTGAAAATGGAAAAAAAAAACGTCACCTCCCCGTTTGGGAATCGAACCTCGAGCTCCCGTGTACCAGGCGGAAACACTAACCACTATGCTACTGAGGACACGTTAACGGATCAACAAAATATTGTAATGTGGATACACGCATAGGAATAATCACGTGACCTACTTCGATTGCGAATATAATTTTTTTCTATTCGCAGTTCAATTGCGAATAGTCACTCTAGCATAATAAACAGGTTTCTCAGTATCATGTGGAGAGAGGACCATTTCTTGGGGCAGAGACACCTGTGACCAAGGATTCATTTCTTTGAATTTCTGCACTCAGTAGAGATGTTATGAATATTGTTTTTTGTAATATTAGAAATGAGCTTGTCCACATCACAATAATTGAAATTGCACCTATTATTAGTTATTACTAATGCACTGCAAGTTAGGCACACTAGTTTTGTCTATTTGTTCGTCTTTATCATTTGTGTGATGTTTTTTGTTTTGCACATAATTGCATTGTGTCAGTTTACATTGGTCTTCCAGTCGCCAGCATGGCGGTTAGAGCCATTAAGGCCTGTGGCGTGTTTATGCTTGTGGCTACGGTTTGCAGTTGCATTTTCCTCATGTTGGACTGGTAGTACATGGTTCCGTCGCTCTGCTACTGAGTGTGTGGGCGACACCGTGAGTTGTGAAATTCGCGTGGAATGCTTTTACATCTGTCCTGTACAGAGAACTCCATGTTCGGAACAATGGCTACTGGCGGTTGCTGAATTGACTGTTTTGCCCTTTCAGTTCACGAGTGCATTTTTTGGGAGACTCCTGGGAGTCGGCGCTGAAGCTATGGAGTTCGTGCTTTGTGCGACACTTTCAGCGGGTCGCTCTGCGGTAAGAGATCGAGCCATGTGAGAAAACCCAGGTCAATGAGGTCTTTCTGATGACTGCCGAGTCCATCGATGATG
Source organism: Cepaea hortensis (assembly GCA_963921405.1). Classification (NCBI taxonomy): domain Eukaryota; kingdom Metazoa; phylum Mollusca; class Gastropoda; order Stylommatophora; family Helicidae; genus Cepaea; species Cepaea hortensis. The sequence goes on along the minus strand of OY992883.1, from coordinate 53,815,501 downwards.
AACTGTGGTATTCGTGGATGAATTTTGTGTTGACATTCTGACGGCGGCATTATGCACAGTGTACCCGTGCGGGCTTGTTGGATTGCCGAGACTCCCGTCTATTCCACTTTTCACATTGGACAGTGGGGAGCATTTTGTGTGATATTCGCTGGCACGGGAATAGAGCATAATGGGGACAACCCATTGCCGTGAAGTTGGAACCTCGACTGACTGACTGACTGACTGCCAGTTTACAGCAGAGCTCAATATTTGCGGCTTTTAGCCAACACATCCAATTTCTTTGGGGACTTGTTGACAAAGTTAGCCTTCCTGGGTGTTTCGTGGGACATTCAGTTGTCTCAGAGTTTTAATGCCATCCTCGTCCCTCCATCTACTGGTGACACATTAACTGGCCCATCGGGAACAGCCGCATGCATTTCGGTTGGCAAAGGAAAGCAGGCGCAGACCATGGACATTCCCCTCCATCCAAGGAGGCTTCCATAAGTGCAGAGACAACATGTGATGCTCTGGTACTGGGCTGACCCAAGGCATCATGTACCGCACACGGCTGGTTAACCATACTTCCGTATATTGAGTTTCCGTTTGCCACAGGTTGCACCTTTGAAAATCAGGATGCAGTTATCAGATTTTGGACTTTGATGACGCCCACACAAGAAACAAATGAAGATCGTAAACTGATTAGAGCAATTAGACGTAGACAGTCCAAATTTGTGGACATGTTATGAGAAGAAATGACTTGGAGAACTTGGTGACAACTGGCAAGATCGAAGGGAAGAGACTAAGGGGAAGACCGAGAAGTAAATACCTGGACGGCTTGACCACATGGCATGGTCGAGACAGGAACACAGAGCTGATCCACGACTCTGGTGATCGATTAAGATGGCTGAACATGATCGCCCACGCTTATCAGCATGGCACATGATGGATGGATGGATGCCCACACAATGAGCTTTTGATTGATACTTTCCACCTAAAGACTGCTACCCAAGTAATTCTTCATTTGGTAGCCACTGAGACAATTTTACCACCTCAACATGCAGTGTAGCAAACTTTCACGATGTTTTCTTCAATTTTTGAAAAATGTGCACACGAAGCATAGTTTTCTCTCAAAGCATCAGTATTTCACTTGGTGGATGACATGTGGGCAGGCATGTTAGCGAAGTTGATATGGAGCTGGACAAGGGTTCAGTGCCAGGACTCATTGCCTGCTAAGTAAGGGAAAGATTGACCACCTATTCCTCTGTCCATCCAGGCCTACAAAATGTGATGGCCCAATCACATCACTGACCCATAGCTGGAAGCAGCAAATAACAAAAAAACATAAACAGATGACGTGTGATGGATGGATGTTTGAACTGAGTATATCATGTGGTAGGATTTTCGTTCGGTTGACATATGAATGTGACATTTAGTAGGAATTACATTCACCAAACATTAGAACCCTTTTGTCAGCTTAGAAGAGCATACCTTCAATGGACATCAGTTACCTATGACTTTAGGGTGCACTAATGAGTACCCAAAAAAAAAGGTTTCTAATCACTGAGTCTCAAGGGGATCCCATGCCAGTTTGGTGGTAATTTATCCATAGTTTACGCTGAGGACATTTGACACTAGTCTTGATGGGGTTCCGTAAAATCATCACAGAGCTCACTGGCGCCCGCGGTGTGGTACAGGGTATCTCTTTATATATATCACAACAGCCTTAACTTTCCCCTATGCCTGTGACCACACATTTTTTGATACAGTAGCCTCAGACCATTAGCTGCCCTTACTGTGTATGGCATATTTTACTGGACACAGAACATCTATAGTCATCTTGGCTGAGAGGTTTAACACAGTTACATAAGCAGTGGGTCAATGTCACATGTCGGTCAGATTAAACTTAAATGCTGACTTTCCGTCCTTGACATCAGGATGTAAATTACATGTATCTCAGAAGTCAGAGAGGGTTTGCCTGATAGCGAGGGATACTGGTAATAGGATAAGCTAATTCTCAGTCCAGCGCATTCAATACAAGTAGCAAGTATGTGGACTATGCTTGAATTCAAAGCAAGTGAAAGAAAGAAAAAGATGAAGAAGGGGGAAAATGAAAGAAAAGGAAAATAGTCTAGTTAAAATCTTCTAGTCACAGAAAGTTTAAAGCACAGTCCAACAGTGCAGCAGTTGCTGAGTGGCTAGCCCTCTCCAATATTTCACAAGAAAGGAGAAATGTATCTCCAGGTCAGTCTCTCTTAAAATCCTAACAATATTAGCTATGTTCCTCTGTTCAATTTCTGTGGTTTCGTCAAAGGAAAACCATGTTGTCAGTAATACAAACTCTTATTTAAAATGCTTTGATAACAAGCAGTCACATCATTTTTCTGTAGAGCTGTTTCACTGGGAATGAGCTGGTTGGTATACCTCTCTAAAAACTTCCTTAAATGCTGGTTATTGAGTTTATATAAAGGGATGTCAGCAGATACCTTGCAAGGTTCTTGGACAACTGTCTTGTTTTACTTGACATGGAAAATGTTGATTTCTGGAACAGTAGTTTCATTGACCATGTTAGGATTGCCTGAGAGTTTCATTGAATATTTCCACAGTCTCGTTGTAGCGGTGTGAACCATGTCCGCTCTATTCACAGAGAATGCACGCCACCAAGTGCATCCAGAACAGAAGCATGCATGGCATTTGGTCCTTAAGGGAAGGCAGAAGCAACACATGGCAATTCCATTCAAGGAGGCTTCATTAATGCAGAACTGGCACATGTTCTGGTTCTGGGCTCAACAAAGGAATTGTCATGTTCTGAACATGAATACTTAACCTCACTTCTGTGTAATGGGTCTCCTGTGCATCACCTTTAGAGACCAGAAGGATGCAGCCTGTGGACTCCAGGATTTGTGGCGTCTTAAGAAAAAGAGTGCCTTGCCTTACATAGGACAATGTGCTGTTTGTTTCCAGGGCACTTAGTTAATTCTGCATTGATATTAATGAAAAGCAACATGTTCCAGGGTGGGCGTGCTGGCGAAGTTGATAGTGAACTCCACTGATAATGTCACGAGCACAGTCAGACGCTGGTTGGATGCCTGGGCTCATTACTTTCCAAAGTGAGAAGACTGGCCATCTATTTCTCCTTGCTCTCAAACCTACAAAATGTGATGGTGCTACTTCATCATAGACCCATAACAGAAAACTGCTTTGGGACACACATAAAAAAACATGCTCTAGGCGTAACACAACCCTAAAAGGATGTGCAGGGCATACATATTTTTTCTGTGTGCCTAGAAGGTGATGTGCTTTGAACCAGTGTTGTGGTCATGATAGACCACCTCAAAATGTGAACTTTCCCTACAGTGGCTAATGAGAGGTTGCTTGTCATATAGATGCTTTGGAGCATTCAATGCAGTAATGGTTAGGACATTTGTGGTCTTGGGGAACAGCTGTAGCATAGTGGCCAGACTCTTGCCTACCGACCCGGTGGTTATGGGTTCAACCTGCATTGGGGCAGGTTGACATTTTTAAAAATTGACTTGGGCTCCCAGGTTGACCCAGATTAAAAACGGGTACCAGTAAATGTCTTGGGAAGTGATGGTGGCCAGCGTGTTACTGACCACACCAGCCTCTGAGTGCTGATCAGTCTATACAAATATGGGCCTAGCACCATATGTCCAGTGAACCCAAGGCATGTGAAAGGGACCTTTACTCACTTCCATGATCTTTCTTCAAAGTTTGATCAATTTGGATGCCCAGCAACATTTTCTGTCCACGAACTGATTCGTCATATATTAAGAGATGCATTTGATGGACATTTGAACTCATTTGTCATTTAGTTTAAACACACAGTTAAAGGACATTTAAACTGATGTAGGTTAGTGATTGCAAAATAATCCATGACTCACACCCATTTTTGCCACAGGAAATCATTAAAGTTGTTTGCTGATGTGCTATAATACTGTTTAACCTCTGCATTGCTATAGCCAGTCTGCATTTAACTTCTTTTGAAGAGTCCCAATTTCCCATTCTACAGAGTGCTATTGATAAATTGCTGAAACTGGTGGATTCCTTTTATTCCAAATTATTGCTGATAATGGAAAACACCAGCTGGTCAGAAATATCTTACTTTAAGCCCTACATTTTTGGTTTTGTTTATATTAATAATACATCCCTATCTTTAGCTCTTCTATTCGAGAAAAAGAGTGTTGAGATGCTACATAGAACCTGTACTTTTATATGGATGTGAAGCTTGGACAATGAGCAGCCAGGCTGAAAAACATCTGATGGCTGTAGAAATGTGGTTTCTGAGGAAAATGCAAAGAATACCATGGACAGCCAGAAAGACCAATGAACAAGTCCTTCAAGAAACAAATGAAGATCGTAAACTGATCAGAGACATTAGACGTAGACAGTCACAATTTTTTGGGCATGTTATGAGAAGAAATGATTTGGAGAACTTGGTGACAACTGGTAAGATCGAGGGGAACAGACCAAGGGGAAGACCTAGAAACAAGTATCTGGATGGCTTGGCCTTGTGGCATGGTCGAGACAGAAACACGGAACTGATCCACGACTCTGTTGATCGAGTGAGATGGCAGAACATGACCGCCCACGCTTACCGGCATGGCACATGATGGATGGATGGATGGATTCTCTGCATATATCTGGTAATGTTAATTTGTAATTTAACCAGTAATGGCAATGGTCAGTTTCTGAATCATATTGTTAGGCATAAACAGAGCATTCAAAATGGTATAACCTACATTTTCTAGGAAATATGGATGTTAACTTTCTCTTACGACCATGATATATAGGTCAGCATGCCCGAATGGATAAGAACATGTGTTCTTAAACATCCGGTATGCTTAATGCCGAGGTAAGTGATTCAACCCCTACACCGGACAGTTGGACTAAAATGTTGACCTATCGTCCATGACTTGGAGACGTAAATTACAAGTACCTCTGAAGTCAGAGTTGGTTCACCTGATGGCGAGGGACACTGTTAATAGCAAAAGCTAATGATCATGCAAAATTCAGTCCACTCACTAGTAATGGCAACTTTATTGTGACCCTAATAAAGTTGATTTGATTTGATTTGGCAACCACTGGTAGTAGTAGCATGTGCATGGAGTACGCTTGAGTTCAAAGTGAGCAAACGCAAAAAAAAAAACACACACACGCGCGCGCGAGAGAGAGAGAGAGAGAGAGAGAGAGAGAGAGAGAGAGAGAGAGAGAGAGAGAGAGAGAGATACATACAGTGCTGTTATACATTTTTCACAAGTATTTTCAAATGGCGAAACTTGAGTGTGTGATATAGTAGACAAAACATAATCCACAAATCAGCCAGTTTCACACTCAAGCCAAGTCATATCTATGCGGAATTAATTATATTGAACTTTAGTATGAAAAACACTCTGCAACAATAAGAAATAATATTGCATAATAAATGTACTTATGTTTGTTTATACCAGATGTACAGGACCATGAGGTCTTATTTTTCTCTACAGAAAAATAATCTCATTGCAGACATTTCTAATTACAGAAATGTCAAATACATTCTACAAAGAGAGAAAAGCTTACAACCTGGATACTCTCTAGGTACACGTGTTTTCTGTTCATGGAGATGGACCAAAGAGGCATACAGAAGAAGCACGAGGGGTTTCCGCACGAAGCGGCCAGGAGATGTGGAGCCAGCAGCAATAAAACAAGCAGAGTCTGGACTGACATCTTTAGTCAAACCGTTCATATTTACTGCTGGGGTAAATATTTCACATTTTAAAATGTTACTACTCTACTGTACTGATACTTTACCGTCTTGACAGATGATAGTTATTGTGCTTTTAAAAAAGGCATAATAACCTCTCCATGGTACAAAGTCTGGGCTGAATTGTAGAGACCATGTGTTGCCCATGCAGCATGATCCCTCTCTTGGCCTGCCGAGTTTACTCCAGAGAAAGGGTAATTAATATTACCATATACAGTCAAAAATACAAAAGTTTGGATTGCTGTAAGATGGTACCATGAGATGTGAAGCGTTAAAGGTAGTCAAATAGCAGAACCTGCTACTGGGGTGTAAAGTGTTAGGCCTTCATATTTTTTAGACCACAACATCATAGGTGATAAATAAACTATAGAAGGAGAAGCAGGAAGTAGAGATTAGAGGACGCACTATACAACATAAAATTTGAAAGCTATAGTTACCAACCGGGATCCAAATCTGTCACCTCCAAATAAAGACTTTAACCCTACCAGTCCTGAGGCCCTGAACCTAACTGTCCCTATTAGCTGTGTTCCTGGGCGATAAAAAGAAAAAAAACCAACATGATATAGAAAAATGTTAGTTACATGCAAACCAGTGGTTAGAATAAGATGTAACTTGGAGACATTGTAGAAAATAGGTCTACCTTTCATCTAGCGCCAATATTCCACCTTTATGTACCAATCCAGTCTGAATAAACCAAAGTATCGATCACCTGTTGGACTGTGAAAAGCCTAGACCTACTTCGCCTTTTTGTTGAAATGCTTGGTTCTTCAGCCGCTCGTTTCATTGTGAATTTTCACAAGTTTTTTTGCATTAAACCATACAAAGTCAATTCACACTTATGGGGGAAGACATTTGCAATGGCTAACTGTGAGGTTTGACCACGATTGGTTGGTTATTTTTAGTTTGTGACATTCATGCACTAGGCAAAATACCGAAAATTAGGTACAGCGGTATAGCGGCAGATTAGGAAATTACCGAAAAATTGGTACAGCGGGCTGGTAGGGTTAAGGGATGCCTAGTTGGTCATGTTTTGAAGTAAACTTGGTACTGCAACGAGGCGCCGTCGCCATTTGGAGATGGCAGTTTTGAATCCCAGTTGGTAACTATAGTTTTAAAATTTTATGTTGTCTAGTGCATCTTCTAATCTCTACTTCCTGCTTCTCCTTCTATGAGCGCCAAACAATACTATGTGTATTTATTTATCACCTGTCTTTGTGGCCTCAAAGGGTTCTCCAATTGATTTCCTGTGTAAAACATGATGGGTGTTGTGGCCAGTTCCTCATTGCTTTTCCAGAAAATTCTGAAGATTGCTTGGTACCCATGTTTATGAGGCTAGGTCGTTCCCAGAGCCGTATTGGTAGGGAAAAAATCATCCTGTTACTGCTGGGCCCGGTCTGCCTCGCGATTCGAAGGTTATGGGGTCGGTTCTAGGCTATGTCTTTCGGCTCACGGGTGCATTTTTCTCGGAGTTTCATGGGAGTCGTCACTGGAGCTACTCAGTTTTTGCTTTGTGTGACACTTTCGACACTGCGGAAAGAGACTGAGCCATACGAGATTAAACCCGGGTACAATGAAATCGATCCTCTCGACTTTGAAGACTTTTAATTGAACCTGGACTGCTGTCGTGGCAGGCAATATCGTGCAAACATGAAGTGTTAAGCCTTCACATATTCTAGGCCACGGCATAATGAGGTGAGGTGGCCATTTCCCTCCCTCATCTCCTTTCCTTCCCAGACAATTCCATGACAATTATCAACATGATCTGGTATTCATGTTATGAGGCTGGGTCAATCCCAGAACTGTACTGCTTGCAAAGAGGATTCCTGCCACTGTCGGGGATTGAAGCTAGACCACAGCAGTGGTAAGCTAGTGTACTAACCAGTGTGTACAGATCCCATTAGATGTGTGGTGGCTAATAAGTGGTTTTGTTATTTATCCCATTGCTACAGAGATGTTTATTTTTGGTAGCCTTCAGGCTAACTGGTTAGTATTTTAGTCTCTCACTTCTACAGACACAGGTTGTTATCGCCAGTAAGACACAAGATTGTTGTCTCTTGGGGGAACGTACAATTTGTAAAACAAATTTGACTTGTAAACTGTGACATTTACCTAAGAAGATGGCTTAAAACAGTGTCAGAAAGCCATGTCAGAATCATGGTTATTTGTAGCTGGTAATTTCGCTGTAACTATTTTTTATTACAGAGAAATCTGGAAAAGATTACACTGACAATGAATGCCATTATAGTGTGTTTAATCCTTAAATACATATACTTAACCTTCAGAAACTTGGTGCCTACAACCAAAGAAGCCAGAGAATTAACAAGAATTATTAGAACTGACTTTGCTGGGAAGGTTAACCCGGTCAACAAATGCCCGCAGAAGTCGGATGTGTCAGCCTAACGGCGCAAGAACACAGCTCTGCTGTAAACAGGCACAACGCAATCACGTCCGAAAAAAAAACTCCGGATGAACGCAGAAGAAGAAGAAGAAGAAGAAGAAGAACTGACTTTGTCAGTGATGTACCATACAACGGATGGAAGCACAAAAGTCAAAGTTCTGTGTGAAGGGGGTTTCATGTGACAAAATATTGGTGTTAAATTTGGATATTTAACAAATTAGCCGAACAGCCTATATGTACCTTTGTACATAAGTGTTACAAAAACTTATTCAACATTAATTGAATGAAAAAGAGAACAAACAGATTGATCAAACAAGAACTCAATGTTGAAGAAAATTGATTATTAACATAAATAAAATTGAGAACTGAAATATTTTGGGCATGTAAAAAGTCTGAACAAAAAATTATTATGAAAGGAGGTGTACTAGGAAGCAGAGAAAAAGAAAACCACAAGTTGACGGGTCCCCAATCTCCATCCAACAATGATCAGATACTTACAACATCTGCAAGTAAGGGACAGTTTGTTCTTGATCTACAAATGTTTATGTGTGTGTGTGTGTCAAATATACAGGACCTGAATACAAGATGTGATAGATAATTTACAACATGGTCGGGACATCTGGCTTATGAACCAGAATACAAGGTGTGATATATAATTTACAACATGGTCGGAACATCTGGCTTATGAACCAGAATACAAGATGTGATAGATAATTTACATCAGAGGCGGGACATCTGGCTTATGAACCAGAATACAGGATGTGATAGATAATTTACAACAGAGGCAGGACATCTGGCTTATGAACCAAAATACAAGATGTGATAGATAATTTACAACAGAGGCAGGACATATGGCTTATGATAGAGAGACATGGGGGAAACTTTCTGTACATAACAAGCCACTGGGAGATGAATGATTATGTGTTCATGTATATTTTCAGGTCTGCACTTGCAGTTTTGTAGGCGCCATGATTTGGAACTATGAAAAGATGAGGAGGGTTTTTACAGACCTGAAAAGTGGATCCAAGGAAGACGCAGATAAAAGTTATCTACAGAGAAGATTTGGGATCAGAGATCATGTAAGTGTTTTTTTTGTAATAGTAATTTTAAAAGATTTCTGCAGTGTTACAACCTACCTTATTTGTTATATTTTATTTTGCCGTTTTTTGCTGCAGTCTCTATCTTTTCTGTTTATGTATGTATATTTTTTATTGCACTTGCTCACTTTAAGCTCAGGCGTAGTCCATACACACTACTTTTAGTAGTACTGGACTGAATTTTGCGAGTGGATTAGTTTTCTCTATTAACAGTGTCCCTCACCATCAGGCGAACCCATTCTGACTTCAGAGTGTAGGGTCCGGTGTAGGGGTTGAATCCCTCACCTCGGCATCAGCACACCGGATGTTTAAGAACATGCGTTCTTATCCATTCGGGCCATGCTGACCTCATCTTTTTTGTTTATAATTGTTAAGACAAATGTTTAATTCTTTCAGTACCACTACTTCTTCTGCCTTGCATATCCCTCATAGCAACTCATGCACAAGCTGTTTGTAGACTTGGTCGTGATTGGTTAGATTTTGTAGACTTGTTCATGATTGGTTGGATTGTGCAGCTGAAGTGTACTGTGGGGTAAGGTGGCCAGTCTCATGCCAACCCTCATTAGTCTCCTCTTGTGACCTGCATGGTAGGTCACAGTGTTACTATTCCTTGCTTCCCTGAGAGGCTAAGGGTGAATATACTTCTTCTTCTTTTGCCATTAGGGCGAAGGAGGGGGGAAGGGGAGGGGTGAAAGATCCTCTTTCAGTCTGGATTACTTTGCTGGTAAGCCAGAGCTCTATCCACGTAGCCACTCTTGAGTTGCCAAGGTCATATTACAGACAGGTTTGTCTGGTAGATATTCTGGGCTGTTTGTTGCAGTATCACCCTTATCTCTACAGTTTGATGAGCGATGCTAGATAGATGGTAAGGGGGGTTTAATTGTTGGTTGTCTTGGAATATTCAGATAGGACACTCTTCTGTCAGTCTTTGGGAGTTGCATGTAGCCTGGTTTTTAAAAAAAAATTCCCCCTCTCCCATTGCGGGTGCGTGCGCGCGCACACACACTCTCTCTCTCTCTCTTTCTTTCTCTCCCTCTCTCTGTTACTATCACTCCGCAAATGCTTACTTTTTGATAAGGCCAAACTAATTAATAAAATCCTACATCGGAAAGGCCCTAATTACCTTTGACCATCATAGCAAACGACTAAATATATTACATGTCCTGAAGCCTCGGATAGACTTATACAAAAGGTGCTTAGCATGCGCCGCAGCTCAGCCGTGGAACAATCTTCCACAAGAAATCAAAGACATCGCCAATCGCTATGAATATAATCGCAAACTATTCGAACACTATCTAAATACAGACTACCTCCCCCCTTTAATAATAATAATAACACCCTAGTATAATAGTTTGTCCAATATTGGTAGTACAGTATGTCAGCCATAACTAATAACAATTGCCACAGTAATAATTAATATTAGTGAGTCATGTAGTATTGATTTTTGCACATTTTCCATGACTTTATAATGCATATTTTGATATTGTTATTGTTGTTCTTTGTTAGTCTCATAAGTAATGTATGGATGAAATAATGCATGAAGGAGAGTGATAGAAGGGCAGAATGTTAGAAAGGCCTAATTCTTAACCCTTTGAAAATAAAGTTTCTTCATTTGTTCTCTCTCAGATTCTTTCACATTCTCTCTCAGATTCTTTCACATTCTCTCTCAGATTCTTTCACATAAACAGACACTTCCCTCCTATACCTAAGCAACTACAGACGATGCAAGAAAATTATATTTGTCGTTGTAATCTGTACACGTTTTAAATCATACCCTTTATCGCCTTTAAGAGGTCCTATATGTCTTTCATATTAGCTGAACTCAACTTGGAATAAACTGACCTCAGGAAAGAAAATGATTGTTGGCATCATCGCAGCCAATGTAGGTGTGTTTCTGCTGTGGCGGGTCCCCAGTCTCCGTCCAACAATGATCAGATACTTTTCAACATCTGCAAGTAAGGGACTGTTTGTTCTTGATCCACAAGTGGTTACGTGTGTGCTTGTGTCAAATATACAGGACCAGAATACAATCTTCCTACATCCTAGGGTAGAAAAGGGACAATAACGACAATTTGGCAAATCAAGGCTATTTGTGTGTTAAAAGTTAGTTGCATGTCCTTTTACAGGATGTTGCATTCAATCAGAGCATTTATTGCTGTTTGTGATTTACACCAGGTAATTTGTAATTCTCCCAAATATGCTGTGACTGATTTCAATCCCTTAACCTGGTATGTCGGGGAATTGTGAGACCATGTTCAACCCCCTTAAACCACAGGTGCTGACAATTTGTGTGTGTTTATGTTAAATATGGGAGATTGCAAAGTTGTAATTGTCCTACATACTGTAGGTTACATAGCCATAGATAATGACGGCTTGGCGTGATTGGTTGAGGGCCAATGCTGCAGTAGAGGGGCACTGGCAGAATAAGAAAATGGGGTAGAACCGTGATGACCTAGTGGTTAGTGCACTTGCATACCATGACAGTAGTCGGTGTTCAACCCCCAGCAGTGGCAGTATTCTTTCTTCCAACCAGCACAGCTTTGGGATCTGCTTAGCCTCTCATAACATGGGTGCTTGGTCATTTTCAGAATTTATGAAATTGCCTGGGAAGGTGGTAAGGAAGAGAATTGACCACCTAATCCCATTTTGTCATGGTCTGATAATGCCTAACACCCCACATGTCTTGCATATTTTTGTATTGTGTGTATATTGTTGCACAAACATGTCACGTTGACCTTTGGGTAGGATGATGAAGAATCAACATCATTGTACTTAAGACAAGATCATAAGTGATCAGTCTTTATCAGCAAAAGTCTAAGGGTTTGGAAAGCTGATTGTCCCTGTTGCGAGCTGGCTACCTACACACCACAACCGTCATCAGCTGCGTTTAATTTAAGAAAGTTCCTTCTTCTTCTTCTTCTGCGTTCATCCGGACTTTTTCCCCGGACGTGATTGCGTTGTGCCTGTTTACAGCAGAGCTGCGTTCCTGCGCTGTTAGGCCGACACGTCCGACTTCTGCGGGCATTTGTTGACCGGGTTAACCTTCCTGGGGTAAGAAAGTTCCATTCTTGCTTCCCCACTCCAGCAGTCATAATTGAGATGATTAATCAACATACGTGTCACCGTGCACCAAGCTAGCATATATTGTCCAATCACTGCTTCATAAGCCAGTCTCTCCACATATGGTGTCTGTCCAGATGCACTCTCCACTTGACTCCAGAAACCTGGAGCATTGTGATTAGTTCACTTGCTTATGAAAACAGTGGTCTAAGTTCAATCCAATGTCAGCGTCCTTCCTTTACCTCTTGAGTTACTAGAATTTGTTTAGTTCTGTCCACAAACTCCATATTGGTGATTAGGTCATACCATGTTAGTTCCAGTATTCTGTACAGAAACAGAGTTCTCGCATGTTATATAGAACCAGTTTTAACATACGGCTGCGAATCCTGGACAATTAGTAAACGGGTGAAAAAATCCATGGAAGCCTTTGAGGTGTGGTTTTATAGAAGAATACTGAACATTAATTGGACAGCCAAAATGAGCAATCAGGACGTTTTAAGGGAATCTGAGTCACAAAGACAACTTATCACAAATATCAGAAAGAAGCAGTCATCGTTTTTTGGCCACGTTATGGGAAGACAAAAACTGGAATATGTTGTGACAACTGGAAAGATTTGCGGAAAGAGAGTTAGAAGATGACAGCATGAGCCGATTCTTGACAGTCTTGTGTCATAACATGAAAGGGCGTTACACACAAATTGATCCATGATGGCTGAAATCGTAATTTGTGGAGAGGCATGATCGCCCATGCCAGCTGGCAAGGCACTGGATGATGATTCTGTACAGGCACCAAATTAATGAATGTTTGTAGTTTATTAGTAATTCAGAAGAAAATGACACTAATATAATGTGAAAGACATTGCTGGCATTTGTTGACAGGTCATCCCCTGCTTTCAATGACACTCAGCACTTTCAGCCACATCAGTCTTCTACACTTGTGTGTCAACATGTATGTGTTGTGGTCGTTTGCTTCCGTGACAGTCAACCTGCTGGGATTTGAGCAATTTGCTGCATTTTATCTGTCTGCAGGTAAGTCTGTCTCTGTGTGTCTTCTAATTTCTCATCATATTATCTGTCGCTGTGAGTAAGTGTGTATATGTTCCAATTTCTGGTGTCTATTGCATCTGTCTGTTGTTAAGTGAGTATGCCTTTCACTGTCTGATAATCATTTTATTTGTCTGTGTATCTTTATGCTTTCTGATAATTATTTTGTCTGTCTGTAGGTAAGTGTTTATATGTATCTTAAGATTTCTCATGATTATATTATCTGTGTGCGAGTAAGTGTATGTGCGTGCTCCAGTCTCTGATGATCATTTCATGTGACCCCCTTGATTGTGTCTCCACCTTGAAGTAGTAGAGGGGCTTGCATGTTCCAATGACCCCAAGAGCTTGGCCAGTAGTGTAGCTACTGGTAGGACTTCCTATGTCAGACAGGTAGACCTGAACAGTTGAACAGTTAAAGGCTATGCAAAGGAAATCTTTAAAAAAAAATATTGTTGAAATTTGATGTACTGGGCCACAGACTTGATGAGCCAGTGTAATGTAACTTGCTTTATGATGATGTCATTAATTAAAAGAAAGCAGAATGGTGCCCAAACCCATGGAGACCCACCAGGCAGTAATCCATCAAATTCTGCTGGTGGTCACAGTCTCTTGTTCTGTGTGGTCAAGTCACAGAAGGATAGAGTAAGAGCTACTGACTAAATGATCAGACATTCAGTATTCTATAATGGAACACCTGAGGTGTCCTAAACCAATCTAGCTTTTACTTTAAAAGATGGTGTCCCACTTCCACTCCAGACTTGGCCTTGTGCATAGGAGACATCCACCACGAAATGTATTGCCATGTGCTAGGCAAATTAGCAGGCAGTGGCCACAGACCAGTAAAACTTGTGATGAATATGGAGCAAAATCAGAGAGAGCAAGAGATGCACACATGAACGTGTATGAGGTAATGTTTACAAGAGAAAATCACATAATCTGTGAAAATGAGTTCAGTTTGGGTTCGTGTATTGTTGAAATAGAGTATATCTAGGAAAGTTACTTTCTGGAAAGAGTTTGGCATGCAGTCACCAAACATCAGGTCATAGGTCACTAGAAGGGTTCAAGTGAAAACACAAACTGTTGTCAGTTGGATAAGCATGAACAAATAAAAAATGTTTGCATATCCTTTACAGGACATCGCTGTAAACATCAGCATCTTTCAGCTGATTGTTGATTTCTTGGCAAGATTATGCTCAGTAGTTTGCCATTGCTTTCTGAGCGGCCAGATCACATACCCCGTAAGTTACCGACGTGATTCGAACCACTGCTGATTCTCACCGTCATCACGTTACTTACGAGAGTATACGAGATTACGGAGAAAAGTCGCTAACCTCTAGGCCAGGAAGCCGGCATAAGCATGAACAGTGACCTATTATTTGGTTGTGTTGTGTGTCTGGTGATGGAAATAGGAATTTCCTTAAAACAAAGCTATTATTTAGTTGACTCATTGTAGCAGTGGTCAACATTTTATTATATCTCATATATTTTATTATCTCATATTATATGAGAAAGATCTAAATTAATGTACTGGTAATTGATGCTGCCATCTGTCTACATATTGATTTGTATTTTGTAGGTACAGTCTCATCTTTTGCCAGTATGGCTAGTAGCAAGTTGCTCCGTCGACCATTCTCTGTTTCTGTGGGAGCGGTAAGTTGTTGTATTGTTTTTTTATTTTTATTTTCTTCAACAGTACCCACTTTTATGCAACAGATATTTACTTCAAGTTGGTCTAGACCTAGATGATATCTGTATCTTTTCTGACATTCGGCAACTGGCTGAAATGGGGGTCTTCTTCTTCTGCGTTCATCCAGTTTTTTTTTTCCAGACGTGATTGTCTTGTGCCTATTTACAGCAGAGCTGCGTTCTTGCGCCATTAGGCTGACACATCCGACTTCTGCACGCATTTGTTGACCAGGTTAATCTTCCCAACAAGAAATGGGGTCAACTTCAGTTCCATCACCATCTGTCAGTCTTGTTTTGATGCCATTTCACAGTAGCTCTATGTAGGCAAGGTCAGCTTAGAATGTACAAGGGGGCTTCAAATGAAAACCTGAAAACTTTTTTTTGTGTGAATATATTCTGAAATGGTAAAGAACAAATGTTGCATTTTTCGATGGAGTCACATCTGCATTCAATGCAAGTCTTTTAGCACCAATAAAGTGCTTGGATTCCTGTAGAAAAAATTCTCTTGGTCGTGTGTGTAACCTCTGGGGTCACTACTCAGTGCGCCTGACCTGGTCGCGAACAGTCTGTCACAGAAGTCATGCCATTTTGAAACTTCCTACTCCACTCATACACTTGCTGAACTACAGGCATGCATCGCCATACTGGACCTTCATTCGCCAATGAATTTCTATAGGTTTCACCCCTTTACTGATTAAAAAAAAAGATAACAAAATGCTGCTTCTCTTTGGTGCATGCCAAAAGTGGGGCGACTGTCTTTAAACTGTCCTTATGATGTCACTGTGTTCATCTGCACCGTTTTGACACATGCTTAACACTCATGACATCATTAACAACAATATTGACAGGTTACAAGACAATGGCATGGTTATTGTAATTTCTATCAAACTTTTAAGGTTTTCGTTTGAAGCATTCAGAAGAATGAGAAGTATATGTCTCTTTTCATGCATGAAGGATTTGGCAGAACACATCTTTTTTTTGTTTTTGTGTGTGTGTTATAAACATACTATTAAAAAACAAAGGGGGGAGAGGTAAACAAACTACAATAAAAATGATTCTTCTGACCCTCCTTGAGGTGAGCACTAAAGTGGCTATGGTTTGGACAGAGTGTTGAAAAATGTCAACTGAATGAAGGATACTAACCCTCCACTTTAGACAGTGTGGAGGTTACATGAATGTTAAGTAAACAGTCTTACCACACTGCATTCTGTTTCAGTTCCAGACATAAAGAAATATCCTACCACACTACATTCTGTTTCAGTTATAGTAACCATGGAATATCTTACCACACTGAATTCTGTGTCAGTTCCAGTCATAAAGAAATATCTTACCACACTGAATTCTGTGTCAGTTCCAGTCATAAAGAAATATCTTACCACACTGCATTCTGTGTCAGTTATAGTAACCATGGAATATCTTACCACACTGCATTCTGTTTCAGTTCCAGTCATAAAGAAATATCTTACCACACTGAATTCTGTGTCAGTTCCAGTCATAAAGAAATATCTTACCACACTGCATTCTGTGTCAGTTCCAGTCATAAAGAAATATCTTACCACACTACATTCTGTTTCAGTTCCAATCATAAAGAAATATTTTACCACACAGCATTCTGTGTCAGTTCCAGTCATAAAGAAATATCTTACCACACTGCATTCTGTGTCAGTTCCAGTCATAAAGAAATATCTTACCACACTGCATTCTGTGTCAGTTATAATAACCATGGAATATCTTACCACACTGCATTCTGTTTCAGTTCCAGTCATAAAGAAATATCTTACCACACTGAATTCTGTGTCAGTTCCAGTCATAAAGAAATATCTTACCACACTGCATTCTGTGTCAGTTCCAGTCATAAAGAAATATCTTACCACACTGCATTCTGTGTCAGTTATAGTAACCATGAAATATCTTACCACATTGCATTCTGTTTCAGTTATAGTAACCATGGAATATCTTACCACATTGCATTCTGTTTCAGTTCCAGTCATAAAGAAATATCTTACCACACTGCATTCTGTTTTAGTTTCAGTCATAAAGAAATATCTTACCACACTGCATTCTGTTTGAGTTCCAATCATAAAGAGATATCTTACCACACTGCATTCTGTTTCAGTTCCAGTCACCATGAAATATATTACCATATTGCATTCTGTTTCAGTTATAATAACCATGGAATATCTTACGACATTGCATTTTATTTCAGTTATAGTAACCATAAAATATCTTACCACACTATATTCTTTTTCATTTCTAGTCACCATGAAATATCTTACCACATTGCATTCTATTTTGATTCCAGTCATCAAAAAATATCTTAACATGCTGCATTCTTTTTTGATTCCAGTCATCAAAAAATATCTTACCACACTGCATTCTATTTCATTTCCAGTCACCATGAAATACCTTACCACATTGAATTCTGCTTTAATTCCAATCATCAAGAAATATCTTACCACATTGCATTCTGGTTTTATTCCAGTCACCATGAAATATCTTACCACACGGCATTCTGTTTACTTCCAGTCACCATGAAATATCTTACCAAATTGCATTCTATTTCATTTCTAGTCACCATAAAATATCTTACCACACTGCATTCTGTTTTGATTCTCGTGATGCACTCGTGATAGACAGCCAATCACACATGACATATTAATAGGCACTTGTGATAGACAGCCAATCACACACGACATATTAATAGGCACTCATGATAGACATCCAGTCACTTATGGTACGTTGCTTGAGACAGAAAGTTAATGATTCATAAACAAGCTTGTTACTTTGATATATGTTTATACATCTCATTTGTCTCTCTGTTTTTCAGTCTGGTGCCATCATGGGTTTGATAGGTGTTGTATGCCTGACCTACCCAACCGCCCAGCTGAGTATAGCATTCATCAGTGAAATATTCCCTCACTCCTTTTCGGCAGACATGGTAAGTCAAAGCTGTTGAAGGAACGAGCCTTCACTGATTTGTTGCATATTGTAGTCAGTGCCTGCTGACAATAACCTAGTAAATGAACTATTTTGAAAATTTGACCTAACAAATGAACTATAAAGAATGAAAAGCTGTTACAATCTTGACCCAGTATTTATACAGTCAGTAAAGGAACTTTTACATGCCCTGAGATGTGATGGGCATGTGGTGCTAACCACGTATTTGTATAGACCATTCAGCACTCAAGCGGTGATGTGGTTATTATTATGTCGGCCGCTTTTACTTTTCTCCTCTATGACTTGACTCCACACCACAGGAGAAGGAGACCACCAGTAGCATTGGGTGGACCCCCTCGAGGCAGGCTTGATGAGACTTCACGGGATTATCACCATACTGATTAATTTTAATTTGTGGCATCATGGATTGATTAAGTCATGTTGCATTGTTTTGTCAAGTCTGTGGTTCAGTACATCTGATTTCGACAAGTATTTTTCGGGTGTGCTCTCCCTAGCCTTTGACTGTCCCCAGTCTACCTACAAGGCAGCAGGTGTGTGTCTCTCTTTGTCTGGTTCCTATCCCTTGACCTGTCCAACATGGGAGACCCTACCTGTAGCTGTGCTACCGTTGACATAGCTCTTGGGGTCATTGGAACACGTAAGCCCCTCTACCTATTCAAGGTGGAGACACATCAGAGGGGTATCAAAGATATGCTACAGACTCCATGCAGCCAAGGCAAAATGTTTTGGCACAAAATTGGTAGCACGCACCTACACTGAATTGCTGATGTGGACCACAAACCATTGTTTGTAGTTATTACTGTTAATAAATATGTTGCGGGCGAACCATGGTGGACCGAGCAGTGTAGCCACATGGTCAATTCTCAGTTGTGAAAGAATTTCCCCCAACTACATATATCCCTGGAATTCTTCTTGTTTGTACATCTTCACCCCAACCTGAATGAAGAAAGCAACAGTAAACTTAAGTTTGATGGCATCTCAAATAGAGTGAACGGAAGCCACAGCAATTTCCTCTTTTCTGCATGTTTGACATTTTTGCAGCAAATGTCTAGGTCTAATTTTATCAGCACCACAGTTACGCTCATCAGTATCTCTTGGCGTAAATTTATTGAACAAGTGGTATTTTAGTCTATTATGTTTTTCTGGGTCTGAAGATAGCTACTTATTCACTTCGGTCCAGCTGGTAATATGCATCATCTTTTTGGTGACCCTGATGCTTTGATTCCCACTTGGTTCTCCAAATGCTTCTTATATACCTCTTGACCTTATAGGTTGTGTCTGTATCAGGTTGAGATAATTTTATACATTCGACTGTCAGCCTCGTCATTTCAATGTTTTTGGCATTGGCATAGATGGGAAGCCTATTTTATAATATGACCCAGTTTATAAGAACGTTTGATCACTTCATGAAACTGTGATGACATAGTGGTTAGTGCAATTGACTGCCAAGACAGTGGTCTGGGTAATTTTTTTCTGACCAGCACAGCTTTTGTGATCGACCCAACCTCATGAAGTAAGTACCAGATAATTTTCAGAATCGTCCAAGAATTAACTAGGAAAGAAAGACCGTGGTGACGAGAACTGTTCTCTCCACCGCATGCAATGGCCTAGAATATGTGAAGGCCAACACTTACTTCAGTTTGATTACTTTTACCATTTGCAATCATTCAACATATTTGCTAAGGGCCGTGGTCTACATTAGAGCTTACAGCAGCTTAAGGAAAGGTTACTGCACTCAGTGCTTTCATGATTGTCCTGTTACAGGGAAGGTTACACTGCACTCAGTGCTTTCATGATTGTCCTGTTACAGGGAAGGTTACACTGCACTCAGTGCTTTCATGATTTTCCTGTTACAGGGTATGAAAGCTATCATAGCATTTGACACCTTGGGCTTGGCTTTAGGCTGGAAATTCTTGGACCACGCAGGACACCTGGGAGGGATGTTGTTTGGACTGTAAGTGCTCATCAACATTTCCATGATTGCTTTATGCTAATCTATATGTGCAGTTTGTATGTATAGTGCTCTTTGTATAAATGAGCAATTGTTTAATATTAACTGTAAGGTTGAAAATGTGAAAGGGGTTGAAATTATCTGCAAGCTTGATTCATTAGTGATTAAGTAGGTGAGTATTTTACGCTGTGGCGAAACTATCAGACCTGAAAAATTAGCACCTAATTAAAGAGAAATCAAAGGACATGCAGATCTGTTCACTGGTTTGGAATACGTTAGCACTATCTTTCATTCATAATTATATGCATACTTAAAATTAGAAGTCTTAAAAAATTGTTTCCTCCTAACCAAGGTCTTAAAGTATTTTTATTTTAGTGTGATCTAACTTCCATACATTTGTAGTTAATCCAATTATGAATAAATAAATGATGCCGAAATTGAGGCAATCAAGATAGCAACAGAGAAAATACTAAATAACAGCAATGGTACACAACCTGTGGTGCTACTAACAGATGCAAAATCAGTACTCGAGGCGCTCCTCTCTGGGAAATTGCCAGTACTAAGGACACTACTTTCTGAACTTAGCAGTCAGCATAAGGTCACCATACAGTGGATACCATCCCACTGTGGAGAACCCGGAAACGACAGAGCTGATCAATTGGCTAAGGAAGGAGCCAAAGAAGAACAGCCTGATGTGCCCGTTACATACCACCAAAAGAAAAGAATGATCAAATCAGTCAGAAAGCCACCAAAACCTGCTCAAGATTACTACCACATTATGGACAGACCAGAACAAGTCATTATTCTGCGCCTCAGAACAGGACACAATAGATTACGCAACCACATGTATACAAAATTCAAGATTGGTGAAACAGCCATGTGCACATGTGGATTGGCGTCGCAGACAGCAGAGCACATACTCCAAGACTGCCCAAAATATAACATATCTAGGCAAACCTTCTGGCCTAGAGAGACGACAGTGGAAGATAAACTCTATGGACCACTGTGTGAACTGAAAAAAACAGTTCAATTCATGCAAGAGACGACATTGCAGATATAGACATATTTCAAGCGAACGAAAGAAGAAGAAGAATAAATAAATAGTGAGAAGTTAAGTGATTGGACAAATAGTTCAGTTTTTACAATTTTGTAAGGTGACTTTCTGAGGAGATTGTCACTTAAAAACTATCGACCTCAAATTCAAATCACTATTCATTTGGAAA
The DNA here is from genome assembly GCA_963921405.1 of Cepaea hortensis. Lineage (NCBI taxonomy): Eukaryota > Metazoa > Mollusca > Gastropoda > Stylommatophora > Helicidae > Cepaea > Cepaea hortensis. The sequence continues at coordinate 53,794,347 of OY992883.1, read as the reverse complement.
ATGAATGTTAAACTTTAGCCCTGGGGAAAGAACTTGTCTTACTACTAGGTGTGTCCACTGGGTGGCGGATGGGAGTGGCATCTGGATATTTTATCTAGAGGTTAGCTGTGAATATGTTGAATAAGCAGCTGTGGACCAACACAGGCGAGTTGGTGGGGTACCTATCTCTATAAAATACCTGAAAATTATGGAACATGGCCATCGGCGGGTAAGAGATAACCTATCCATCTTGCTGCTTTGCAAAGAAAGATGGAGACAACCAGACACAAATTGACGGAAATCAAGGGGTAACTACTGCTGTCTTTATCCCTAGTTGCTTCAAAATACATTTTATTGGGAGTCAACACACAAATTGAAACATGCCTTTAAAGATCGCAAGATCATCTGGAGAAGCCTGATTACCCTGATTGATACCCAGACAATTGATGATGAAGTATCTGTCTGCATATTGTTAGTTTAGCCTTATTTCATCAGTTCATGCTAATTAATATCTTGTCTAATTTCTTTAGTTATCACTGTTATTATATGAGCAGTTTTTATTCACAGAATTGCCTGTAATTTTTCCACAGGTTGTACATCAAGTATGGTAACAAGTACATATGGGGCAACAGGGAGACAATCATGAAGTGGTGGCACAGCATTCGGGGAAAACCGTGATGGCATGACAGTCTAGTCCAGTTCAGAAAGAGAAATACCACATTGTATTGTCATGTAATCAGAATAGTGACTGAGTAAACATGCGTTATACAGTGTGCCATGCTTGTAAGTTTGGGTTATGAGTAATGAGATTTTGTTCTTGCTCTGATTGTCATTTGGGTATGTCTTGTTTAGCCAGTTGTCACTAATATTAAATCTCTACACCTTATGTTGTCATAATTTTCTTCATTTTGTTCTGATTTCTACAAGGCATCTTCCATCCAACTTTATGACGGTTCCTAGACAGATTACACGAAACAATTACATATCTATCTTTCTTGGAGGTTATAATAATTTTATATTGCATAACCATATGAGTGATGTGTACTGTCTCTTGCTTTGTTTTCTTTATACAGTGAGCATATAATGAGATCTATAGAAAATGTGCCTGGAATATCGGCTGATATATAAATATAAAATAAATATGAGGGAGTTTCAAATGAAAACCTTAAGTGTTTTTTTTTCTTCTTTTTTTATGAGTGAATATATTCTGAAAAATAAAGAACAAATGTATCATTTTTCGATGTAGTCACCACCGCGCTGATTAAGTGCTTGGATTCCTGTAGAAAGATCAACTCTGGGTTCTCTACTCGGTGTGCCTGACCTGGTCGTGAACAGTCCGTCACAGAAGTCACATTGTGTTTGAAACTTTTTACTCCACTCATACTGGACTGACAGGCATGTGTCACCATACTGGACCTTCATTCGCCAATGAATTTGTTTCACCCCTTCCTTGATCACAAAACAGATAACGTAACGCTGCTCCTCATTGGTACATGTCAATTGTGGGATGGCCATTTACTGTCCTTATGACATCAGTCTTGATATCCGTGCCAACAATATTGACAGGTTACAAGAATGGCGGTTATTGTAATATCTGTCACACTTTTTAAGGTTTTCGCATGAAGCCTCCTCGTAACTACTGATTACAGTCGGCTCTGTGGTGAAGGTGTTACGAAAGCAATTTGTAATCCCTCATTTGAGAAACAACTGGAGATTTGGAAGCAGACCACCTTGCGTTGGTTTCCTCCATGGCTGGCCAAACGGCTAGATTCTTCTTTGGGAAACCCGGGTTCGATTCCTCAGTAAGGTATGGGTTTTTTTCCTGCAAAAAAGAAACCTGCAGAGTTTGCGGTGACTGCACTAGCCAGGCGGTCTTAATGCCTAAGCTCAATACCCCCTGCCATACATTGCAAGGTACTAACTAAATTGGCAGTAAATGACAGTTGATGGCAAACTACTGAACTTGCCAAAGAATTAAAAAAATGCTGAAGTTGACTGCTAAGTCCTGTAAAGGATATATAACTAACTTTACTGATGACTGTCTTAATAACAAGATGACAAAATGAACTACAGAACTAATAGATAGGTGATTATAAATAATGAAATAATGCCACTTCACTTAATAAGAAATCAGAAGTAATAATATAAAAGAAACAAAGTATTATCATTCTACTTCTGCTGGCAAGCGTCGTGAGGAGGAATAATTTGCGCTCCAGCGCCCAGCACTGGATAGTGTCATTCCGTGTGCTTGTACAATGTCTTTGATGTCATCAATCCATTTTCTTCTTGGACATCCTCATGGTCTATCGCAGATGATCTTAGATGTAAGGCCTGTGATGGTAGTTGGTGTCACATTCTAACGATATGGCCACACTACTAGATCTGTCTTTCAATAAATGTGGCACAAGGTGTTGATCCCACTATCTGTCTGATAACAGCATTTCTTAATCGGTCTCGGATTGTTCAGTTGGCAGCTCTCCTCGTGCATCTCATCTTGCAGGTGTTGATTTTGCGAAAGTGATTTGGATAAAGTCCAAGTTTGAGATTGGTAGCATATAGAGTTGGTGTGAATATGCTGTTCATTATCTGTCATTTTGTGGACATGGGTACATTTGGATGTTTCAGTAAGGGTGATAGTTGATATGTAAGTGCAACAAATTATACGAGTGTTAATTTGAGAGGTGCAGAAATTCAAATATCGAAGCGTATGGATCAGGCCGTCTCCCTGGCCTAAAGGTTAGCGTCTTTCAGCGTAATCCAGTATACTCTTGTGAGTGACATGACGGGGGGAAAGAAAGGATGGCAGTGCACAAACTGAAATATGCTGTTGGGATGGCAAGAATGATCACATTTGTCATTCGGTGGGGCACATGACTCAGTCGCACAATGGCAGCACTCACAAAATTTGGAAGTTTGTTGTTTGCAAAGATTTTATTGTCCATTGATGTTATGTCCTTCATTGACAATGTCTTTTACATGTGACGCGTTGTCTTCTACAGGGGCTACATTGTTGTAGTGTCCCTGAAGTTTCCCTAATTATGGTTTGGGAAAACTGCAAATAACTAGAAAAGGACTGAAATTAGTCAGATGAAGGGGGAATAAAACAGGTAGTTAACTCATCCACTACATATGTACAAACATTAGACCTTGTCTAGAATTGTGCATGTGTGATTTTAGTGACATGTTTTCACAAGTAAAATATGAAAGAAGGTTGATGCAGGGATATGTGGTGGAGGAATTAACAAACATTAGATAATTGGGGAGTACATCACATCAGAAATGTACAAATACAATGATGGTTTTAATCACTGAATACTCTCTTCAGTCTACAGATTAGGAATGTGGTAACAAACCAGAAACATAGAATGCCTGCCTTCTGTGGATGGCACATCACTTATTGTGTTTGTCTTGTGATCAGATAAAGTTTTGCATAGATTTCATCATACACAATAGCAATTCTAGAGACAAGATTGTCAAGTGTGAAATATAAATTTATCATGCATTATCCCAAATGCTGTCAGTAAATTGCTAAAATAGATTCCTTACTGAAGCACAGGTGGGGAGAAAACAGTATTATTTTTTATGATCAGAAGTACTCTGTTGTGAAGTTAATCAGTGGAGCGCATTGACTGAGCTAATGAAATCAGATTTGCTCCCCATGTTAACTGTTTACAATGAAAAAATGCAGTGAACTTTTCATTTAGTAAAATCATTTATGCATACATGTCATTCAGGTTGTAGAGCTTTGGTTTGTTGTGTGGTCAGTTAAATTTATGTAGCACAGTAAATGAGCGTTACATGTGCAGATTCAGTACCAAGGTTAGAAATTCTTTATATAGGGCAGATTAAGAAGTAAAAGTTATATTAATAAACATCACAAGAATATGTCATTTGACCCAGCAACAGAATTAAAATAAGTCAAAGAATAAGCAGTTGTCTGTTGGTTCATACATAATTTATTTGTACTTCACTGAGAATTTGTTTCGGGTTCATGAAATATAAGTATACACAATTAATTATAGCAATGAATTTACATCTTGTTCCACAAGTGTATATGTCTCCAAGAGGGTCACTTTCGTGCAGCACATTAAGTCAGCCAGTCTCAGCAGCTGTAGCCCTAACACTAACCTCCTCAATCACAATGATCCCTGGCTATTCTAGGTTAAGTAGGAACAAGTCTCAATTATACAACACAAAATAAATTGGGCTAGGGGGAATATTGATGACTTAGCAAATGCAATTATATAAACCAATAAACATTTCCTGATTCGCAAATCAGCACACGGTGGACTGAAGATGAGGCTGTTCTTGGCGAGAATGGAGCAGTATTCACTTGATCACATCACTGAAGAGAAAGGAGAAAAAGCAATCACTTCACTGCAACTTTCTATAAAAAAAAGTAAGCTAAGTGTAGAATGTGACATTACATGACTGACATCTGTAGTTAAAAAAAAAAGTATAGCTCCCTGTTGTAAAACAAATTAAAAGGAACTTAAAAAACAATATTTGCCATAAATCATACAAAGCTGCTGGCCTCTTGAGACCAGTGCTGTATGTACACACGGATGCAGTTCATCTACACCAGTGGTTCTCAACCTTTTTTGGCCCATGCCCCCCTTTACCATATGTTCAGAACGTCATTCCCCCCCCCCCCCCTTTTTTTTTTTTTTTACACAATATGCATAAAAATGGAAGCTAAATTTAATAACACATGCAAGGCTAGACATCTACATAAAACGTGATTAGCGGGTCTACTTACGTTATGAAATAATTTCATTAAGGTGAGAAGTACAGAACCATAAAATTTAGGGGGGAAAACAATATCAAGTAACTGGTTCTTGTATGAACGCGATTTTGAAATAATCTTAATCCCCTCCCCCCAAATTCCCCGGGAGGGAGGGGAGGGAGAAGAATTCCCCACAAGTTAAGAACCACTGATCTACTCAGATGAGACTTGTTAAATACATGAGTAGGTGGGATCTTAAGACTGCAGGGCCTTCACCATGGCAACATGTGGCCTGACTCAGTAGTAACAAGTAAACACCTGGGTGAAGCAGACTTCCACCCAGGCATGCTATATCAACAGACTTCCACCCAGGCATGCTATATCAAAAGACAATGTACCAATGTAATCAAAACTGACGGGCAGGAGGTCACCACAGCCGAGATGATAAGAACATGTGCTCATGCCGAGGTAAGGGGTTCAACCCCTACACTGGACAGTTGGACTAAAATGACCTCTTGTCCTTGGCTTGGGGACGTAAATTACAAGTCGGGGTGGGTTCGCCTGAAGGCGAGGGTCACTGTTAATGGCTATTCCACACGCAAAATTCAGTCAATCGCTACTAGAAGCAGTGTGTATGAAGTATGCCAAAATAAAAATAACTGATAGGCTGGGCTTGGTGAAGTCTGATTCGGTCAAATTTTTAAAAAAACAGCTCTGTTTGTGCCAGGTCACGAAGGCTAAGAGACTCTTGTGGGCCGACTCCTGTAGAAAGTAAGATCACTAGGCTTGACTGCACGGATATACTGAATGCCCTTAGAGGGGCAGGACAGTTAAGTGAATCAAGTGACGGCTGAATCTGCGACCTTCACCCTCAGACAGCTAATATCAAGTCAAAAAAGAGAAGCAGACAAGTGTGAGCTAGTCTGATGTGCAGGTGCATATTCTGTTGAATAATTAATGTAGTATACATATAACCAATACATTTAAACAAACATCCATTAATTAACATTACATATAAACTAAACTTAATTTTAAGTCGACAGTATATCCTGATAGAGACAAAACAGTACAAAGGCATACACTCCAGATGATGGGCTAAAGACAGATTATGCTTGCAGTAAACAGCAAGTGGTTCTAAAACCTGTACAGATGCAACCTGTGGATCACTTACTGCCAATATGTATCCTGACGAGGCCTTTTGGGCACTGGGAGTTGTCCTAATCTAATTCACATAGGCTGCACTCAAAACAACCTTTGATACCAATCATAAGGGTTTGGGTCCACAAAAGATCCCACCCTCTGATGTTCACATCCTAAGCTAACACTTTCTCATATGTTACTGCTGTCATGATTATACAGAAAATATAAAAACTACACAAAAGAGGACAACTTACAACTTTCTCTTCCTTCAGACCATCAGCGAAGAAGAAGACAAAAGGAACGTCATTGACATCTCCCTCTGGTGTCTCCCATTTAACCATAGCGATGGCACCATCTGGGTTGCAGGACTCTCCTGCAAACAGTTATAGACATGATATAAAATATAGGTCCTGCATGGATGCTAAATAAAACACAGCAATTTAAAATCACACAAAGACATGGAACTGATAGCATGTGCTAGGTGAATGGTAGCTGCATATTTTGGGAGACAGCTGAAAAGATATCTGTATGATTGTCTTCTTTCATCCTGTACTCTCCATCGGGACACAAGCCCTGAACTCACTCCAACTTTAGCCATCCCATTCAGCTCCGATCATGTTCCCATATTTTTCATGTTTCTACTTTTCTTCACATTGTTCCTCTCTGCCTTCAAACATTTGACCTTCCTTCACCATTTGTATGGTGGGTGTGATACTATTAATTGCTTCCCTTAAGAGCAAGAGAGAGAACCCCAGTGTTTACTTTGTTAATCTGTAAAACAGCTGACACACAAACATTCTTACCTGTGTAGAATTCATAGTTGTTAAAGTCTGCTAAGACATTCTTGACAGTATTTTGTATTTCAGTACGCCAGCCTGTAACATCCAAGTCTGGGTTCTTTTCTTTCTTGAATGCCTCCACCCTGTTGAATATAATACAAACTGAGATCCTGTCGTAATTTATGCATTCATTACAACCAATCTAGTAAAGCCTCAAACACAATTAGTGTTCTTTTACTGAGAATTTTAGTAATCCATCCATGTGCCATGCCGGTAAGCATGGGCAGTCATGTTTGCCATCTCACTCGATCACCAGAGTCGTGGATGAGCTCTGTGTTTCTGTTTCGACTATGCCACATGGCCAAGCCATCCAGGTATTTACTTCTTGGTTTACTATTCAATTCTAACCCTAGTTGTTCACTGTGTGCAACAACCGCATCTACTAAATGTTGCAGGTTCTGCAATTAAGACTATCATGTGCATATCTAATGTTGATGCATCGTCCCCCAATGTTGATTCCTTCCATATCTTGTATATTTCTGAAAATATTTTCACTGTACAGGAAAAAAATATCTGGAGATATTACACATCCCAGTCTCACACCTCTCTTAATAGGCTGATATTGACCGACTTCATTATCAATTCTTATGGCAGCTTGTTGTTTCCAATATATGTCTAAGGTCTTTTCCGCCGATTTTAGTAATATAGTAGTATAAAACAGTAGCATAAATAGTCTAATGTAAAATAAATTGCCCAGACAGGGTTCATCGGCATCAAACTACTTAATCACATAAATCAGGCTATGGCCAAACTCTATTCGCCAGGTTTTTTAAAATGTCTGTTTAGCTTACACAACGTGTTCACATGCACCCACTGTGAACGAACATTTACAGCGCGAATTGGCCTTATCAGTCACATTCGCTACCGCCATAGGTAAAAGTTATGCCTTTTTAAAGCACAAACTATCGTCTGTCAAGACGGCAAGGTGCCAATGATAAGCTTACACAAAAGACTTTTCATGCAAAAGTTATGTTTAAAACTTACAAATTGCAGGCAGTTTTGTAGTAAGTAGTAGTTTCAAGAAGCAGTAGTGATGGTTGCAGTAGTTGTAATGGTAGTTAGAACTAAGTAGTAGCAAAACAACAGAAGTAGCAGTTACAAATATTAGCAATAATAGCTACATGTAAGAGAGTAAATACAAATCCAAACACTTAGTGCAGTGTTTGCTTAATCAATTTAATATTTATAATTTTCTTACATCAACTAATCTGGGAGACCAAAGAAATACATTGTCAATCTCTGGCCAGATTAAGAGAACACTGACCAACTAAGGCTCCAGCCCAAAAAGATCATACCCTGACCAGGTAATCACAATATGCATAATAAAGTAAGTCTTCAACTGAACTCACTATACATTGGATATACCAAGTCATGTTATTGATAGCATTGACGGAAATCAAGGCACTATTCGATCCCATAGCAAATCATTAACTTCATAAATGTCATAAAGGAAATAAAAAGCTCACAGATGCATTTGAAATAACAGGGATGCCCAGCGTCACCTTTATAAATCCGATTTTGAACTGAATTAAGATAATTACAGCCAGAAATGGAATTCAAAGGTCTATGACAGCATAGCGGTATGACCTGGATGCGATTGATGACCCATAAATATATGGTAAAATGAACACATGGTCTAAAACTTAAGAGAGGAAAGAATGATAATGAAAAATCCAGAAGTGAAATGATACACCTAATTAGGTAGCAGTGTAGACAGATGTATGTATCAAATTTGGAGATTGGTTAATTAAAGTCACCAATAAACTAAAAACAATTGTTAGCTCTGGAACTATAAAAAAGACAAGAAAATAAAGGAGAGGACATAGAAGCCCAAAAGATAAGACTGCTAGGATTGGTAGAGCTTTTCTCAAAATACATCACAAGCTAAATGAGAAAAAAATGCAGCAGAAAATTAACATTACGTACTTCTTAACAAACTCTTTGCAATACACCATGAATTCCTTCTTTGTGCCAAATCCGGTTTTCTGCAGTCTGTTATCAAGAATTACATCAATGCCAGACACGCTGGAATCTTCTGTCCCTTCTAACTGTTCTTCTGCACTTGCATTGGCGCCGATCTTAGAATCATCAAACTTCTCTGACCGAGACACATACTAGACAGGGAGAGAAAATTTATTTTGAAAATCATTTAATAAAAAGGTATACTTTAGTTTAAGTCAACGGATCAACATCATGGCACACAGGTGTAACCCATAAGTGCTCCGTTCTGGAGAACGGAGTTTGAGTCTGAAAGCCTGAGTCTGGAGAATCGCAGCTCATTGCGCAAACTCTGTACCACCGGTGAGGATCCTGAAATACTTTGGGTAGATTTTAAACTCAAAATTGTATCCAGGCTGCGCCGTCAGGCTACTATTTTTCGATCTCCAACTGCCAAAGGACATTTTCTTCTTCTTCTTCTGCGTTCATCCGGATTTTTTTTCCAGATGTGACTGCGTTGTGCCTGTTTACAGCAGAGCTGCGTTCTTGCGCCGTCAGGCCGACACATCCGACTTCTGCGGGCATTTGTTGACCGGGTTAACCTTCCCGGGGGTTTCTTAGGACGTTTGAATCTCACTGTTGTGGTGTTATCCCCCATCCTAGCTGGCCCATATAGAACAGCCAAAGACATCCTGGTCAACCCTCAAGGGAAGGCAGGGGCAGACCATGTGCATTCCCCGCCATCCAAGGAGGCTTCCATACTTGCAGAGCCATCACACAGCGCTCTGGTACTGGGCTCACCCAAGGAATCGTCACGTCCTGCACATGGCTGCTTAGCCTCACTTCCGTATATTGGGCCTTCCGTTCACCATAGGCTGTTCCTCCGGAAACCAGAAGAATGCGGTATGCAGAGGACATCCACACAGTGAGCTTTCGATTTGGACTTTCCACGTAATGGATTTGCTATCCAAGCAATATTCCATTTCATGCCACTAGGACACTTTTTCCACCTTTTATGAAGCCCACATAGTGAGCTTTTGATTCATGCCTCATGACGCTTTTGTAACCGACATACCTGTGGTATGAAGTGTGGCAGTCTAAATACTTCTTTATGCACCTTTAAATGTCAACCTGAATGTTAGTTAAAGTAAGCTGCAGTCAAATTGAGCTTGATATCTTCATAGAGGCTGTCTTGGGAACTTAATTGAGCATCATTTCTATCAGTAATGTGATTGTAAGTTCACCATTTTCAAGTAATCTCTCTAGAAAAACAACGATCACTGCCATTTCTTTCATTTAAAATGTTTTATGCTGTCATCTCTGCACTGATTTCATCAGCATGGGCAGCTTTGGGAAGGTCATGTTCCTGCAAAAATGTGTATGTGCTCTTCATATTTAATAGGTCGCATTGGACACCCATGATTTCAAAGGACTACAATGCAGTGAAACCAAGCAGTTATGTGCATGAAAGCGACAATTCCTTAGGCAAGCCAGAACTAGTGCATGTTTGTGATCTACAATAATAATAGTTTTCTTGGACGGTGACCATTGACCTTGTGTTGCTCCTTTCCTTCACTCCAGGGCTGAACGGATGCAGATGGCTGTCCAGGGACAGCTTGCTGAGGTGCTGGTCTGGTTCGCTAGATCAGTTCCGCGTCTAGCGTTCGTTGTCTCGGATGGCTGTGTGAGGTGCACCAAAATGGGATCTTCCCAGCCAACGTGAGTTAGCGAGGCAGGCGTTTCAAGAATGTAACCGCATCGTGCAGCCAGGGTCGTGGTTTGAGCGGGCAAAAGAGCAAAATTTGTACGACCGTTCGACAAAGTCTCGATAAGCGCCCACTCTCTCTTGATGAGTAGTGGGCCTGCAGTCAGTAAGCTGGTATAGCTTTTTTTCGGTTAGTCCTGCCGGCATAGCTTGAAAGCTCATCGGTAGGCATCCAGTGGTTTTGCATGTATCACCTTGTACCGGGAGGGCGCGCTTTAGCGATGCTACTCTTGGCTTGCGTGTGCGTGAATAGTCCGTCTGTCCGGTTGATCCTGCCAGTAGTCATATGCTTGTCTCAGCTTTAGCGATGCTACTCTCGGCTTGCGTGTGCATGAACGTCTGTCCGGTCAGTCGCCATGTGCACATTTGCGCTGGAGAGGCTCAACCGTAAATCGGGAGATCTGCTCGCAACTTAGACGAACAGTATCTTCTGTGGGCAGTTTCTCGCCTCATGTTTGTGTGTGGTCTGGCGGTCAGCCCGTCTTCGGTGAAGGAAATCGTGTTGATCCTAAAAGTAATCATACGCTCATTGCTTGTCGCTACGCTTGTCTTAAAACTGAAAATTAAAGGAATTGACGGAAGGGCCCGAGAGCCAATATAAACAGGGATAACTGGCCGTGGCAGCCTAACGTCCACTGCATCTATGTCCGTCTTCCAGTCGTCTTGCCATGCTCGCCACTGGAGCCAGACGGACACAGACGAGGGAGCGGGGGGCGAGGGTGTTGCGCGACCACTTCCTCGCTATACAAAACCAAGGCGCAAGTCATTCGTTCCTCATCAAATCAAAGATGTAGTGTAATGAATGGTCATCGTCATTCATGATGGACGAACATCGCTGAGGTGCACCACACACACCACTGACAACAAAAAGGCCTACAAGACTATACAAGATATTGCTATAAATGCCAGGTCAATGGGTGTATGGATAAAAGAAGCACATATATCTTGAATGGAAAGAGACAATACTAATACCGCCCCAATCTTCTGCAACCAGTAGGCCAAGCCATTCTATATTTTGCTATCCCCCACAGATAGCCCCAATCTATTCATGTCTTAATTCAAATACCACCCAATAATTTTTAGTTAAAATCCTGGATGAACAAGGGTTTTCTGTCACTACCTGCTCATTGATGTGGTTCAGTGGATAGTGAAACTTGTATACAATTCCCCTTTGTACCCAGTCACGAGTTTGAAATCAGCTGCAGACAATTGTGAAGCTGATATTGCATTATTTTGATGGTATGAGGCATCAAGTCATCAACCATTCAGAAAGCATTGGCATACATCTGAAATAAAATTTGACTGCAATGGAAAGAAAATGTAACTTTTAACCAACTGACCAGTCAAGCACGACAAATTGCATTTTGGATATCTGACGTACAAACTGCCAAGTTTTGCATGCGAGCGGTTTAACACATTCTAAACATTTGTAATTACAGAGTAAATCAAACATGTGCTCACCTTGCCTGTAATCTTGTATAAACCACCCACATTTTCAATAGGGTAGGTGTCTGTGAACATTTCATCACCTGTACAATAGACGAGGCAAGTAGGTTACAAATGGTCTGCATTTGATTTTAGATAAGGACAGGAGGCAGTGGTAACCTGAAGGCTTAAGCCCGCAGAGACCAAAAGGCACTAAACGCACAAGTATGGTAACAGAAGCGGCTGGGCTGATCTATGGGTATCAGAAAATATATTTTATAAGTAAATGTGACATGTTGACAATGCCCATTGAGTGCCGCCTGGTGTATAAAAATACACTGGTGGCATCATGTGTAAATATAGTCCTTAACAGTGGCATCGCACAAACCCAGTAATATTACATGCTGGCATTTATAGAACGTTAATCCTTCTCTTGTAGAGGTATAACATATTTATATTTAGCATATGAACAATTATAGAAAAAAAGCACAAAAATACAATGCAGTTGTAAACACAAAGAATCACGGAACATCATGGAAAAAAAGCTTTCTCATTTAATATTCCACAGGGGACATCAGTGAGAATATATCAATATATCATACAACAGATTTGATTTGTTTGAAGAGTCGGGCATATGAGACTACGACCTCCAGAATAAGAATGGAGGTGGGGGAAGTAACAATGGCATTCCGTATGGGAAATCAACTCAACTTGGTTTGATATAGAAAGGAGTCAGGCAGTGCAGCTTTTTGTCATATTTTTAACTTGTACACAGGAAGCATGACGGAAACTATTGACAGGGAAACATGTGATCCCTTTGTAATCTGGGGGAGAGATATACCAAAACAATATTCTGACAACACAGTATTAACACAAATAGAAACAAATACAAGTCAGTGAAAGAATGTAAACAAAATTTATATCTAGAAAAAAAAATCACAATCATAAAGCACAGATGAGAGATTAAATAATCCCTACTGATGGACGGTGGAGATATGACAAATTAAACATTTAAATAACTCAATGATAGTGACACTGCATTAAGCACTATTTATTATTGTCTGAAATGCAGTTCAGTTAATTGCTTGATCTATTCTGCCCTTAATCTCTGGCACATATCTCACAAATGTTAATTGTCCCTCACTCGGAAAATGTCTAAATTCTAATAATATAATTATAATAGAATAAAAAGAATATAAAAGAATAAATTTAAAATAAAATGTATCAACCTGGATAGGAATTTTTCCATCTACTGTTATCTTATTCTCTGATGTAACCATTGTTTGTTTTCTTGAATGTTTCTACAATGTCAAAAGATTTTTTGAATATGAAGATCTTTGGAAACATCTTTTGAATGTTCAACAATCTGTATAGTGTTGATTGCTTATTATATTCCAACTTGAATTCCTGGCCTCTCTTTCATCTCTCATTATTACCTTATAGTCATAAAAGTGATTTCACAATTACCCCTTTTATTTCCCCGTTTTACTAGTTTCCAGTGTCTTTATTTTAATTTCCAACATTTGTATCAATCCATCTTGCCTCACTCTTTGAAAATGCCTTCATATAATCTATAAAAGCAAACATCTTTGATTTCTCTATTAGTGTTTATAATGTATATATTGCACTTGTTTCTGCAAATCCACACTATATTTCACAAATTTTCCTTCGCAACCAAGTTGCGAATAAACAAAGTCTCTATTTGCAACCAAGAGTAGATACAAACAAGCTGTGGGAAATCCTTAAACAAAATGAAGTGAGTACACATCTAACAAACCAATGTAGAAGTTTATACAATTAAGCAGCTATGTGCGGGGAATGCCCAAGTCTGAGTGGGTTTACCTGATGGTGAGGGACAATGGTAATAGGAAAAATAATCCATATGCAAATACTCTCCAGTAGTGGCAGATATTAGTAGTAGCATGTATATTGGCTACGCTTGCGTTCAAAGCGAACAAACAAACAACAAATTCAGATACCCAATAAACCTCTCATGATATATTTGATATTTCTGTGAATTAATCCTGACACTGATGTATGGCTTGATTTGGCAAATCAACAGAATAGTTTTTTTTTAAATTTCCGGGCATGGTTTACCATGAAGTCTTGGGAAGATGTGGTTTACCCTTGCCTTCCACATACAGATGACACAGTAATGGTGGCGGATAATTCAGAGAGTGCAAGGAAAGGACTCTCCTTGAATATCAAGAAAACAGTAACAATGGTAATATCAAAGAAAATGGTGACACCAAAATGTGACATAGAAATAGAAGGGAAAATCCTTAACCAAGTGGATAATTTTAGATACCTAAGGGCATTTATAACATCAGATGGAAGATATAAAACAGAGATTAGGAGCAGAATAGAGCAGGCAAAAGCTGCATTTCAGAAAATGAAGAGTATCTTATGCAATAAGTCACTATCACTGAATGTAATAAAGAGAGTGCTGAAATGCTATGTAGAACCAGTTTTGCTGTATGGCAGTGAACCTTGGAATGTAAATGAACAAATTAAGAAGAAATTAGAAGCAACGGTGATTTGGTTCCTGAGACGAATGTGAATTCCTTGGACTGCCAGAGTAACTAACGACGACTGCCTGAAACAGGCTAATGAAACTAGAACATTATATACAACAATAAAACAGAGACAAACATCTTTCTTCGGTCACGTGATGAGAAGAGAGGCATTGGAGAACATCGTAACAATTTGAAAGATCGAGGGGTAGAGAAGGCAGAGGCAGACCAAGAGAAATGATGCTGGATGGATTGAGACGGTGGCATGGAGGAATATCAGCAGCAGAGTTGATCCAGAAAACCAAAGACTGAGGAACTCTGGAGAGCCATGAACGCCTATGCCAGCAGGCACGGCACTTAATAATGATGGGCATGTTTACGTTCAGTAGTTTGCCATTTCTTTCTGCATTACCGGCACTCATACCTCTGTATGAAAACCAACGCAAGGCGGTCTGCTTCCAAATCACCGCAGCTAGGTTTTGAATGCGGTTTGCAGGTTTACGAAATGCATTCATAACCACTTCACTACAGACACGTGACTATTCATGTTTGTTTCAGACGGTATAGTTAGTTGGATTGTCTTTTACGGGACATCAATATCAACCACAGCATTTATTCCAGAAGTATGTGTTGTTGCCTTCCACTTATGCCGTTAGGCGTCTTGGAGAAGGTTAATTGAAGCTCCAGCGCCTGTGATTAGCGCCTTTCCTACCGATTTACCGAAATAATTACTATTAGTTACCAGTAAGTTAGCTAATTTTGTCAAAATGCTGAATAACTGTCTTTGTACATAGTTATCTTGTCGCTTTCACTTAATTTCTGAAAAATGAAAAAAAGGGGGGAAAATCACCGGCGGGGAATTGAAGCACGGTAGCAAGCTGAGATACTCGCTAATTGTTACTTTGTCTGTTACGATAATTAGACAACAGAAAATTACACAAAAATTGGAATCAATGGCACCAGGTTTATTCTTATAGAATAATGATTGAATGGATGTATATCTGAACCTACTTAAATTATGTATTTCACTGTACTAGCACTGCAAAAATAACGTGGAACCACGAACGCAAAACACGGATAAAGAAAATAACAAGTTGGTGGAACGCAGAAGTAAAGAAAGCGGTAAAAGACAAAAAGGAAAAATATAAAAAGTGGCTAAAGAGCAAACAGGAATGTGATCGCATAGAATAGCGAGAAGACACGTGAATAGAATAGTAAAGAGGGAAAAACACAAAAAGACTGGGAAGATTATGGAGAAATCCTAAATAAAAACTACAAGGAGGCAACTAGAAACTTCTACAAAAAGATAGGTGCAATGTGAGCCAGAGGAGAACCCTTTGATCCAACTGAAATAATTAACAGCGAAAATGGAGAACCAATAAGTGAACAAAAACAAATCCTAATAAGATGGGAGCAGTATTTCGAACAACTTCTCAACATCCCATCAGATGTTACAGGAATTCAAGAGACCTATACAGATGTCACCGAAGAACTAGAACCAGACATACTAAAAGAAGAAATTATAGAAGCCATCAGATTCGCCCCATTGAACAAATCACCAGGACAGGATGAAATACCAAATGAACTAATTAAAGCAGCAAGAGAAGTAGGAACAGCTTGGCTACATAGACTATTCAATCATGTTTGGGTAGAACAACAGACACCACGAGATTGGGGAAATGCCATAATTATCCCAATTTGGAAAAACAAAGGCAGCAAAAGAGACTGCACACAATACAGAAGCATTTCATTGTTGAGTCATACTGGGAAAATATTTTGCAAAATTCTTGAAAAAAGATTACGAACTACTTTAGAACCCCAGCTAAGCGAAACACAACTTGGATTTAGGAAAAACAAAGGATGCACAGATGCAATTTTTGCTCTTAGACAACTTATAGAAAAATCAATCGAATACAATGAAACACTCTACTTAGCCTTTGTCGACCAAGAAAAGGCATTCGATAGAGTAGATAGAAACAAGTTGTGGCAAATCCTTAAACAATATGGAGTGAGTACACATCTAACAAACCTATGTAGAAGTTTATACAACAGTGAATGCATAGTGAGAGCAACTGGAGGACACTCAGAACCCTTCACCATAAGATCTGGAGTACGACAAGGTTGTGTCCTGTCCCCTCTCTTGTTCATAACATATATAGACAAAATATGTAAAGAAACCAGCCAAGCAGAGATAGCAAGAATACCACATGACGAGAACACAGAAGAAGAACCAACTGCAAATCTAACCATTAGAGAACTCCTGTTTGCGGACGACCAAGCACTAATAGCAAAATCAGAAGCTGAATTACAAGACCACATGAATAGTCTAAACGAAATGTGTAGGGAACATAACATGAAAATTAGCACAAGCAAAACAGAGGTAATGACTATAACTAAAGAAGAACAACCAACAACAATTCACCTAAACGAACATCCCTTGAAACAAGTGAAGAGTTTCAAGTACCTGGGAAGTATAATATCATCAAATGGCAGATCAGAAGACGAGATCGAAAATAGGTGCAATAAGGCAAATCAACTCATTGGACAAATGGCACCAATACTAAAGAACAAACATGTATCAGTAACTACTAAGAAAGCACTTTACAACATAATCTTCCTACCAACTCTATGCTACCAATGCCAAACCTGGACAATGACAGAAAAAGAGAAAAGAAAAATCACAACAGAAATGAGGTTCCTGAGAAGAATACTCAAAGTATCAAGAAGAGATAAGATCAGAAATGAAGAAATCAGGACTAAAGTGGGGGTTAAAGCAGCACTAGATTTTATTAGAAAGCAGCAAGTCAAATGGTTCGGCCATGCAAGTAGGTTACCAGTCAACAGCATGCCACAACAAGCAATGATGTACAGACCAGATGGAAACAGGAAGAGGCCGACCACGTAAACGTCGGACGGAGGGAATAGCAGAGTCCATGGGAATATCGATATATGAAGCCCATAATCGGGCACTCTCACGAAGTTTATACTTCACCACCGCAAGGTACAAGAGGAACATCATGAGATGAGATGACTTCTAGCATAAGTTAATTAATAGGATAAAAGTCATAGAAATGTTTCAAGCGAACTCATGTGGTGATAAATACCACGTGCTGAAAATGTCTTGTGCGTGTAAATGCGTGACAATACAAGTGGCTTTCAGACAGCTGAAATGGCAGCAGTCTATATTTCAGTAGGTCAATTATGCCACCCCGTCTCCCTGGCATAGGTGTGTTAAGGATGTTGTTCATTATCCCGTATGCTCTCGCACAAAACAGTTGCGTGAGATTCGGTAGCGGATCGTGCTGCGTTGGTTATTTACGGAGGTAAATCAATGGCAAACTACTGAACGTAAAACTTGCCAAGACATCAATAGCAGCTGAAAAATGCTGGTGTTGACTGCAATGTCCTGTAAAGGATATGCCACATGATGTCAATTTACACAAGAAAATTAAATTTGCTTTATAAGTGTTGCAGACTTCAATTAGATACCAGTGCGTTTCATTGGAAATGGATTTTTCATACTTTAAATTAATTTATAGAAATTATATAAGATTAAAGTAGTAGAATCATAATGCACACATAGCATGAGGTCTTTTTTATCTAGTATGAGACTGTGAATTTAATTTAAAATTAAAAATGGCCTCCAAAGAGTGAATTATTGTGAACGCCCAGTCTAGGTGCTGCGATATGTAGTTACTAGCTAGATTTCAATTACTCATACTTTCCCTCACCATCTACTTAGTAACTGCCTGGCATGGTATTCAGAAGCGAGCCTACTTTAAAGAGAATGACTTACTACTAAACTAACTAACTAAGGTAGATTCAAATAAAAGCAGAACATCTGGGACGAGGTGATTCACTGGCAAAACATTGCTACAAGAAATTAACATTTACACAGAAATATACTAATAATCAGCAATTCAATGATAAGATAATTATCGAGAAGTTGCCTTAATATAACAGACCACACCAGTAAAAGTGTATTTTAACTTGATTCGTGTCAAATTATTAGAATGGCTACGTGAACAAACATTGGATTCACATAACATAAACATCCAATATAACTTATAAATGTGTGTATATACCCATTTATAACACTTTGAACATGGTATTTAATTAATTTGGGGTTACCTGTTTCGAAACATTTGTAAATTTTCATTTTGGCTGATGTTCAAGGATAGCTGGTCTCAAGTCTTTAATAAAGAAGGCTCAAGCCTTTGCTCCAATGTGTAAAAGGAAACGGAAGTGGACTCCAACAAGGAAGAGCAGAATTATATTGACGTCATTTTCTGCGACTTAATATTAGTTTCCGGTACTATTACCAAAAAAATATTGTAAGAAAAACAATAAAGGAGAAGCAGCATTCATTTGACGAAATAAATCCCCACAATATATTTAAATATTGTCAGAAATTAATTACATACGATATGATCCTTGTATAACGAACAAACGCATGCTCCAACAAACACCCACAAACAATGACAATCCAGCATACATTCATCACACACACACGTGTGCGCGCGCGTGCGTGCGTGTGTGTGTGTGTGTATGAGAGAGAGAGAGAGAGAGAAGAGAGAGAGAGAGAGAGAGAGAGAGAACTGCCCTCGTGTTGCACAAATGACTTACTGAGGATGAGCTCAAGATTCCAGGGAGCAACAGTCGCGTCTTGAATTGCCAGTTCAGCTTATCAAAAAGCCACTTTTACAATGCCACGCAATTGTTATTATTGACTGGAACCTTGTCGTCTTGACAGACGATAGTTTGTTACATTCTCATCTCATCCCATCTTGTTCCTCTTGTACCTTGCGGTGTCGAGGTAAGTATAAACAGCGGGAGAGTGCCCACTTATGGGCTTCATGTATCGATAGGGTGTTGGATAGGGTGTGGGTGTTGGAAATGTGATTGGGGGACGTGTGTTTGGCTGAGTGTTTGGGGGTGTGTGGGTGGGTGGTGGAGGATATGTGGGTGGGTGAATGTTGGTAGGAATGTTGGAGCACGTAGGGGAATGTCCTTAGTGCAGTGATGTCGGTTCTTGACTCAACTCAACCATATGACTTGCTGCTTTCTAATAAAATCTAGTGCTGCTATAATCGCACATTTAGTCCTGATTTCTTCATTTCTGATTTTCTCTATTCTTGATACATTGACTATTCTTCTCATGAATCTCATTTCTGTTGTAGTGATTTTTCTTTTCTTTTGTTGTTGTTGTTGTTGTTGCTTTTGTTGTTGTTATATTGTGCTTTAAAAAAAAACAGGAAAAAAACTACAACCCATGGCGGTAGCGAATGTGACTTCTTCTTCTTCTTCTTCGTTCATCCGGATTTTTTTTCCGGATGTGACTGCGTTGTGCCTGTTTACAGCAGAGCTGCGTTCTTGCGCCGTTAGGCCGACACATCCGACTTCTGCGGGCATTTGTTGACCGGGTTAACCTTCCCGGGAATGTGACTGATAAGACCAATTCGCGCTGTAAATGTTCGTTCACAATTGATGCATGTGAACACGTGGTGAGGAGCGGCTGGCCGAGTAACTAGAATGCCGGAGTCTTCTTCGGGAGACCCGGGTTCGATTCCTCGGTAAGGCGTGGTTTTTTTTTTCTTCTTTGTTTCTGTCGGGGGCAAAAAGAAAACTCTAACGTGCACAGTTTGCGGCCCTAATTCCCCAGGCTTAAGACCCCCCCCCCCCACCCCATCCCCACCCCGCCATACACCGCAAGGTAATATATTGGCAGCAAATGACAATTTTTATGACAGAACACATGGTCATTTCCACTATCACGTACTATCTTACGTCTCACACGCTCAGTGTGTGACCTGTCTGCAATCATTTTCTCCTTTGTATTTATTCCATTTCTGATCTTTGTCCTCTATGCAACACGTTCAGCGGCGACTTGCTCCCAAGGTACAACATCAATACCTGTCCTGTATTAATCATGTCCCGTTTACACACATCTTTGTATCGTAGTAGAGGCCGGCCCTATGATCTCTTACACATCTGTAGTTCACCAAACAAGATGTACTGTTGTATTCTACCATCATCCATCCTCTTGATGTGTCCTATCCATCTAAGTCTACGAAGACTGAGCATGTAACAAACAGTCACACAACCAGATCGTTCCAATACTTCAGTATTTGTGATTTTGTCTTGCCACTTAATACCAAGTATTCTTCGCAGACACCGCATATGAAAGCTGTTTAAACGTTTCTCTTGGTGTGAGTAAGTTGACCAGGCTTCACAGCCATAAAGAAGAGTACTAAGGGCACAGGCTTGATAGACAAGGACTTTTAACTGGCAGTAAGTTTCCTGTTCTCCAAGACCCTCTTTGTTAACCTTTTCATTGTTGTTACTGCCTTACCAATCCTGATGTTGATTTCCCGATCTAGGGATAATTTACGATTTACCTCTGATCCTATGCCATGATCCACATTTGGTCATGGACTGGCGAGTTGAGAGAGAGCAGAGCTTCACGCAGTGTGGCGTGAAGATCGATCCGGTTCACACATGCACGCTTGCATGAGGACAGCCGAGCGAGTCGCTGAGCCAGGGGACAACGTCACATTGAAGCGGCATTCAGTTTGGGTCGTGTTCGAAGTCGGACCGGTCTCAGTTGAATAGGGCTATGGCAGAGCCTCACCTCGCCACCACTTATAGATGAATGTTTATGTCAGTTGAGAGAGTCATCATTGACGAAGTTTGACTGATGATGAATGCCGATGTCCTTCGAGAGATTTTAGGTCAACGGAGTGCAACTGTAGACGTCGATTGCAAGTATTGTGTGAACATTAATTTTAAACTGGCATCGATGTGTTCATAGTATCGCGAGGCAAGTACCATGTAATCTATATATATAAAAGAGAATCTCCGTCTGTCTCTCTGTCTGTCTGTCTGTCTGTCCTTTATGCGTTCGCGAACGGTCCATCCGATTGAGATGAAATTTTCTACACGTCTTCCTCTCATTCCCGCGCTGCCAACTGTCATAGTTTTTTTCCTTCTTCCTCCTCCTCCCTCCTCCCCCTCCCTAAATACGTACGTAAATAGAAGAGATCAAAGAATCCCTGAACCACAACGATACGAAAAGCGAAGAAAATGACGTGACTACACAGAATCGTCACACGGCAATGTCAATAACAATTCATCTTTTTATGTGTAAAGAAGTTATCTACAGTCATGTAGAAGGGAAGAACAATCAATGGAAGGACCGAAATCACAGAACCTAGACGAGTATGAATTCGGAATGGCGAACTCCCTCCTCCTCCCTTCTCCTCCTCCTCCCTCTACCTCCTCCCTCCACCCTCTTCCTCCTCCCCCTCCTCATCCTTCCTCCTCCTCCTCCCTCTTCCTCTTCCCTCCTCCTCCCTCCTTCTTCTCCCTCTGCATCATCTCTCCTCATCCTCCCTCCTCTTCCCTCCTCCTCCCTCTCCCTCCTCCTCCCTCTTCCTCCTCCCTCCTTCTCCCTCCTCCTCCCTCTTCCTCCTCCTTCTCCCTCCTTCTCCCTCTTCCTCCTCCATCCTCCTCCCTCCTCCTCCTCCCTCTACCTCCTCCCTCCTCCCTCCTCCTCCCCCCTCTACCTTCTCCCCCCTCTACCTCCTCCCTACTCCTCCTCCTCCTCTTCCTCCTCCCTTTCCCTCCTCCCCCTCCTCATTCTCCCTCTTCCTCCTCCCTCCTCCCTCTCCCTCCTCCTTCGCCCTCTTCCTCCTCCCTCCTCCTTCTCCCTCCTCCTTCTCCCTCCGCCTCCTCTCTCCTCCTCCTCCCTCCTCCTCCTCAGAGTGGGTCGTAATTGCACCATCATCTGCAAAAAGCAACTCACTGATCAGTACCATCCTAATTTTCTTACTAGTTTTCCCCATTCGAGACACACCAACTGATGCCATGATACCGCGGCTGAAATGGTCACGTTCTCGTATACGTCGACTTTCCTGAACTTGCATTTTCTTTGTTTCAACGGAATAAACACGGTCATTTTGAGAATTAACACGAGTGGCAACGATGAATGTCTTTTCGTCTGTAAACCAGATGCTTCGTACACTTCTCTCATTAGGAAACCGCCCAAATAGCTCCTGACTGACACTAGCAATGCTCCAGGCTTTGTTTGGAAACTCATTGGTCATTCTCCTAGCACCCCACTGTTTTTTAATTCGCAAATGTTTAATCAGAATACTTTCTTCCGCGGTAATTTTTGTCATTCTTGGTAAACAAAATTTAAACCTACCGATATAAACAATTGGCAAATTAAAAACCAAAGACGGCACCCGGAATTTGTCGAAATAAAGACATCATATAGCTAAATAGGTAAGTAAGTAAATGAGTAAACAATTTACGCTATTATGGATACAGTTAAAGAAATTTTGATGTAATTATATTACTTTTTACGCGATGTCTCACTGTTTTTGGCCCACTGTGTATATACGACCATTCTGATCACGAAAGATATGTATTGTCTGATCTAGAGATCTTATTTTAAAATGTGGATGATCAATGGGAAATGGTGAAGAATTCAATCAGTTTGGCTGCAGAAACAACTATCTCTAAATTAAAGAAAGTAGGTCGTTAGAAATGGATGATTGAAGAAATTGTATGACTATATTTTTACACACATACACGCGCGCGCGCGCACTCACGCACGCACACATGCATGCACATGCGCTCACGCACACACACACACACACACACACACACACACACACTTTTTCATTAGGCAAGCTTCTTCAGTCCATCTCTGAATGTTATGTTAGGTCCTATTGTAACTTCCTCTAACACTCTTCCTTTCCACTGTTCCCCATACCACGCCTTTAACCATGATCTATTTATTGCTACATTTTCGAAGGGGATGAAGAGTAGTGGCTTAGGGGTTACGATATTTGTCCCAGGCTGATAAGGTACTGCGTTCGATCACAGCATATGGCTGGGGATTTTTCTAAGAGCCATTAGTATATAATAATATCAAATCGCACGTCCCCCTGATCTCGTGGGCATTGAGATCGGGAACCTAGTATTTCCAGATACGAGCGACAAATGGAGGTTCCACGTGCAAGTTTTGCACGTAAGCAACCCAACAGCGGTTGAAAATCACAAAAAGAAAACCATAAGGCAAAGTTGGTAAGGAAAAAAAAAACTCATATACATTGGAAGATATATTTTGTTACCTTAAATGGAATCTGTCTCGATCAGGGGCGGGGACCATCCTCCCCGCGGGCCGTATAATGCCCGCGAAGTTATTTGCCAAGGCAGCTGCTAAGCACAACACAACTTGGATGTTGGGAAAAACAAAGAATGCACAGATGCCATCTTTGCTCTTAGACAACTTATAGAAATTAAACACCCTAATTAGCCTTTGTCGACCAAGCAAAGGCATTTTATATAGTAGATAGAAACAAGCAGTGGGAAATCCTTAAACGGCATGGAGTGAGTACACATCTAACAAATCTATGTAGAAGCTTATACAACAACAGTGAATGCATAGTGAGAGCAACTGGAGGACACTCAGAATCATTCACCATAAGATCCTGGGTACGACAAGGTTGTGTCCTGTCACCCTTCCTGTTCATATTCTAAATATACAGCATGTGTAAAGAAAACAGACAGTCAGAGACCGCAAGAACACCGCATGACAAACAGAACACAGAAGAAGACCTATGGCAAATCATACCATTAAAGAACTATTTGCGGACGATCAAGAACTAATAGCAACATCGGAAGCAGAATTACAAGACCATATGAATAGTTTAAGCGAAGTGTGTAAGGAACATTTGTTTGTTTTTCCACTTATGCCTTTAGGCGTCGTGGGGAGGGGTAATTGAGGCGCCAGGACCTGTGACTAGCGCTTTTCCTCCAATTTCTTCCATGGATCTTGAAAAGAGTTCTAGGACCAGTCGTGGGTTCATTACCTACTTCTTCTTCTTCTTCAGCGTTCCGAACCATTGAGGTTCTTTGCTGCA
This sequence comes from Cepaea hortensis, assembly GCA_963921405.1. Lineage (NCBI taxonomy): Eukaryota > Metazoa > Mollusca > Gastropoda > Stylommatophora > Helicidae > Cepaea > Cepaea hortensis. The sequence continues at coordinate 53,770,090 of OY992883.1, read as the reverse complement.
GATACAATCCGTCTCCATTCGTCTCTCTGGTTGACCTTCTCTTGTCAGTCGTTGATTCCAAGTGCTTGTAGGTCTGTATATATATTATCTCTCCACCGTCTTATTGGTTTACCTCGGGGTTTACGGTCATTTATTTCCTGAGTGTAAGCGAGTTTTGTTTCCCTATTATCTTCCATTCTTTCTATATGCCCCAGCCATTGTAGTCTATTAGCCTTCATGATACCAGTGATTAGCGGGGACTTAAACAGATCATACATGTCTTTGTTACTTCTTCTTTTCCACTCTCCACTTTGTGTATCCCTAATAGGTCCAAAGATGCGCCTTAAAACCTTGTTCTCAAAGGTTTGTAACAAGGCTTCGTCTCCTTTCGTTGTACTCCAGGTTTCAGAGCCATACAGCACAACTGGTCTGATCAGTGTTTTGTATATTGTGATTTTGGTGTTACAAGATAGTGCATTTGATTTTAGTAGATGTTGTAGTGCATAGTATATTTTATTTCCAGAATTGATTCTAGTTTGTATTTCTTCCCTTATGATGTTGGAGCAGTTGAAGATTGTACCCATGTATTTGCTTGTTTCCGTTCTTTTAATGGTCATATTATCTATTTGTATGTGGCCAGAGTTTTTAGCCATTCCTTCTTCCTCTTTCGTTCGCTTGAAATATGTCTATAACTGCAATGTTGTCTCTTGTATGAATCTAAGAGTCTTTTTCAGTTCACACAGCGGTCCATAGAGTTTATCTTCCACTGTCGTCTCTCTAGGCCAGAAGGTTTGCCTAGATATGTTATATTTTGGGCAGTCTTGGAGTATGTGCTCTGCTGTCTGCGACGCCAATCCACATGTGCACATGGCTGTTTCACCAATCTTGAATTTTGTATACATGTGGTTGCGTAATCTATTGTGTCCTGTTCTGAGGCGCAGAATAATGACTTGTTCTGGTCTATCCATAACGTGGTAGTCATCTTGAGCAGATTTTGGTGGCTTTCTGACTGATTTGATCATTCTTTTCTTTTGGTGGTAACGGGCACATCAGGCTGTTCTTCTTTGGCTCCTTCCTTAGTCAATTGATCAGCTCTGTCGTTTCCGGGTACTCCACAGTGGGATGGTATCCACTGTATGGTGACGTTATGCTGACTGCTAAGTTCAGAAAGTAGTGTCCTTAGTACTGGCAATTTCCCAGACAGAAGCGCCTCGAGTACTGATTTTGCATCTGTCAGTAGCACCACAGGTTGTGTACCATTGCTGGTACCCAATAATTTCTCTGTTGCTATCTTGATTGCCTCAATTTCAGCATCATAGTTATGGCAGTACTTTCCTGTCGGTACTCTGGCTGTGTCCCTAGTATTATTTGGGTATTCTATGTACACTCCCGCTCCTCCATTTCGAACAGCATTTTATGCTAGACCCATCTGTGTAGACACGGATCCAGAGGTCCTGTGGGTATTCTTCATCAAGGAAGCTGAGAGTGGCTGTTCTTCGCTGCACACTGTTCTGATCTTCCTTGTCAAATATTCCTCTCACTTTTGTCTGGATTCGCAATGATAGTCTATGTTCATCTTTCCATGGAGTTCGCTCCGGAATAGTTGTTAGAGGGATACCAACTGTGGGCAGATCGGTGGTTTCTCTGCAGAGTCGTTTGGCTTGGTGGATAAAACTACTTCTTTTCAACCGCCCCATATCTAGGTTATCAAATCTGTTCTTCATAGGGTGGCCTGGCAAGCTGAGGAACTTTTCTGCTTGTATTAGCGTTTTCGTATCTCTGCGCTCTCTCAGTGCTTGTGTCCTCCCCATCTTTTCCATTTCCACAATAGGGGTTGATCTCATCCCTCCTGTGGTGACTCTAAGTGCTTGATTTTGCACCTTGTCCAGCTCTTGTAGTGTGGTGTTTGATGCCGAAACCCATGCAGTTGACCCGTATTCCAGGTGTGGTAGTATGCTCTGTTCCCCTCTGCTGTGTGTCCACCGTGACGAGGTAGAGGGGCTTGCGCGTTCCAATGACGTCAAGAGCTATGCCGACGGTAGCACAGTTACTGGTAGGGCCACCCATGTAGGACAGGTCAAGGGAGAGGGACAGACGAAGCGACACACAAACCTGCTGCATTGTAGGTAGACTGGGGACAGTCAAAGGCTAGGGAAAGCATCCCGAATAAATGCTTGTCGAAATCGGATGTACTGAGCCACAGGCTTTACAAAGCAGTGCAACGTAACTTAATTCATGATGTCACAAATCAAAATTAATCGTTATGGTGCTAATCCCGTGAAGTCCCATCAGGCGGCGATAGTGCCGGGCCCCCTGCCTCGAGGGGGTACACCCATGACTACTGGTGGTCACCTTCCCCTGTGCTGTGGAGTCAAGGCACAGAGGAGTAGGTTAAGAGCTATTGACCAAATACCCCGGACATTCAACATACTACAGTGGAATGCCGAAGGAGTTTACAAGAAGAAAGACTCTCTAACACAGCGTCTTCATAAAGATAGAATAGATGTGACATGCATTCAAGAGACACAAATCAACGCCAATCATAAATTCTCAGTCAGAGGATATCGGGCCACACGTTTCGACCGCAAAGGACACAAAGGAGGAGTTCTAATACTTACACGAAATACAATACCTTGCAGCGAAGTATCTGTGATCTCTGACAACCAAACGGAAATTATAGGTGTTGATATAATGATAAAGGACGTGAAAATAAGAATCTACAATCTGTATAGCCCAGCAGATAAGGACCTTACACTCTCAAACATGAAAATAACTGACACAAACTGCATTATTGTCGGAGACTTTAATAGCCGTTCAGAAAGATGGGGATACCCAGATACTGACAAAAGAGGAGATGAATTGGAGGACTGGGAAATAGACTCAAATCTTCATCTACTCAACAAAGCGGATGACACACCGAGCTTCTACTCCAGAAGATGGCTTACCACTTCTACTCCAGACTTAGCTTTCTGCACAGGAGACATCCTCCACAAAATCGATCGCCATGTGCTGGACCAATTAGCAGGTAGTAACCACAGACCAATCAAGCTTGTAATGAATATGGAGTTTGTTCCACAGGAGCAAAAGCCCTTGCCCCGCTGGAATTACAAACGAGCAGATTGGGACAGATTTGCCATACTAACAGACAAATATTGTGAAAACATAAATACACGATATGGCAACATAAAGCAAATGGTGGAAAGTCTAAACAGGGCGATAATACAGGCAGCCACTGAGTCCATTCCATGAGGAGCGAGGAAAAATTACAAACTATACTGGACTGAAGAACTACAAAGTTTGGAGGACAAAGTTGAAGATGCCAGGAAGACAGCAGAGAGAGAACAAACAATTGAAGCGAACATCTCTCTCAAAGCCATCTCAGCAAAATATAAAAGAACAGTAAATCAAACAACAAGAGATTGTAGGAGGGAAAAAACAGAAAACCTGAATTTTGACAGGGATGGAAACAAACTATGGAAACTAGTGAAGCCATGAACAATGAAGGACCTAGAAACAAACAAATAACAATTAAACAAGGAAATTCCTTGCTTATAGGAAAAAAGGCTGCAAATGCACTAATGGAACACTATGCAAATGCAAACCACATTGATATTACAACCGAGCAGAAGAAAGCAATCAAAGACAAACAGATACATCATAGAAATACAGAGACAGCAGCAGAATATATGATGGCAAATCTAACAATGGAAGAAATTGAACAGGAAATGAATACCCTAAAAAAGAAGAAATCACCAGGAAAGGATGGAATCACAAATGAAATGCTAATAGGACTAGGCACCAAGGCAAAGAAGAAACTACTAGCAGTCCTAAATAACAGCTGGAAGAGAGGAATAGTCCCACAGGCATGGAAGGAAGCTATACTAATACCAGTCCCAAAGAAAGGAAAAGATCTGGAAGAACCAAATGGCTATCGACCTATCAGTCTACTTAGCTGTGTAGGAAAATTAATGGAATGCATTATCAATGGCAGGCTAACATGGTATCTGGAAGAAACCAAACTCTTAACACCATACCAAGCAGTATTCAGAAAGTACAGATCCACTGAAGATCAAATAACCTATATAGCTCAGGAAATAGAGGATGCCTTCCAAGAGAAAAAGCACACACTAGCAGTCTGGATAGATTTAGAAAAAGCATTTGATAAAGTATGGAAGGAAGGACTGAAAGTAAAACTGCAAAAAATGCAAGTTTGTGGGAAAATGTATAAATGGATCAGCCACTACCTTGAAAACAGAACTGCCAGGACAAAAGTACAAGGACAAACAAGCAAAATGATACTGTTGGAGCAAGGTGTCCTCCAAGGAGGAGTTCTTTCACCAACATTATTCCTAGCATATATAAATGACATCACGGAAAATTTTCCAGCCAGAGTACACACATCCTCCTTTGCAGATGACCTAGCCATATGGACATCTGAAGAATATATTAGTACAGCTAACAGCAGAATACAGCAAGCCTTATTAGCGCTAGAGGACTGGTCAAAATCATGGCTAGTGAAGATAAGTGAGGAGAAAACAACATGCACAGTGTTCTCCCTCTCAAATAAAACTCAGCAACCTAAGCTGGTATTGAATGGAAAAATATTGCGCAATGAAGAAAATCCAAACTATCTAGGAGTCACCTTTGATCGTCGCCTGACATGGAAGACACAGGTTTAGAAAAATCGAACAAGAGCAAGGCAGAGAATGGCAATCATGAAAAAGCTTGCTGGTACAACGTGGGGAGCAGATGAGAAAGTTCTCAAGAAGTTATATACTGGACGGGCGAGGCCAGTACTGGAATATGGCATTGCAGCTTGGGCAACAGCAGCTAAGTCAAACTTTAACAAAATAAGTATAGTCCAAAACCAAGGAATGCGAATCATAACTGGAAGCCTGAAGACAACGCCTATTAATGAACTAGAAAAGACCACTTGTTTACAACCAATGCAGGACAGAAGAGATAGCAGAGCCCAGTAACAAGCAGACAAATTTAGAAGATTGACAGACCACCGTATGTATAACAGGTTTAATGGTTTTGGAAAGGGAAGACTGAAGCGTAGAAACTTTGTAGAAACTGCAAAACGAAAGATTAGGGCAGATCCCATACTTAACATATCAACAGTCAAGCCCATTTACAATGCACACAACTTCCCAGCTTGGAGACAGTAGAAAATGCTTGAGATGATAGAAAACATTCCTGGTATTGAGAAAAAGAACACTCAGAATGAAACCGAAAGAAGAAAATAACCCTAAACTACATAAAAGAACATTACCCAAGCAGCAATTGGACCCATGCATATACATATGGATCAGCCAAAGATTCAATTAAAAATGGAGAAGGAGGAATTCTCCTTAATTTAAAAAATGGAGTGAAAAAAACACAGTCAGTGGTAACTTAAAAATTTTCAAGTAACTTCAAAGCGGAGATAGAGGCTTTGAAAACTGTAGCAGAAATTCTCTTGATGGAGGAAAATAAAGAGAAGCAAATAGCTATCTTCACAGATGCAAAGTCAGCTGTCTCAATACTGAAAAGAAAAAACAGCACAGAACTAGCTGACCTAAGAGCAGTACTCCATGATCTATGCCATAAATCCAAAAAAAAGTTGTAATACAGTGGATCCCATCACATTGCAGTATACCTCGAGATGAAGAGGCTGACAGACTAGCAAAAGAGGGTGGACGATTACCACAGCCTGACATAGACATAACCTATAATGAGGCAAAAAGGTTTATAAAAAGCACTTATAGAACCAAATAGGAATCAGAGCATCCAGGCCACCAGAAGAATGATGCATATTACAAACTCGACCGAAGAGAACAAGTAGCAATCTTCAGACTCCGCACAGGACATAACAGGCTGAAACACCACTTGTTCAATAAACTAAAGATAGGAGATACCGATGAATGTAATTGTGGAACTGGTAAAATGACAGCTAAACATTTGCTGCAGGAGTGCCCAATATATGCAGAACAGAGAAAGATATTTTGGCCCACGCCTGCTTCATTTGAGGACAAGCTCTATGGAGATATCAACAAGCTCAAGTTGACTACAGCTTACTTTAACTACATTCAGGTTGACATCTAAGGTGCATGAAGATGTATTTAGACTGCCACACTTCATACCACAGGTATGTCGGTTACAAAAGCGTCCCAGAGGCATGAAATGGAATATTGCTTGGAAGGCAAATCCATTACGTGGAGAGTCCGAATCAAAAGCTCACTGTGTGGGCTTCATAAAAGGTGGAAAAGTGTCCTAGTGAAACAAAATGGAATATTGCTTGGATGGCAAATCCATTACGTGAAAAGTCCGAATCGAAAGCTCACTGTGTGGGCTTCATAAAAGGTGGAAAAAGTGTCCTAGTGGCACGAAATGGAATATTGCTTGGATAGCAAATCCATTATGTGGAAAGTCTGAATCTAAAGCTCAATGTGTGGATGTCATCTGCAGACTGCATTCTTCTGGTTTCCGGAGGAACAGCCTATGGTGAACGGAAGGCCCAATATACGGAAGTGAGGCTAAGCAGCCATGTGCAGGACGTGACGATTCCTTGGGTGAGCCCAGTACCAGAGCGCTGTGTGATGGCTCTGCAAGTATGGAAGCCTCCTTGGATGGCGGGGAATGCTCATGATCTACACCTGCCTTCCCTTGAGGGTTGACCAGGATGTCTTTGGCTGTTCTATGTGGGCCAGCAAGGATAGAGGATAACACCACAACAGTGAGATTCAAACGTCCTAAGAAACCCCCGGGAAGGTTAACCCGGTCAACAAATGCCCGCAGAAGTCGGATGTGTCGTCCTAACGGCGCAAGAACGCAGCTCTGCTGTAAACAGGCACAACGCAGTCACATCCGGGGAAAAAATCCGGATGAACGCAGAAGAAGAAGAAACAAGGAAATGCCTTGCTTACAGGAAAAAAGGCTGCAAATGCACTAATGGAACACTATGCAAATGCAAACCACATTGATATTACAACCGAGCAGAAGAAAGCAATCAAAGACAAACAGATACATCATAGAAATACAGAGACAGCAGCAGAATATATGATGGCAAATCTAACAATGGAAGAAATTGAACAGGAAATGAATACCCTAAAAAAGAAGAAATCACCAGGAAAGGATGGAATCACAAATGAAATGCTAATAGGACTAGGCACCAAGGCAAAGAAGAAACTACTAGCAGTCCTAAATAACAGCTGGAAGAGAGGAATAGTCCCACAGGCATGGAAGGAAGCTATACTAATACCAGTCCCAAAGAAAGGAAAAGATCTGGAAGAACCAAATGGCTATCGACCTATCAGTCTACTTAGCTGTGTAGGAAAATTAATGGAATGCATTATCAATGGCAGGCTAACATGGTATCTGGAAGAAAACAAACTCTTAACACCATACCAAGCAGTATTCAGAAAGTACAGATCCACGGAAGATCAAATAACCTATATAGCTCAGGAAATAGAGGATGCCTTCCAAGAGAAAAAGCACACACTAGCAGTCTGGATAGATTTAGAAAAAGCATTTGATAAAGTATGGAAGGAAGGACTGAAAGTAAAACTGCAAAAAATGCATGTTTGTGGGAAAATGTATAAATGGATCAGCCACTACCTTGAAAACAGAACTGCCAGGACAAAAGTACAAGGACAAACAAGCAAAATGATACTGTTGGAGCAAGGTGTCCTCCAAGGAGGAGTTCTTTCACCAACATTATTCCTAGCATATATAAATGACATCACGGAAAATTTTCCAGCCAGAGTACACACATCCTCCTTTGCAGATGACCTAGCCATATGGACATCTGAAGAATATATTAGTACAGCTAACAGCAGAATACAGCAAGCCTTATTAGCGCTAGAGTACTGGTCAAAATCATGGCTAGTGAAGATAAGTGAGGAGAAAACAACATGCACAGTGTTCTCCCTCTCAAATAAAACTCAGCAACCTAAGCTGGTAATGAATGGAAAAATATTGCGCAATGAAGAAAATCCAAACTATCTAGGAGTCACCTTTGATCGTCGCCTGACATGGAAGACACAGGTTGAGAAAAATCGAACAAGAGCAAGGCAGAGAATGGCAATCATGAAAAAGCTTGCTGGTACAACATGGGGAGCAGATGAGAAAGTTCTCAATCTGGTTGATAAGGATGTCTTTTGCTGTTCTATATGGTTCTATATATATATACTGGACGGGTGAGGCCAGTACTGGAATATGGCATTGCAGCTTGGGCAACAGCAGCTAAGTCAAACTTTAACAAAATAAGTAGAGTCCAAAACCAAGGAATGCGAATCATAACTGGAAGCCTGAAGACAACGCCTATTAATGAACTAGAAAAGATCACTTGTTTACAACCAATGCAGGACAGAAGAGATAGCAGAGCCCAGTAACAAGCAGACAAATTTAGAAGATTGACAGACCACCGTATGTATAATATGTTTAATGGTTTTGGAAAGGGAAGACTGAAGCGTAGAAACTTTGTAGAAACTGCAAAACGAAAGATTAGGGCAGATCCCATACTTAACATATCAACAGTCAAGCCCATTTACAATGCACACAACTTCCCAGCTTGGAGACAGTAGAAACTGCTTGAGATGATAGAAAACATTCCTGGTATTGAGAAAAAGAACACTCAGAATGAAACCGAAAGAAGAAAATAACCCTAAACTACATAAAAGAACATTACCCAAGCAGCAATTGGACCCATGCATATACATATGGATCAGCCAAAGATTCAAATAAAAATGGAGAAGGAGGAATTCTCCTTAATTTAAAAAATGGAGTGAAAAAAACACAGTCAGTGGTAACTGGAAAATTTTCAAGTAACTTCAAAGCGGAGATAGAGGCTTTGAAAACTGTAGCAGAAATGCTCTTGATGGAGGAAAATAAAGAGAAGCAAATAGCTATCTTCACAGATGCAAAGTCAGCTGTCTCAATACTGAAAAGAAAAAACAGCACAGAACTAGCTGACCTAAGAGCAGTACTCCATGGTCTAAGCCATAAATCCAAAAAAAGTTGTAATACAGTGGATCCCATCACATTGCAGTATACCTGGAAATGAAGAGGCTGACAGACTAGCAAAAGAGGGTGGACGATTACCACAGCCTGACATAGACATAACCTATAATGAGGCAAAAAGGTTTATAAAAAGCACTTATAGAACCAAATGGGAATCAGAGCATCCAGGCCACCAGAAGAATGATGCATATTACAAACTCGACCGAAGAGAACAAGTAGCAATCTTCAGACTCCGCACAGGACATAACAGGCTGAAACACCACTTGTTCAATAAACTAAAGATAGGAGATACCGATGAATGTAATTGTGGAACTGGTAAAATGACAGCTAAACATTTGCTGCAGGAGTGCCCAATATATGCAGAACAGAGAAAGATATTTTGGCCCACGCCTGCTTCATTTGAGGACAAGCTCTATGGAGATATCAACAAGCTCAAGTTGACTACAGCTTACTTTAACTACATTCAGGTTGACATCTAAGGTGCATGAAGATGTATTTAGACTGCCACACTTCATACCACAGGTATGTCGGTTACAAAAGCGTCCCAGAGGCATGAAATGGAATATTGCTTGGATAGCAAATCCATTACGTGGAAAGTCCGAATCAAAAGCTCACTGTGTGGGCTTCATAAAAGGTGGAAAAGTGTCCTAGTGAAACGAAATGGAATATTGCTTGGATGGCAAATCCATTACGTGAAAAGTCCGAATCGAAAGCTCACTGTGTGGGCTTCATAAAAGGTGGAAAAAGTGTCCTAGTGGCACGAAATGAAATATTGCTTGGATAGCAAATCCATTATGTGGAAAGTCTGAATCGAAAGCTCAATGTGTGGATGTCATCTGCAGACTGCATTCTTCTGGTTTCCGGAGGAACAGCCTATAGTGAACGGAAGGCCCAATATACGGAAGTGAGGCTAAGCAGCCATGTGCAGGACGTGACGATTCCTTGGGTGAGCCAAGTACCAGAGCGCTGTGTGATGGCTCTGCAAGCATGGAAGCCTCCTTGGATGGCGGGGAATGCCCATGATCTGCCCCTGCCTTCCCTTGAGGGTTGACCAGGATGTCTTTGGCTGTTATATGTGGGCCAGCAAGGATAGGGGATAACACCACAACAGTGAGATTCAAACGTCCTAAGAAACCCCCGGGAAGGTTAACCCGGTCAACAAATGCCCGCAGAAGTCGGATGTGTCGGCCTAACGGCGCAAGAACGCAGCTCTGCTGTAAACAGGCACAACGCAGTCACATCCGGGGAAAAAATCCGGATGAACGCAGAAGAAGAAGAAACAAGGAAATGCCTTGCTTACAGGAAAAAAGGCTGCAAATGCACTAATGGAACACTATGCAAATGCAAACCACATTGATATTACAACCGAACAGAAGAAAGCAATCAAAGACAAACAGATACATCATAGAAATACAGAGACAGCAGCAGAATATATGATGGCAAATCTAACAATGGAAGAAATTGAACAGGAAATGAATACCCTAAAAAAAGAAATCACCAGGAAAGGATGGAATCACAAATGAAATGCTAATAGGACTAGGCACCAAGGCAAAGAAGAAACTACTAGCAGTCCTAAATAACAGCTGGAAGAGAGGAATAGTCCCACAGGCATGGAAGGAAGCTATACTAATACCAGTCCCAAAGAAAGGAAAAGATCTGGAAGAACCAAATGGCTATCGACCTATCAGTCTACTTAGCTGTGTAGGAAAATTAATGGAATGCATTATCAATGGCAGGCTAACATGGTATCTGGAAGAAAACAAACTCTTAACACCATACCAAGCAGTATTCAGAAAGTACAGATCCACTGAAGATCAAATAACCTATATAGCTCAGGAAATAGAGGATGCCTTCCAAGAGAAAAAGCACACACTAGCAGTCTGGATAGATTTAGAAAAAGCGTTTGATAAAGTATGGAAGGAAGGACTGAAAGTAAAACTGCAAAAAATGCATGTTTGTGGGAAAATGTATAAATGGATCAGCCACTACCTTGAAAACAGAACTGCCAGGACAAAAGTACAAGGACAAACAAGCAAAATGATGCTGTTGGAGCAAGGTGTCCTCCAAGGAGGAGTTCTTTCACCAACATTATTCCTAGCATATATAAATGACATCACGGAAAATTTTCCAGCCAGAGTACACACATCCTCCTTTGCAGATGACCTAGCCATATGGACATCTGAAGAATATATTAGTACAGCTAACAGCAGAATACAGCAAGCCTTATTAGCGCTAGAGGACTGGTCGAAATCATGGCTAGTGAAGATAAGTGAGGAGAAAACAACATGCACAGTGTTCTCTCTCTCAAATAAAACTCAGCAACCTAAGCTGGTATTGAATGGAAAAATATTGCGCAATGAAGAAAATCCAAACTATCTAGGAGTCAGCTTTGATCGTCGCCTGACATGGAAGACACAGGTTGAGAAAAATCGAACAAGAGCAAGGCAGAGAATGGCAATCATGAAAAAGCTTGCTGGTACAACGTGGGGAGCAGATGAGAAAGTTCTCAATCTGGTTGATAAGGATGTCTTTTGCTGTTCTATATGGTTCTATATATATATACTGGACGGGTGAGGCCAGTACTGGAATATGGCATTGCAGCTTGGGCAACAGCAGCTAAGTCAAACTTTAACAAAATAAGTAGAGTCCAAAACCAAGGAATGCGAATCATAACTGGAAGCCTGAAGACAACGCCTATTAATGAACTAGAAAAGATCACTTGTTTACAACCAATGCAGGACAGAAGAGATAGCAGAGCCCAGTAACAAGCAGACAAATTTAGAAGATTGACAGACCACCGTATGTATAACAGGTTTAATGGTTTTGGAAAGGGAAGACTGAAGCGTAGAAACTTTGTAGAAACTGCAAAACGAAAGATTAGGGCAGATCCCATACTTAACATATCAACAGTCAAGCCCATTTACAATGCACACAACTTCCCAGCTTGGAGACAGTAGAAACTGCTTGAGATGATAGAAAACATTCCTGGTATTGAGAAAAAGAACACTCAGAATGAAACCGAAAGAAGAAAATAACCCTAAACTACATAAAAGAACATTACCCAAGCAGCAATTGGACCCATGCATATACATATGGATCAGCCAAAGATTCAATTAAAAATGGAGAAGGAGGAATTCTCCGTAATTTAAAAAATGGAGTGAAAAAAACACAGTCAGTGGCAACTGGAACATTTTCAAGTAACGTCAAAGCGGAGATAGAGGCTTTGAAAACTGTAGCAGAAATGCTCTTGATGGAGGAAAATAAAGAGAAGCAAATAGCTATCTTCACAGATGCAAAGTCAGCTGTCTCAATACTGAAAAGCAAAAACAGCACAGAACTAGCTGACCTAAGAGCAGCACTCCATGGTCTAAGCCATAAATCCAAAAAAAGTTGTAATACAGTGGATCCCATCACATTGCAGTATACCTGGAAATGAAGAGGCTGACAGACTAGCAAAAGAGGGTGGACGATTACCACAGCCTGACATAGACATAACCTATAATGAGGCAAAAAGGTTTATAAAAAGCACTTATAGAACCAAATGGGAATCAGAGCATCCAGGCCACCAGAAGAATGATGCATATTACAAACTCGACCGAAGAGAACAAGTAGCAATCTTCAGACTCCGCACAGGACATAACAGGCTGAAACACCACTTGTTCAATAAACTAAAGATAGGAGATACCGATGAATGTAATTGTGGAACTGGTAAAATGACAGCTAAACATTTGCTGCAGGAGTGCCCAATATATGCAGAACAGAGAAAGATATTTTGGCCCACGCCTGCTTCATTTGAGGACAAGCTCTATGGAGATATCAACAAGCTCAAGTTGACTACAGCTTACTTTAACTACATTCAGGTTGACATCTAAAGGTGTATGAAGATGTATTTAGACTGCCACACTTCATACCACAGGTATGTCGGTTACAAAAGCGTCCCAGAGGCATGAAATGGAATATTGCTTGGATAGCAAATCCATTACGTGGAAAGTCGAATCAAAAGCTCACTGTGTGGGCTTCATAAAAGGTGGAAAAGTGTCCTAGTGAAACGAAATGGAATATTTCTTGGATGGCAAATCCATTACGTGAAAAGTCCGAATCGAAAGCTCACTGTGTGGGCTTCATAAAAGGTGGAAAAAGTGTCCTAGTGGCACGAAATGGAATATTGCTTGGATAGCAAATCCATTATGTGGAAAGTCTGAATCGAAAGCTCACTGTGTGGATGTCATCTGCAGACTGCATTCTTCTGGTTTCCGGAGGAACAGCCTATGGTGAACGGAAGGCCCAATATACGGAAGTGAGGCTAAACAGCCATTGCAGGACGTGACGATTCCTTTGGTGAGTCCAGTACGAGAGCGCTGTGTGATGGCTCTGCAAGTATGGAAGCCTCCTTGGATGGCGGGGAATGCCCTTGGTCTGCCCCTGCCTTCCCTTGAGGGTTGACCAGGATGTCTTTTGCTGTTCTATATGGGCCAGCTAGGATGGGGGATAACACCACAACAGTGAGATTCAAACGTCCTAAGAAACCCCCGGGAAGGTTAACTCAGTCAACAAATGCCCGCAGAAGTCGGACGTGTCGGCCTAACGGCACAAGAACGCAGCTCTGCTGTAAACAGGCACAACGCAGTGACATCCGAAAAACAAATCCGGATGAACGCAGAAGAAGAAGAAGAAGAAGTATGCTCTGTTGATAAACTTTGCTAAGTATTTTCCCACTGGCTCCCCATGTGGTTCCACTTAGCTTTCTCAGAATGGCTATTTTCCTTCTTGCTTTTGCTACTGCTTTGTTGATGTGCTTTCTTCATGTCAGCCTGCCATCAAATGTTACTCCAAGGTATGTTGGTTCTTTATCATCTCTTAGGGGTGTTCCATTTACCTGGATGACCCCTGCCTTTTGTTTTGGAGAGAGGGTAAATTGAGTGGTGCTGCACTTGTCAGTGATTATGCTGACACACCATCTATTTGGCAATGCAACAAATGTATCTACAGCTCTTTGTAGCGATCTGGTGGCCACTGATGCATGTTCATTTGTGCTCCATAGAACCAAGTCATCGGCGCACATTGCTGCTTTAATTCCATGCCGTAGATTAACAACGAGATCATTGATGAAGATTAGAAAAAGTGTGGGGGACAAGACTCCGCCCTGGGGAACACCGTGACGCAGTAGTACTTTCTTGCTCTTGAGTTCGTCTATCTGTACTCTGGCTCTTCTGTTGTGCAAGTATGCTTTCACCCATTTGTACATTCTTCCATTGACTTTGCAGTTTCTCAGTTTCTTCATCAGACCTTCTTTCCCTACTTTGTCAAAGGCTTTCTTCAGATCTATCCATGCCGCAAGCACCAGCTTCTTGTCTTGGAATGCATCCTCAGTTTCTTGAGAGAGGTAGGTTGTCTGATCTTCCGTAGAGTAGCACTGCCTAAAGCCAGCCTGATGTGGCACAAGGGTGTTTTTACTTTCAATGTACCACTGCTGTCTGTGATTGATGATGCGCTCCAATGTTTTGCAGAGACAGCTGGTACGGCTAATTGGTCTGTAGCTAGAGGCAATAGAACTATCTTTCCCTGATTTTAGGAGGGGTATCATGATTGCTTCTCTCCAGGCTTGTGGAACACTGCCTAAGGTCCAACTGTTATTGAAGATCTGCAACAGCTCTGCTTTGGCCTCTGTTCCTAGGTTCCTCATCATTTCATTGGAGATACCATCAGCTCCTGGTGACTTTCTCATTTTCAGTTTTGATATGGCTAGCTCCAGTTCGCTGATTGTGATGGGTGCCTCCAGAACCTCATGTACTATTTCATTCTGTCCCGTATGTTGCTGTTTCTCTCGAATATCTTGTTGATTCTCTGGACTAATTTTGATATTGTTATCTTGTGCGAATGAGTCCGCAAAATGGTCAGCTGCTTGCTTTCTTGTTAAGATGTTTCCATCTTTATGTAGTGCAACTTTTGAGTTTCTCCCTGTGCCCTCATCGTTAAGTTGTTTTATTAGCCTCCATAACTTCCTTGTGTCTCTTTCAAAGTTCAGAGACTCCGTTTTCTCCTGCCAGCTTTTCCGTCTAGCCTGCCTCTTGGCCCTTTGAAATTTGGCTTTTGCATGCTCGAATTTATTGTGGTTTTCTTGGCTGGGTGTGGCCTCTGCTTGCTTTCTACACTCTTCCACATCATTATGCAACTGTTCCAGTTCACTATTCCAGCAGGATTTATATTGTTTACGGGCTCCTTTTGGTATTGTTTCTCGCGCTGCCTGCAGTATGCATTTCCCAAACTCTTCAACTACTTTATTTATGTCTTTCTCAATGTTCAGGTTTCTAACCAGTATGCTGGTGCGATTCTTGTACATTGCCCAGTTTGCTTTCTTGTAGTTCCACCTCGAGAGGGTACTGCTTTCACTTACAAGCTCATTTTCTACAGTTAGAAAGACTGGCCGATGATCACTGCCACCAAATTGTTTCCCAACAATTCGTGTAATGTTCCACTCCAGGTCTGGTGAATGAAAAGCCAGGTCAGGTGTAGTTGTAGTGTGCCATGATCTCGAGTAGAAAGTATGTGGGTCGGACGGCTTGTTAATCATCTATTCTCATCCTGCCACTCTTCCAATCTCTCTCCTTTCTGGTCCACATGATCATAGCCCCACACTCTGCGAGTGACAGTTACAATCACCCCCACCCTTCCTAAGGCTAACATGGCATCTGGAAGAAAACCAATTCTTAACACCACACCAAGCAGGATTCAGAAAGTACAGATCAACTGAAGATCAAATAACCTATATAGCTCAGGAAATAGAGGATGCCTTCCATGAGAAAAAGCACACACTAGCGGTCTGGATAGATTTAGAAAAAGCATTTGATAAAGTATGGAAGGAAGGACTGAAAGTAAAACTGCAAAAAATGCATGTTTGTGGTAAAATGTATAAATGAATCAGCCACAAACTTGAGAACAGAACTGCCAGGACAAAAGTACAAGGACAAACCAGCAAAATGATGCTGTTGGAGCAAGGTGTCCCCCAAGGAGGAGTTCTTTCAACAACATTATTCCTAGCATATATAAATGACATCACGGAAATTTTTCCAGCTAGAGTACACACATCCTCCTTTGCAGATGACCTATCAATATGGACATCTAAAGAATATATTAGTACAGCTAACAGCAGAATACAGCAAGCCTTATTAGCGTTAGAGGACTGGTCAAAATCATGGCTAGTGAAGATAAGTGAGGAGAAAACAACATGCAGTGTTCTCCCTCTCAAATAAAATTCAGCAACCTAAGCTGGTATTGAATGGAAAAATATTGCGCCATGAAGAAAATCCAAACTATCTAGGAGTCACCTTTGATCGTCGCCTGACATGGAAGACACAGGTTGAGAAAAATCGAACAAGAGCAAGCCAAAGAATGGCAATCATGAAAAAACTTGCTGGTACAACATGGGGAGCAGATGAGAAAGTTCTCAAGAAGTTATATAATGGACGGGTGAGGCCAGTACTAGAATATGGCATTGCAGCGTGGGCAACAGCATCTAAGTCAAACTTTAACAAAATAAGTAGAGTCCAAAACCAAGGAATGCGAATCATAACTGGAAGCCTGAAGACAACGCCTATTAATGAACTAGAAAAGATCACTTGTTTACAACCAATGCAGGATAGAAGAGATAACAGAGTCCAGCAACAAGCAGAAAAATTTAGAAGATTGACAGACCACCCTATGTATAAAAGGTTTAATGGTTTTGGAAAGGGAAGACTGTAGCAAAATGGACTGAAAAAATGGAGAGAAAAAAAACACAGTCAGTGGCAACTGGAAAATTTTCAAGTAACTTCAAAGCGGAGGTAGAGGCTTTGAAAACTGCAGCAGAAATGCTCTTGATGGAGGAAAATAAAGAGAAGCAAATAGCTATCTTCACAGATGCAAAGTCAGCTGTCTCAATACTGAAGAGCAAAAACAGCACAGAACTAGCTGACCTAAGAGCAGCACTCCATGGTCTATGCCAGAAATCCAAAAAAGTTGTAATACAGTGGATCCCATCACATTGCAGTATACCTGGAAATGAAGAGGCTGACAGACTAGCAAAAGAGGGTGGACGACTACCACAGCCTGACATAGACACAACCTATAATGAGGCAAAGAGGTTTATAAAAAGCACCTATAGAGCCAAATTGGAATCAGAGCATCCAGGCCACCAGAAGGATGATGCATATTACAAACTCGACCGAAGAGAACAAGTAGTAATCTTCAGACTCCGCACAGGGCATAACATAACCTGAATGCTCGACCGAGTTAAGTAGTTAAGTGGTTGATAATTAGACAGCTGAAGATGTAACGATGTCCTCTGATAACCCGGACTGTGATAACGAAATCAAAAGTCAAGGATTGGATATAAATTTAGGGGTGAGATGAGTTAACATTATATGGCTAAAGGTTAACGCCACCAACAATGACTAGACCTGTGGATCTCAACCTTTTTTGGCCCATGCACCCTTTCTCTATATATTTAGAATGTCATTCCCCCCCCCCTCTTTTGTATCCCCTTCATAGTAACCCCCCCCCCCACCACCACCCCTACATAGTATACGTAAAAAATGAAGCTAAACTTAATAGCACATACTAGAACTAGTCCCCTGGGAAGATTAACGCGGTCAACAAATGCCCGAAGAAGTCGGATGTGTCGGCCTAACGGCACAAGAACACAGCTCTGCTGTAAACAGGCACAACGCAATCACGTCCGACAAAAAAAAAAAAAAAAAAAAAATCCGGATGAACGCAGAAGAAGAAGAAGAAAAACTAGTCTAGACGTCTACATAAA
The DNA here is from genome assembly GCA_963921405.1 of Cepaea hortensis. Lineage (NCBI taxonomy): Eukaryota > Metazoa > Mollusca > Gastropoda > Stylommatophora > Helicidae > Cepaea > Cepaea hortensis. The sequence goes on along the minus strand of OY992883.1, from coordinate 53,752,314 downwards.
ACGTGATTTGCGGGTCTACTTACGTTATAATACAAATCTCAGAACGGCGAGAAATACGGAACCGTAATGTATGGAGGAAAAAACATCAAGTAATCGGTTCTTGTATTAACACGATCTTGAAATAATCTTAAATCCCCCCCCCCCCCCCATGGAAACCCTAAAATTCACCCCGGGAAGGGGGGAAATTCCCCACCAGTTGAGAACCACTGGACTAGACACTTCCTCCAGTTTCTAGTACTATGGTACGGCAGACTCTAAGGGGAAATAAAAGATGCATTCCCTATAACTAGCGAAGTTAACATGTGAATATTTGTACTTGTACCAGATAATTAATAAACAACACTATTAACATTTTTTTTCCCCCTGTGATATTCAGATAATGGCATCCATATAAGAAGCTCTAGGACTTAATATACTGTGAAGTAAATACAATGAACGATGACAGAATGAGTGTCGATACAATGAACGATGATACAATGAACGATGACAGAATGAGGGTCGATACAATGAACGATGATACAATGAACGATGACAGAATGAGGGTCGATACAATGAACGATGATACAATGAACGATGACAGAATGAGGGTCTATACAATGATCGATGACAGAATGAGGGTCGATACAATGAACGATGATACAATGAACGATGACAGAATGAGGGTCGATACAATGAACGATGATACAATGAACGATGACAGAATGAGGGTCTATACAATGAACGATGATACAATGAACGATGACAGAATGAGGGTCGATACAATGAACGATGATACAATGAACGATGACAGAATGAGGGTCTATACAATGAACGATGACAGAATGAGCGTCGATTCAATGAACGATGATACAATGAACGATGACAGAATGAGGGTCTATACAATGAACGATGACAGAATGAGGGTCTATACAATGAACGATGACAGAATGAGCGTCGATTCAATGAACGATGACAGAATGAGGGTCTATACAATGAACGATGACAGAATGAGGGTCTATACAATGAACGATGACAGAATGAGGGTCTATACAATGAACGATGACAGAATGAGGGTCGATACAAGGAACGATGATACAATGAACGATGACAGAATGAGGGTCGATACAATGAACGATGATACAATGAACGATGACAGAATGAGGGTCTATACAATGAACGATGACAGAATGAGCGTCGATTCAATGAACGATGATACAATGAACGATGGTAAAATAAACATTAATACAATGAACGATAACAAAAGTAAACAAACGACCCTTTTACACTCATGAAAGTTCACTGGGTATATTCTGCTAGATCCATATTTGTACAGACCAATCGGCACTCAGAGGGTGACGCAATAAGTATCACGTGGTCGCATTTCCTACCCAAACATGGTCTGGTTCCTATTTTATGCTGGGTCGACCTGACAGGCCAGCTCAATGTTTGAAGATTCCATTCTGTCTCATGCGGATCGAGCCGTGGCCACCAGACCTGCAGGGTAGTGTCCAGCCACTACACTAGCGGGGCTGCCACATCTTTATTTGCTGATTTATTGCTGTTCTTGGGGAGATCGGGCAACTGTCGCTGAGGCATATGCTTAACTGATTGAGTGCCGAGGGATAATATACCGCCAAATGTGACTCTCCCCCTCCCCCATTTAGACAGAAGGACGATATATTACCACACAAGGGTCATCGTGCTATTTTTTTTTCTGTTTCACGGTATCTTCCTCAATTTCAATGCTTAGTGAATACTTGATCATTTGATTGTGTACCATGTTTGGCCCAAACCTACTGTTTGGTTGTCACTGAATGAATTAATATTTATTATAGTATGTCCAGAAATGAATGCCGTCATTCACGATCAATTATTTTGAAAACTGTCTGTTGCATCGTTATGAAATTTTTCCTGCCGTCTTATATTTACCCCCACCCAAGGAATATGTCTTTGATAGGTCCAAAAGCAACTTAAATCATCGAAAGCGGCGACATTTCTTTGATGTTTTTGGGAAAATGTAGTGGATTCACGCTAAAAAACTAGTCTTACAGTAAACCACGTTATTTCTGACAAGGACACAAGTACAAGGCGTAGCCAGATTCGTATGGGAGTGGGTGCAATAAAAAAAAAGTAGCTTAAAGATCGACAGGGTCGACTGCATTGCACCGGGTTTTTATCCCATATAGCCCAGTATCTTTCCGCAGGGCGGAAAGCATCGCACAAAGCACGAACTCCGTAGCTCCAGCGACTACTCTCGTAAGTCTCCCAAAAAATGTACTCGTGAAATGAAGGAATCGAACATACAACCATCGGAGCCCGAGTCAGACGGCTTGACCACTTCACCACGGAGACTCCCGAGAGGGGTGCAAAGTGTAATATTAGTAAAGACAGAGAATTTACAGAGGCATGGGGTAAATAATGTGTAAATTGACAGGAAAGTAGAAGGAATATATTTATTACCTTATTTTTCATTTCCTTCTTGTTTCTTCAGCTGCTGGTTAATAATTGTACACACGTATTCATGTTACTAGGATGCATTTCGCTTTTTATATTGAGTTCGTGAAAGCTTCCAAATAGCTGTGCGTTAATGTGCCTATGGAGTGACCAGAAATGATACCGCAATTTAGTCATCATGTGTCCATTTTTAAGAATCTGTTCAGCTGTCTGTGTAGTTTGTTCACACGTACACATGGGTGACAGACCCGCTTTGAGTCTTCGTGAAAGATTGTCCACTCTGCTGTTTACTGTTCAGAGACGGAACATGATTAAATGTTTTGCACTATGCAAATAGTTGTCAGTGTCTCTGTAGTGGGCTTTCTTCTTAACGACCAAGATGTTGGTCCTCTTTTCATTGCAGTTTATAGATTGATACGTATGCACGTATGTTGTCCCTTAATTTGACAACGTGTTTGCTCTCACGTTTCTTGTTATGCCACAATATGTCAGTTTTCACCGCAATATTACTCTTCTGTTGGTATTCAATGCGCTTAGTGTGTGTATGTGTGTGTGTGTGTGTGTGTGTGCGTGCGTGTGTGTGTGTGTGTGTGCGTGCGTGTGTGTGTGTGTGTGTGTGTTTCAATACCAGTTGTTTGTCACCGCTGAGGGCTTGCGGAATTAAAAATTCATCACTGTGGAATACAAACTGTTGCCATTGACATTGTGCTGATGCTGTAATGTTTAGGGCTTTCAATTCGTCTGAATTGTTGGAGCAAAATATCCAAGTAAGCGTGCACGCGGATTAAGGTCTGCGATCTGCTCAAACCTTAATCTGTGTCGGACGATTCCAGTAGTTTGATGACTGCTCTCGGTTGCATAAAATTCAATCCATCCTTTCTCCAATAGTCCTCTTCCTCTTTCAACACATGGTCCTCACATTTTCCCAATAACTTTTATCAGTATTTAATAGCGCGAACTAGATTAGTATCTTGACGTCAGACAATTTGAATATAGTATTGTCAGCTGCCACCTGTCCTTTAATTATAGCCCACACAAGTTCTATGGGGTTAAAATGAGAGTGGTACGGCGGAAGTCTCAAGCAACTATGACGATGCTCTTCTACCAACTTGTCGATTTGATATTTCTTGCTTTTTTGGCGTCTGTTTTACAAGGGAAACACTTCTAGCTAGAAATACCTTTCTGGAAATTGTATGTTTTCCATTCGGAGCCATATCTTTATTGCTCCCTTTGTGCTCGATGCTGTAGGGTTTTTGTCTTCGTGGGCAACAACATTGATATCATGCGTTGTCCATAATTGGACACGACGGTCTATCTAGGGATGGAAGCACAGTATTTTCGATCCAATCTCTAAATAAATTACCATTCATCTTATTATGATAATCCCTATTGTCTGTATGCTTTGATACGAACACGAGCCGAGCATTCTGTTGTAAGCCATTATGCGTATTACCAGCATGAGCCGTGACCAAAAGCTGTCCTATATTACTGGGCACATATCGATTTATCTGTCCATCCACTGATTGCCATTCCTTATCACTTGTGTAGTGCGCATTGATCCAGATTTCATCAAATACACTATGCCATAATTTTCTTTGCGCATTCCCCTTATTTCACGTAGGTATCTGCTTCTCATGGCTCCTAAATGCGGTTGCTCGCAAAGAATATTTCTACCTCCCTTGTACTTTCTAAAAGTGAAGATAATGTCCTTATAATTTTCCACAAAGTTGTTTTTGATAGCTCTATGTTATTGTTCTTTCTAAACCAAACCCTAAGTTTTCTTACTGTCACTGTTTCTTTGGCATCCAGCATTTTTATAATGCTGGATAATCCTGGATATAAAATCCAAATTTTTTATAATTTTAGGAGTCTCCGTGGCGAAGTGGTCAAGCCTTTTGTCTCGGGCTCCAAAGGTTGTGGGTTCGATTCCGGGCCGCTTCCTTCGGTTCACGAGTTAAATTTTTCGGAGACTTCTGTGGGTCATCGCTAGAGCTGCGGAGTTCATGCTTGGCGTCACTGTGTGGCGTGAAAAACGTAACATTCAACACTGAACGCTGATTGTCTGGCTACGCTGTAATACATTTAAAATTATGAATTTCATCTCTGACCCGTAAATTATATACCGCATATAAACAAACTTTGAAGTCTGCTGTAAAATCTCCAGAACAAAAAAATGTTTTGTTGGGTGGACATAATGATAAGGTTACATGCTAAATCTCATCATTTTCCTTCAGTTGGTTACTGAGATATGGAATTTTATATTGGGGCAGACAAAAGTAAACAGACTACAAATACCAGCCATGCGGTATATACTTTACGGGATTGGCCTTATGACAAGAGCCTCGCGCAGTGCAACGGGCATTAGTGTAAAACAAGTTTGTTAGCGAGAAATCACTAGTTTTTCACCAAAACATCAAAGAAATGTCGCCGCTTTCCATAATTTAAGTTGCTTTTGGACCTATCAAAGACATATTCCTTAGGTGGGGGTAAATATAAGACGGCAGGAAAAATTTCATAACTATGACAGTTTTCAAAATAATTGATCGTGAATGAAGGCATTAATTTCTGGACAGACTATAGTAATTTATCTGTTGCTATCTCGATTGCCTCAATTTAAGCACCATAGCAATGGAAGTACTTGCCTGTTAGTTCTCTAGTCGTGCCCCTAGTATTATTTGGGGTTTTAAATATAATTATTTCAGTCGCTGCTTTGTGGCCACAGATTTTGCTGCCCACTGAAAATATTTATTCTTAAATGAAGGTAAAGTTAGTTGCTATCCTTTACAGGACGCCTCAGTCAACTCCAGCATTTTTTTTGGCTGTTTGTGATCTCTTAGCAAGTTTACGTTCAATAGTTGGCCACTGCTTTCTTAAAGACAGGCACCCATACCATTATTGTAAAAAAAAAAACTCCAACGCAAGGCTGTCTGCTGCCAAATCGCCCGCAGCTGTGTTTCTAACGCGGTATTTGGGATTACGAATTGCGTGCGGGATCCCTTCGCCACTAGGCCGGGCACATGGGAAGAGAGCTGTGTAGTGTTGCCCTTCAACGGCACAGAAAGACACATTTGAAGACAGTTGTTTAGTGTTGTCCTTAGGTGGCAGAAAAAGACACATTTAAAGAGGGCAGCAAATGAAGGAAACTATCCGAAAAATAAAAACCCAGTCGTGAGTAGTAAGAGAGACGCAAATAGATGATGAAAAGGGGTCCGTCGCGGGGGTCCGGAAGTTTATTTCCTTATATGAATGTACTTCTTCTTCTTCTGCGTTCATCCGGATTTTTTTTCCGGACGTGACTGCGTTGTGCCTGTTTACAGCAGAGCTGCGTTCTTGCGCCGTTAGGCCGACACATCCGACTTCTGCGGGCATTTGTTGACCGGGTTAATCTTCCCGGGGTTTCTTAGGACGTTTGAATCTCACTGTTGTGGTGTTATCCCCCATCCTAGCTGGCTCATATAGAACAGCCAAAGACATCCTGGTCAACCCTCAAGGGAAGGCAGGGGCAGACCATGGGCATTCCCCGCCATCCAAGGAGGCTTCCATACTTGCAGAGCCATCACACAGCGCTCTGGTACTGGGCTCACCCAAGGAATCGTCACGTCCTGCACATGGCTTCTTAGCCTCACTTCCGTATATTGGGCCTTCCGTTCACCATAGGCTTTTCCTCCGGAAACCAGAAGAATGCAGTCTGCAGATGACATCCACACAGTGAGCTTTCGAATCAGACTTTCCACATAATGGATTTGCTATCCAAGCAATATTCCATTTCGTGCCACTAGGACACTTTTTCCACCTTTTATGAAGACCACACAGTGAGCTTTCAATTCGGACTTTCCACGTAATGGATTTGCTATCCAAGCAATATTCTATTTCGTGCGACTAGGACACTTTTTCCACCTTTTATGAAGCCCACACAGTGAGCTTTTGATTCGGACTTTCCACGTAATGAATTTGCTATCCAAGCAATATTCCATTTCATGCCTCTGGGACGCTTTTGTAACCGACATACCTGTGGTATGAAGTGTGGCAGTCTAAATACATCTTCATGCACCTTGAGTTGTCAACCTGAATGTAGTTAAAGTAAGCTGTAGTCAACTTGAGCTTGTTGATATCTCCATAGAGCTTGTCCTCAAATGAAGGAGGCGTGGGCCAAAATATCTTTCTCTGTTCTGCATATATTGGGCACTCCTGCAGCAAATGATTAGCTGTCATATTACCAGTTCCACAATTACATTCATCGGTATCTCCTATCTTTAGTTTATTGAACAAGTGGTGTTTCAGCCTGTTATGTCCTGTGCGGAGTCTGAAGATTGCTACTTGTTCTCTTCGGTCGAGTTTGTAATATGCATCATCCTTCTGGTGGCCTGGATGTTTTGATTCCCATTTGGTTCTATAAGTGATTTTTATAAACATCTTTGCCTCATTATAGGTTATGTCTATGTCAGGCTGTGGTAATCGTCCACCCTCTTGTGCAAGTCCGTCAGCCTCTTCATTTCCAGGTATACTGCAATGTGATGGGATCTACTGTATTACAACTTTTTTGGATTTATGGCATAGACCATGGAGTGCTGCTCTTAGGTCAGCTAGTTCTGTACTGTTTTTGCCCTTCAGTATTGAGAAAGCTGACTTTGCATCTGTGAAGATAGCTATTTGCTTCTCTTTATTTTCCTCCATCAAGAGCATTTCTGCTGCAGTTTTCAAAGCCTTTACCTCCGCTTTGAAGTTACTTGAAAATTTTCCAGTTGCCCTGACTTTGTTTTTTTCACTCCATTTATAAAAATTAATGAGAATTCCTCCTCCTCCCTTTTTAATTGAATCTTTGGCTGATCCATCTGTATATGCATGGGTCCAATTGCTGCTTGGGTAATGTTCTTTTATGTAGTTTAGGGTTATGTTTCTTCTTTCGGTTTCATTCTGAGTGTTCTTTTTCTCAATACCAGGAATGTTTTCTATCATCTCAGGCAGTTTCTGCTGTCTCCAAGCTGGAAACTTGTGTGCATATTAAATGATTTTGACTTTTGATATGTTAAGTATGGGATCTGCCCTAATCTTTCGTTTTGCAGTTTCTACAAAGTTGCTACGCTTCAGTCTTCCCTTTCCAAAACCATTAAACCTGTTATACATAGGGTGGTCTGTCAATCTTCAAAATTTTTCTTTTTGTTGCTGGGCTCTGATATCTCTTCTATCCTGCATTGGTTGTAAACAAGTGATCTTTTCTAGTTCATTAATAGGCGTTGTCTTCATGCTTCCAGTTATGATTCGCATTACTTGGTTTTGGACTCTACTTATTTTGTTAAAGTTTGACTTAGCTGCTGTTGCCCAAGCTGCAATGCGATATTCTAGTACTGGCCTCACCCGTCCAGTATATAACGTCTTGAGAACTTTCTCATCTGCTCCCCATGTTGTACCAGCAAGCTTTTTCATGATTGCCATTCTTTGCCTTGCTCTTGTTCGATTTTTCTCAACTTGTGTCTTCCATGTCAGGCGACGATCAAAGGTGACTCCTAGATAGTTTGGATTTTCTTCATGGCGCAATATTTTCCCATTCAATACCAGCTTAGGTTGCTGAGTTTTATTTGAGAGGGAGAACACAGTGCATGTTGTTTTCTCCTCATTTATCTTCACTAGCCATGATTTTGATCAGTCCTCTAACGCTAATAAGGCTTGCTGTATTCTGCTGTTAGCTGTACTAATATATTCCTCAGATGTCCATATGGCTAGGTCATCTGCAAAAGAGGATGTGTGTACTCTGGCTGGAAAATTTTCCGTGATGTCATTTATATATGCTAGGAATAATGTTGGTGAAAGAACTCCTCCTTTGGGGACACCTTGATCCAACAGCATCAATTTGCTGGTTTGCCCTGGAACAGTTGTCCTGGCAGTTCTGTTCTCAAGGTAGTGGCTGATCCATTTATACATTTTCACACAAACATGCATTTTTTGCAGTTTTACTTTCAGTCCTTCCTTCCATACTTTATCAAATGCTTTTTCTAAATCTATCCAGACCGCTAGTGTGTGCTTTTTCTCTTGGAAGGCATCCTCTATTTCCTGAGCTATATAGGTTATTTGATCTTCAGTTGATCTGTACTTTCTGAATCCTGCTTGGTGTGGTGTTAAGAATTGGTTTTCTTCCAGATGCCATGTTAGCCTGCCATTGATAATGCGTTCCATTAATTTTCCTACACAGCTAAGTAGACTGATAGGTCGATAGCCATTTGGTTCTTCCAGGTCTTTTCCTTTCTTTGGTACTGGTATTAATATAGCTTCCTTCCATGCCTGTGGGACTATTCCTCTCTCCCAGCTGTTATTTAGGACTGCTAGTAGTTTCTTCTTTGCCTTGGTGCCTAGTCCTATTAGTATTTCATTTGTGATTCCATCATTTCCTGGTGATTTCTTCTTTTTTAGGGTATTCATTGCAAGTTTCAGTTCTTCCATTGTTAGATTTGCCATCATATATTCTGCTGCTGTCTCTGTATTACTATGATGCATCTGTTTGTCTTTGATTGCTTTCTTCTGTTCGGTTGTAATATCAATGTGGTTTGCATTTGCATAGTGTTCCATTAGTGCATTTGCAGCCTTTTTTCCCGTAAGCAAGGCATTTCCTTGTTTAATTGTTATTTGTTGTGGTTCTAGGTCCTTCATTGTTCATGGCTTTCACTAGTTTCCATAGTTTGTTTCCATCCCTGTCAAAATTCAGGTTTTCTGTTTTTTTCCCTCCAACAATCTCTTGTTGTTTGATTTACTGTTCTTTTATATTTTGCTGAGATGGCTTTGAGAGAGATGTTTTCTTCAGTTGTTTGTTCTCTCTCTGCTGTCTTCCTGGCATCTTCAACTTTGTCGCCCAAAATTTGCAGTTCTTCAGTCCAGTACGGTTTGTAATTTTTCCTCGCTCCTCTTGGAATAGACTCAATGACCGCCTGTATTATTGCTCTGTTTACACTTTCCACCATTTGCTTCATGTTGCCATATCGTGTATTTATGTTTTCACAATATTTGTCTGTTAGTATGGCAAATCTGTCCCAATCTGCTCGTTTGTAATTCCAGCGGGGCAAAGGCTTTTGCTCCTGTGGAACATACTCCATATTCATTACAAGCTTGATTGGTCTGTGGTCACTACCTGCTAATTGGTCCAGCACATGGCGATCGATTTTGTGGAGGATGTCTCCTGTGCAGAAAGCTAAGCCCGGAGTGGAAGTGGTAAACCATCTTCTGGAGTAGAAGCTCGGTGTGTCATCCGCTTTGTTGAGTAGATGGAGATTTGAGTCTATGTCCCAGTCCTCCACTTCATCTCCTCTTTTGTCAGTATCTGGGTATCCCCATCTTTCTGAACGTCTATTAAAGTCTCCGACAATAATGCAGTTTGTGTCAGTTATTTTCATGTTTGAGAGTGTAAGGTCCTTATCTGCTGGCCTATACAGATTTTAAATTCTTATTTTCACGTCCTTTATCATTACATCAAAACCTATAATTTCCGTTTGGTTGTCAGAGATCACAGATACTTCGCTGCAAGGTATTGTATTTCGTGTAAGTATTAGAACTCCTCCTTTGTGTCCTTCGCGGTCGAAACGTGTAGCCTAATATCCTCTGACTGAGAATTTGAGATTGGCGTTGAGGTGTGTCTCTTGAATGCATGCCACATCTATTCTATCTTTATGAAGACGCTGTTTTAGGGAGACTTTCTTGTTATAAACTCCTTCGGCATTCCACTGTAGTATGTTGAGTGTCCGGGGTATTTTGTCAATAGCTCTTAAACTACTCCTCTGTGCCTTGACTCCACAGCACAGGGGGATGTGACCACCAGTAGTCATGGGTGGACCCCCTCGAGGCAGGGGGCCCGGCACTATCACCGCCTGATGGGACTTCGCGGGATTAGCACCATAACGATTAATTTTGATTTGTGACATCATGAATTAAGTTACGTTGCACTACTTTGTCAACCCTGTGGCTCAGTACATCCGATTTCGACAAGCATTTATTCGGGGTGCTTTCCCTAGCCTTTGACTGTCCCCAGTCTACCTACAAGGCAGCAGGTTTGTGTGTCTCTTCGTCTGGTCCCTATCCCTTGACCTGTCCGACATGGGTGACCCTACCAGTAGCTGTGCTACCGTCGGCATAGCTCTTGGGGTCATTGGACACAAAGCAGAGGGATTATATGAATGTTATACCGCCTCCTACCGGACCCCCTGAAAAACGGACCACATTTTTGAAAAGTTTGGCGGGTATTACCTTGGGTCACTTCCGGCTGTCCTGATGACTACTGCCTGTTGACTACTTCCTGTTGTCACTTCCGGTGTCTTCCGGGGGCGGGCGGCGGCGGGCGGCGCGGGCGGCGGCGGGGCGGGTTCGAGTCTCATAAAGTACATGTCTCGAGAGGGTAGGTGATTAATATTAGTCATGGATCCGAGATGGAAACATCCTTTTACGGCTTTGATTGCGGGACCAACGGGGTGTGGAAAATCCGTCTTTATGCAAACGTTTCTGACTCATCTATCAGCCATGGTCGACCCGATTCCAGAGGAGATTACATGGTGCTACGGAGAATGGCAATCCATGTATGAGACTATGAAAGGCATTCAATTTATCGAAGGCTTACCTGATATGGAACAGTGGACAGGTGATAGACGTCGTCTATGGTAATAGATGACCTAATGTCCGACACAGATGATAGGGTGACTATTTACTAAAGGTAGTCATCATCGCAACCTCAGTGTTGTGTATATAGTCCAGAATCTCTTTGGAAAGAATAAAGAGCAGAGAACCATTAGCTTGAATTCACATTACCTAGTGGTGTTTAAGAACCCACGTGACGGGTCTCAGATTACTAACCTGGCCAAACAGATGTATCCAGGCCGCGTGTCATATGTCCAAGAGAGTTTTAAGGACGCGACAGCGGCTCCACACGGTTATTTGCTTTTTGACCTTCGACAGGAAACACCGGATCAGCTCCGCTTACGAAGTCATATTTTTCCAGATCAGCGTCAAGTCGTCTACGTGCCTAAATAAAATGGCCCACCGAATAAAACGTCACGGGGCCATGCTGCGATTTCTAGGCGAAGCGAAGCCGGCTGACGAGAAAGCCGTAATTAAATCGGCTTCCCCAGACCTCGTCCAATCAATCTGCGAGTGCTGTCAGAATGTGTTAAAAGGTAATGTTCCACTGACACCGGTTCAGAAGAGACGATTGCGGCGACACAAGAACAGTCTGAGAGCGCTCATGCGTAAGAAGCTATCTATCAAGAAGAGGAAACAAATCCTGCAGCAAGGTGGTTTCATAGGCACTTTATTAGGTCCTATTCTAAAAGTGCTGAAAGAAAATGATCTTGATAGATCTCCGGATGCTGGAAAGACCCTACATACCACCCGACACATTAACAGATAACTTGTGCGACTTGGATCAGCAAATGCAACATGTCCTGGAGAACGAAGATCTACCACTACGGGAAAAAGCCGGCGTGTATCATCAGACTTTGCAGCGGTATCTGAATCGACTTGAGCAGTACAGGAATAAGCCATTAGGGACAGTGGATATCAAGGAACAAAAACCCGAAGTCAGCACTTTACCGGCTTCAGTAGCCGAGACACCGCTTCAGCCGACGCTGGCTAAAAGTCAACCAACACCTATTCAACCAACACCGACTAAAAGTCAAGTAGTCGAGTCCAAAATACTCGAGACAACGCCACCTTACAAGCTCAGGCGAAGCAAAAAGAAGAGTAAGCTACCTACACCCAAGTGGGAAAAATGGCCTCGCAATTAAGAAAATATTACCACAGAAACCCGGAGCCTACGGCGGAGCCACCGCATTGAAACGGAATACTAAACTGAAGAATATAGAGACTTGGCTGCGACATCAGGATACGTGCAACGAAGATACCCCAACTGATAACTGATAACTGATAACTGATAACTGATACATAAACCGATCCGTCGTCGTTTCCAGAGACGTCAAACCATAACCGGTGGTATAAATCAACAGTTTCAAGCCGACTTGATAGATATGAGACAATTACAAAGATACAATGATGGGATGTCGTACCTAGTGACGTGTCTCGATGTGTTTAGTAAATATGCTTGGGCCATCCCGATCAAGAAGAAAACGGGGAAAGAGCTAGTGGACGCCGTGAGTAAAATTTTTTTTGATAGACAACCGATAAATTTTCAGACTGATAAAGGATCGGAATTTGTCAACCGGATTTCTTTAAAATTTCTGAAAGATCGAGGTGTGCATTTCTTTACCACTGAGAATGAAGATGTGAAAGCCGCGATAGTGGAAAGACTAAATCGAACCCTGAACGAAAAATGGGGCGCTATTTCACCAAGACCAATCAACTTCGCTACGTCGACGTGATAGATAAACTGATCCGAAACTACAACGGGTCGTATCACAGAAGTATTCGTATGGCGCCCGTGCAAGTCAACTATACGAATAAAAACGAGGTGTGGAATAACCTGTATCAGAAGACTATCGACAGAAAAGGTTATGTTACAGCCGGCGATCGAGTCCGACTGGCTCAACCCAAACAGCCTTATAAAAAGGGGTATATGCCCTCATTGACAGAAAAACTGTTTACCGTCAGTCGTATAAACCAGACCAGTCGGGTGACGTATGTGCTAAAAGACGATTCGGGGAAGGAACTTCAAGGCTAATTCTACCGAGAAGAAATACAACTCGTCGGAGACAAGCAAGTGTATCGCGTCGAATCAGTCTTACAAGAAAGACCCTGGCGAAGTGGTAAAGAGTACTTAGTCAAGTGGTTCGGGTATCCCAAGTCATTAAACAGTTGGGTCTCAGACCTAACCAGATACTAATGGAAGAAAGCAACGTAGAAACTAACTCACAAAATACCACAGAAGGGGAAAGAAACTCGGTCTGGTGCATGATTGGTCGGCGAGTGCCGCGCCTAAAGATTGTTTTCTTCTGTCAACTGGTCGTTATATATACCGTCATTGGCGTATCACTATTCAATCTGTCTCGAGATAGCGTCGACGCAGCCTAGGGCAAGTTGTGGATCGCTCTGCTAAGCAGCTGTCTGGGTTACATGCAACCAAACCCTAAAATATGAGTTTCTACGTGATATTACCGAGCAATGCTTCGCCCAACATGTTTCCCAAGAACACTCCATCTCACTATTTCGTCAAGTTACCGCAGACTATTGAGGTGAATCAGCATTACGAAGTGGACCTGGCCGAAATTCAATTTCCCAACTAATACTGCAATGTACTAGAGCATGAAGTGTGGATAAGATACAACTCACCAAGCAGAGGAAATTCCAGAAATCTGTGTCCCCCAGGCCTATACAGCTCACCAGACGCGTTTATAGCGGAGCTGAATCGAATAATGAAAGAGTCGGAGGTAGATGATCAGATGCGATTCAGATTCTATTTCGACAATGGCTCAAAGAAAGTCATCGTGAAAATATTCGAAGCGGGGGCCGTGGCTACGTTTAGCGAAAAGTTGAAAGATATATTAGGGCTTCACTCCTCGAAGATATCGCATGTCAACCCATTAATGGAAGGCCAAGTGGCGATAGACTTGAATAACGACCTGCAAAATATCTACGTCTACTGCGATCTCATAGCGGCTAGACCAGTCGGAGACGTCATGGTTCCATTACTGAGGACGGTTTCTATCATGAGTCAGCTGTCGGCTTCGGTGTATCTCGCCTACGACAAACCTCATTACATGCTGCTGACTCGGTAGTCCTTCGACACGGTGGAAATCCTTTTAACCACCGATACGGGCACAAACATCTCATTTACTTCCGGGACTTCAGTGCTGACGTTACATTTTCGAATTCGGAAGAAATCAGACCTAGAATAATGAAATACGTGGCGTTACGTCGAAATCCCAAACTGTACGAAGACTTTTACTGTAACCAAGCTGGACATGGCATGCCGGTCTTTGTGGGTGGTCGGAGTCAGAGAAATCGTGGTATCGACAGTTTCTTCAGTGGACTCGGTCGCACGATTCTACCCTGGCTAAAGACCGGTGGTAAGGCCCTGCTCAGAGAAGGTCTCGGAACGGGTCTGCGAGTGACCCAAGATGCTTTGGCTGGTAGGAATGTTGGGGATTCCTTCAAAGAACACGCCAAGCAAGCCGGTCAGCGTCTACTGCAAGGAGCTGTCAACCACGTTAGCCAATCAGGTAGCGGTATTAGGAGAAAGAGACGTGCAGCGCCACCTGGTGAGCCCAGTAAACGTATAAAACTGACACACGCAAATCGTCGAGCTCATACGAAGAAACAGCAGCACTCGGATATCTTTGCATAATGGCTCTGATTCACCCTCATTCCCGCGTGTGCCTTCATTCTGGTCTGGATCTATTTAGTGTACCACCCACGCAGACCGCCGTGGAAGAGGGACAGTTTCTGGAGATACACCCTTTAGCATCGCTAACCCCCGGCGCACCTATAGAATTTGCCATCTCTGGTGCCAGTGAAGAATATCTGGATCTGTTTATCACTTTCTTACACGTCAGAGCTAAAATCATACTACCCAACGGTGACAAACTACCACCCACGGCCGATGTCGCTCCTGTCAACTATTACCTGCATAGTTTATTTTCTCAAGTGGACGTCTCACTCAATAACACGCTAATCACCCCTAGTGAAAATACGTATACGTATAGAGCCTACTTGGAAGCGACATTGAACCATGGGGAAGAAGCCAAAAAGAGTCATCTCTCAGCCGAACTCTATTACTATGACACGGCCAAATTCCTCGATGGCACGCACGGCGAAAACAACAAGGGACTAAGAACACGACGTCAACTAACCAGTGAGAGTCAAGAAATAAATATGATGGGTCGACTACACGCCGACTATTCTGTGCAAGACCGCTATATGATAAACGGTGTGGATGTGAAAATTAAGCTGACTCCGTCCAAGGCCACCTTTAACCTCTTGGCCCCTGACGGGGCGCTTAGTTATTCATCTATTATAACGCATGCCACGCTGGTGGTTCGTAAAGCCAGACTTAATCCAGCCATCGCGCTCGCCCACGAGAAAGCCTTGATGAGAGCCAACGCGAAATTCCCGTTCAAGCGTGTGGTGCTAAAAACATTAGCTTTCCCTTAGTGTATGCTATCTCACACACGAGACAATCTGTTTATGAGTCAAACACCCACTCGTGTCGTGATTGGACTTGTCACATCTGCAACTTTCAACGGTTCCTACAACTATAACCCGTATAATTTTCAAACTTTTGGTTTGACGTACCTGAACGTAACCGTCGACGGTCGAGCTGCCACCAGCAAACCACTAACCATGGACTTTGAGCGCAATCAATACGTACGAGCGTATTTTGGTACTAACCTAGCCATGGGTCTAGTGGGCAAAGACGCCGGCAACTCAATTGACTATAATCAATTCAAGCATGGCTATACGCTGTATGCCTTTGATCTGAGTCCCAGTTTACTGGACGGAGACCAGTCTGAGATGCCTAGGATGGGGCCTTTTACACTGGAATTTAAGTTCAACACACCCACCCCAGAGCCATTACAAGTCATCGTCTACGCCGAGCACGACGGGATAATTGAAGTCTCCAAGACCAGACAAGTGCTAACAGATTACGCTTCATAATGAACACGCAACAGATTACCAGAATACTACTAATTGATACGGTGGTTCGTCGACTACAGATCAGAGTGTGTGCTCGAGATCAACTACCCCGACATCTAGATAGAAGCAGACCAGCGGCTTTTTTTAAAACACTGACCAGAGCTATAAACCAGGTTCCCACTGGGTCGCCATGTACTATAACGGGTCAGGCAAATGCGAGTACTTCGACTCATTTGGTCTGCCGCCCTTACACAGTGACCTGTACAATTTTATTAACCATCATTCAGACACACCACTCATGTATAATACCCGTGTCTTACAGGATGTGTTAAGCAACGCCTGTGGCCTCTACGCTATCTATTTCATCTTGATGAAAAGTCGTGGAGCGAGCATGACCCGCATTCTCCAACCCTTTTCAAACAAGCAATGGGTCAACGACCGGCTAGTAAGTCGCCTAGTCACACCATACGTAATGCAGCTGAGAAGATATAACCAGTTTACACACTAGTATATAAACCAGACACGGGTACCATTAGCTCATTCTGAAGATGACTATAGAACGCAACACAGCTAACTGGGTCTACCTGACGCGTAATGGTAACATTGTTAGACCAATGGGAGATGGCGTTAAGGCCGTATTTGTCTCATCCTACAGAGGAATGACCAAGTTACACATCCGTCGATTCTTTGGTGAATCCGAGAACAGGTTTCCTGCCCCTGTGCGAATGACATTTACTCGTCAAGAATATGAACAGCTGATAGCTATGCATCGCGAAATCCTAAAAGACTTTGATAGACTCAGCCAGCAGCCTATTCAAGTCAGTAAACAAGGCACTAATCGGAGAAAGAAAGTCCAAGTCAAAAAGGGCACTAAACGAAGATACCCAAGTCAAAAGACTCTACCCAAGCAGCTGTGTGATCAGCCCGAGATGTGTGATCAGCCCCAGATGTGTGATCAGCCTCAGATGTGTGATCAGCCTCAGATGTGTATCCGACAGTCAGATGTGTGTCTACCAAGTTCTGATGACAGCCCACAGGAGACCCAGACATTTATGTGAATAAACAACGTGTATAAAGTTTTGAAAATAAAAATGACGAAAAATGAAAATTTGCGTTATCTTGGTTTGTTTCTATGTGGTGTTTCTGTTCTGCCTCTCACAGATCATGTGTTCTTTTTTCCATAGTATATTCCACAGCTACAATAAACATGAAGAAACAACCTCACGCAGCATGAAAGACGACAACACGACAACAAGAAAGACGACAGCATGAAAGACGAAAACGAGAAAAACCAAGGAAAATCATGTCAAGCATACCACTGTATAAACCAACAAAAACAAATATTTTTCGTTTCATAACTTTTATTTTTTCCATTAAACCATTTTCGTTTGCATAATCTATATATATAAATCAAAGTGTATGTATGTAAATATGTATGTATGTAAATATGTATGTCCTTTATTTTTTCGCGAACGGCCCATCCGATTGAGATGAAATTTTCTACACGCCTTACTTTCATTCCAGAGCTGTCAACTGTCATAGTTTTTTTTCCTTCTTCCTCCACCTCCCTCCTCCCCCTCCCAAAATACGTACGTAAATATATGATGATGATGATGAAAGAATCCCCGAACCAAAACGCTAGGGAAAGGGAAGAAAATGACGTGACTACACAGAATCGTCACACGGCAATCATCATCATCAAGTGCCGTGCCGGCTGGCGTAGGCGTTCATGGCTCTCCGTAGATCTCAGTCTTTGGTTTTTTAGATCAATTCTGCTGCTGATATTCCTCCATGCCACGGCAATATCAATAACAATTCATCTTTTTATGTGTAAGGAAGTTATCTACAGTCGTGTAGAAGGGAAGAACTAGACGAATATGAATTCGGAATGGCGAACTCTCTCCTCCACTCTTCTCCTCCCTCTACCTCCTCCCTCCACCCTCCTCCTCTTCCTCCTCCCTCTCCCTCCTCCTTCTCCCTCTTCCTTCTCCCTCTTCCTCTCCCCTCCTCTTCCATCCTCCTCCCTCCTACTCCCTCCGCCTCCTCCCCCCTCCTCCCTCATCTTCCCTCCTCCTCATCCCTCCTCCTCATCCTGCCTCACTCCTCCTCCTCCTGCCTCCTTCTCCCTCATCATCCTCCCTCCTCCTTCTCCCTCTTCCCTCTTCCTCCTCCTACCTCCTCCCTCTACCTCCTCCTCCTCCCTCCACCCTCCTCCTCTTCCTCCTCCCTTTCCTTCCTCCTCCTCCTCCCTCTACCTCCTCCACCCCCTACCTCTTTCCTCCTCCCTCCTCCTCTTCCACCTCCCTTTCCTTCCTCCCCTCCTCATTCTCCCTCTTTCCTCTCCCTCCTTCCTCCTCCTCCCTCCTCCTCTCCCCTCCTCCTCCTTCTCCTCCTCCCTTCTTCTCCTCCTCTCCCCTCCTCCTCCTACCCTCTTCCTCTTCCCCTCCTCCCTCTCCCTCCTCCCTCTTCCTCCTCCTCCCTCTTCCTCCTCCTCCTTCCTCCTCCTTCCTTCTCCTCCCTCCTCCACCCTCCTTCCTTCTCCTCCCTCCTCTCTCCTCCTCCCTTTTCCTCCCTCCTCCCTCCTCCTCTCCACTCTTCCTCCTACCCTCTTCCTCTTCCCCTCCCCCTCCTCCCTATCCCTCCTCCTCCCTTCACATTCCTCCTCCTCCCTCCTCCTCCTCCCCCTCCTCCTTCCTCCTCCTCCCTCTCCTCCTCCTCCCTCCTCCTCCTACCTCTACCTCCTCCCTCCACATTCCTCCTCCTCCCTCTTCCTCCTCCTCCCTTCACATTCCTCCTCCTCATCCCTCCTTCTCCCTCCTCCTCCTTCTTCCTCCCTCCTCCCCCTCCTCCTTCCTCTCCTCTCTCTACCTCCTCCCTCCTCCTCCCTTCAGATTCCTCCTCCCTCTTCCTCCTCCTCCCTCCTCCTCTCTCCTCCTCCTCCCTCCTCCTCATCACTCCTCCTCCTTCTTCCTCCTCCCTTCTCCTCCCCCTCCTCCTTCCTCCCTCTCCGCCTCCTCCCTCCTCCTCCTCCCCCTCTACCTCCACCCTCTACCTCCTCCCTCCTCCTCCCTTCACATTCCTCCTCCTCCCTCTTCCTCCTCCTCCCTCCTCCTCCTCTCTCCGCCTCCCTCCTCCTCCTCCTCCCTCTACCTCCTCCCTCCTCCTCCCTTCACATTCCTCTCCTCCCTCCTCCTCCTCCCCTCCCCCTCTTCCCTCCTCCTCCTTCTCCCTCCTCCCTCTTCCTTCTCCCTCCGCCTCCTCCCTCCTCCTACTCTCTCCTCCTCCTCCCTCCTCCTCCCTCTCCCTCCTCCTCCCTCTCCTCCTCCTGCGTTCTCCTCCTCCCTCTTCCTTCTCCCTCCTCCTCGCCTCCTCCTCCACCCTACTCCTCCCTCCTCCTAATCCCTCCTCCTCCCTCCTATTCCTCCCTACTCCTCCTATCTCCTCCCTCCTCCTCCCTCCTCTTTCCTCCTCCACCTCCCTCTTCCTCCTCCCTCCTACATTTACCCAAGACAGACAGACAGTCAGACAGATAGTCGGGAACGGGATCTTATATGACTACTTATATAATTTAAATGAGATGCTCTCCACCATGGGCTGGGCCGGGTCAGACAGACAGACAGATAGATAGATAGATAGACAGACAGACAGACAGACAGACAGACAGACAGACAGACAGACAGACAGACAGACAGTCGGGAACGGGAACTTATATGACTACTTATATGAATTAAATGAGATGCTCCCCACCAGGTGTTGGGCGATGCCAGGCCGGGTCAGACAGACAGACAGATAGATAGTCGGAACGGGAACTTATATGACTACTTATATGAATTGAATGAGATGCTCCCCATCAGGGTCTGGGCAAAGACGGGCCGGGTCAGACAGACAGACAGACAGACAGACAGACAGACAGTCGGTAACGGGAACGGGAACTTATATGACTACTTATATGAATTAAATGAGATGCTCCCCACCAGGGTCTGGGCGAAGCCGGGCCGGGTCAGCTAGTACTCAATAATTTTCAATAGCACTCAATGAAAACTTGTGACATAAAGTGACAGTCTTTTATTTTTAATGACATAGACAAGTCACAAGGATAGCACACACATATGACCACATTGAGTCTTTTTATTTTCAATTCTATAGACAATTCACAGTACACCAAAAGCTTAATAGAGCAGCCAGAAAATAGTAGGCAAAGGTAGGGGGAAAAATTAGGGAAAAGAGTATTTACATATTATGGTACATATTTACACTTATATATCTAGGGGTGATGTGGTATAATTATCTGCGTGTACTTTACTTTTAATGTAGAAGTACGATAAAGCCTCCCTGTGTTGATGATACGTGTAGACAGAGGAAGCCTGTGTCTTAAAGCGTATATGTGTCCCTCCAGTCGCTGTCTGAGTGTCACGTACATTTAGAAAAATGTCTCTGTCTAGGTGAGTGTTGTGCTGTTTTGCCAGCCCTTTCGTGCTGGTCTTGGTATTGTCTCCAAAAACAGTGATAAGTCTTGCTGCATAAGGAGACCATCCCCGTTTCCTCATACTCTAACTTAAATAACCCGGGGGTTCTTTTGTCGAAGACTCGCTTAGCCTTACACGCATCACAGACTGGTACAACTCCCCTACTCCTAATAAACTCTCGTTGATGGCTATCGCAGACCTCAGACTGGAACCAGGAGCTATAGACTGTATAAATTCTTCCTGAAGCTCCAGTCTGACGACCTGTGCTAGGACCTGTTTGCTAAGAGCTAAATACAAACTATCTGTGTCCATCTCACACAATTGAAAATCCTCCCTAGTTATAAACCTATCTAAAAAGTCGTAATAAAATTTTAGCATGCGCAGCTTTGCATACTGGTACACAAAGAACGCTATTTGCTGGGATAGATCCCATAAGGTGGTCTTTTTTAGAGACTCTACCTCAAACACATCATCTGACAAAATGGTCATTTTCTTAAACAGAGGCTAATTCACCAACTTTGACGTGCTAGCCCCGCGACAATATGAAACATTGGTGTGGTTGGCCTTGTTGGTTAACGTTTTGCCATAGGCTGCGTTTCCCAATAGTTTCATTGTCTCGGCCTTAATGGTATAGGTCGGATCGAGGTCACCCTCACGTCTAGCATCAGACACCTCTTTACCAAACCTTTCAAAACACTTCTCTGGTTTGTACTCAATGATGTGATATATTTTGGTGACCTCTAAACCTTGTGTCAGATTGTCGCCAGTCGTCCCTAGGGGGGAAGTGGAGTCAACAGGCACACTATTTAAAATCCTTTTCCTTATCGTGGGGTTCTGCCGGACCCCCTGTCGGTCTTAGTTACCCTATCTCTCTCTCTCCTCTTCTTCTTCTTCTTACCACTAAACAATACTCTTCATATTGTTTCAGAACATACCCACACAAGACTGTATTTTAACAAATGATAAAATAAAACATTTAATACAGAAAAGTGTCACGTGTGTGTGTGTGTGCACTGTTTGCGTGTGGAAATATGTAGTATTTTCTATGGTGTATGCGAAAAGAGATCAGTGAGCTCAGGATCGTTATTCATCATGTTAGGCCATGCCACATCACACCACAGTAAGTTCGGAACAGGTCTCACCGAATGAAGCATCTCTCCGAATAATGGTTGACTTCTTGGAGTTAATCATATATAGTCTGTGTGACTGTTCTCCAATACTGAACATGGCCTATTAATGTCCATGAATCAGGAACACACTATGTACCTATTATGTTCCTTAAAATCCTGATACCGACGAAGATCTTCTTATATCTCACATGAGTTTAAAGAAAAACTTTCAGACCGGTTGCCGAATGTTACTGAATGAATGTCTTTACTCTGCAACCTCTCTACAACCTAATAGTTATCGTCACTCGACATAGTCATAGTTACTGTAAAATCACTGTTGTTCCACCGCTCTACTTAATATTGTCATTGTCTATGGAGGTGTTAATAGTTTCATAAAAACAACTGCCTTGGGCACTCAATCACTGCTACACTGGCCCTTTCAGGATAACACTCCTGATTTCTATGAGTTTATAATTTTTGAAACGGTGTCCCATTTCCGAGGCCATTTAATATAACTGCACTCAGTATAACTGCTATTTTCCTCCTCTCCCAGCTGTCCTTAATTTCTCCGGTACAGTAAAATATCACCCAGTGTGACTGGCCTTGTCCACACCTAGTAGTAATACTTTCTTTCTGTTAAACAGTTGAACCTGGTGAAAATAAAACATTCTGTGAGAGAAAAACCCTATTCGAATCCACTGGCATGTGATTATTGGCCAAAGGCCACTCAGACATGTATCCTGGTTAACCTAGAACTACACTCTAGCATAAAGGCACAATAGTTCTTCACATCTGGGTGGTAAGGAAAAGGAAAGACCAAACGGACAAACACAGGAGCCCCAGTAGGCCTCCCTACCGGAATATCCCACCATTTACATTTCCCATATTCCCCCAGCCATCCCAAATCTCACCGAATATCATCCCATTACACTGGTGTTACCCTGCCGAGTGAAATTATATATCACTCTACCTCTTTTAAGCTAGGCATCAGCCAGCTGCGGCCGACGCTCCTAGACTACATTCACACAACACACTATCTCAATGTTCTAGTCCTAAGCTTTATTTAATACTAGACTACCTTATGCTAGTGTACCTGTTCGGAGTCGGAATTCACAATTCATCACAGTTTCCAAAACACAGGAGACCCCGTAAATCCTCTTCTCCATTAGAACTAGGAACACAAAAACACTCCCGTTATCTGTAGTTCATCCACAGACTGAACGCAAGTTTCGTTAACTTCAAACAGCTGAAATATGTTGTTCGAGTGACGTCACTCACGTGACCGGACTTCAATCAAGACGGCACCGCCCCCTTCTCCATTCTCCTGAGATCCGGGCAAACAGAATGCCGACGTTTCCCTTTGATCTCGGGACTTCTCCAGGAATCCCGGTGGTGTCTGAAATTGGGAACATATTTCTCCACATCAAATAGTTGTGGCGCCTGGCGATGGCGGCTTCAGGCCTTTCATCAATTCTGGATCTGAATTCTCCAGTATTATGTGACACAGATACTATTTTAACAATGGTGTGGCGAATAGGATCTTTTCTCCAACATAGCTACCTATTAGAGTCCGACGTGAGCCGTTCAACATCTTATGGGTCTCGGCATACTGCCTCATGAGCTCGCCAATGTCGGCTCTAGACACATCAGTGTTTTTAAAGATGGGTGTTATCTCTGAAAATAGCTCTCTATACTTGTCTGGTATGTGGATGTCACAATTTATTAAACCAAACAAAGTCTCGTTTTTAACAGCCTTTATAATCTTTTCGTGGTCTATGGCCTCGTAACGATGCCAGGGCGCTAGATATGGGATTGTGGTTTTTATGAAGCTCTTAATGGCACTATTAGTCTTCTTGAGACTCTGCCACTCACATTACCACATCTCCACGACCGTGACGTTGTCGGATATGGGTTTGATTGATGGCTCAACCCCACAGAGATAAATGATGAAAAATCATTTTTCCCCATGTGATCCTGCCCGTTTAATTAATTTTGTTGTCCTGACTCAATTGTTGAGACCAGAAATAGAGTTTTAGAGAACCAAGGAATACCTTTAGGAAATACTGAAAAAGTTGTACTCCCTTTTATACCCAATTTATTCCCTATGTGGTTCCTTGCCTCTCCTCTACCAACTAATTAATTCTATCTAGGGTAATTTAAAACAATTTTATTATGACAAGTAAAATACAATCAATACATGACATGACCTTATTTTTCTTTGTTGATTTAATACACATAAATATGGATTTTGTAAAGTGCATTCAAAATTACAATTTCCTGTCATAGAAATAAGGACATATACATATACATATACATTAAATATTACCGACTTGATGTGCCCATGATCAGGTAGATAATTAACCGTTTAGATTTTTCGCAGTGGCCTGTAAAGCTAATCTTTTACTGGTCTGGATGATCTGAAAAAAAGAACTGTCTCCAATCAGGATTCTCCACTTCCAGCTTTGGGAATCACTCTGGCTATCATCAATTGTAGTATTATTTATTGTTCCTGGGTGTAGTAGAACATAATTTGGCTCTTGTTTTCCTTTGTCTTGGCAGGTACTTATTTTAAATAAAGATTACCTCTCCTATGAGACAAATGGAATGGTTGCAGGTAGATAAGGTTCGACGCTACTCTGTCAAGGGCATCACTCAACCATGTGCTCACTCAACAGGTGCTGCCTTCAAACTTCACCAAGTCAGGTCTGGATTGACATGAATAAGACCACTACCTGAAATTCCATCCATCACATAATTCGAATAATATCAGAAATATGACATTAGGATTTACATGTAAAAGCCTAAGAACATAACCAGGGAAAACAATAAAATGGATCCTGTTCTTTAGAGAAAATAACATAGAAGAAAGATAGTCATGGTGTTTTCATGTAGTTATCACCAACACAGTTGTTTGCTCTCAATCCAATCTTCCACTATCAAATGTTCAAGGTTTACTAGCAGATGCGCAGTTTCATCATCACCTATGCCTGTCCTCAGGTTTCTAGAAGTAATACCTTGAGTGATTGGGAATTTAGCAATTATGTTGACCATTCTCTTCTGTATCTAGTTTTGTTCTCTACTTCATCTTTTTCTATTCAAGAAAAAGGTCTTATACATTAAGAGCTTTTAAAAGTCAGGTCCCATTTCCATGAGTATTTGCTTATCAACAAGATAAGTACATTTGGTATTATTCTTGTATAGCCTTCAGGTGTATTCTTCTTCATTAAATGCTTCAAGTGAGAAGATTTCTTCCATTCTCATGGATGTAACATTGATTATTATCATCAACATCATCATGGTTTTTATAATAATTGTAATTAAAATCCTTATCATTATTTTCATAATTATTACATTGTTATTACAATCATCATCATTATTATCATGTTTATGACATTAGAAATCATTACATTATTCTAACATTCTCATCATAATCATGGTTATATCATTTTCATTAAATTACAGTCATCCTCATCATCTTTGAAATTCATTATTATCATTACAACAGACCATATGTGTTAACATGAACTACAAAGTGGGATTTTGCTTAAATTACACACACAGATGCTGGTGCTATGCGTAATGTATGACATGGCTTGTGTCATGCTTAGCGCACAAAACTAGATGATAGAGATATGAATGATACTTTATACAAAGTGGTGTTATGCGCCGGAGTGTACTAAATTAGTTTTTAGTTTATGGGGTACACCGAAGCATTTCTCTAGTGATAGGCATGGCATTCCACATCAAAGTTGCTGGCTATCATTAGATTGACTGTTGGCTTATACTCCCTCTTTCTCACTCAGCATGTAACTTCACTCACTCACTCAACTCTGACATCATTCATATGTATGGCTGATAAATTCACTCAGTCCACAGACACATTCATATGGGTATGGGTGATCATATAGGAATCCTTCATCACACATTCTTCATACTGTCATGTAAAGTGGGTACTTATGTGATTTCCAAATGACAACATAACATGTTTACACCATATGGCATCACAATGAGGTCTCACCCATTCATCAGACACAATCATATCTATATGGATGACAATCATGCATATGTAGGTGCTTTACACAGAATACATTCACAGATTCACCAAGAAGGACATTACAAGGGCATCTCATCCTTCAACCTAACTTGTAGTCATGCATGCTGGTGGATTTTATGAAATGATACATTCACATCTGTTTAACAATGATGAACTCACACATGAATCCTCACAGACATGTTATCAACAATGTCATAGTGATCATTGTGATCATTAGACACACTTAGGCAATTCATCCAGGATTTAGCAACATGGAGTCCAGGAGTTATCACATGTTCTCATGAAATACATACAATTTAGGTGATATATCCAATTCATATTCAGGCATTATGAATTAAAATACTTCTTGCATGGCGGTTGGTTACGAACTATTATGAGGCACAAATATTATTATTGCCCATGGTTAACAGCCATGTTTATATATTTGCCTTACCCCAAGTGGCTGTACCATCACACAAATTATGAGACCTGTAGAGCTCTGGCTGGTTCTCGTGTGCTCATGAATTAAAAGAAACTATTTGGTTGTCCATGTGCTCATGTAAAAAAATAAATTTACTGACTAATGTGCTCCATCTACTTGACTATACACATTCCACTAAATTCTCTATTAGTGCTGGCACATGTAAACTAGTTTTTAATCTTACCAGTGGGCCATATACTTTATGTCCTTACCACTGTACTAAGAATTCTGAAGTTCCTTAAGTCACTCTAATTCATTGTAGATTCAGTTTCATGCTTAAGAAATAAAATGTATAACATGTGTCTAATGTTTTATACATTAACTAAGTTGCTTAGCTGGGAGAAAATAAACACTGTATTCTTCTCCTCTTGTACAGTTTATCTTGTGACTATAACTGAGTATAATATTATTTAGTTTGTACTATTCTTTAAGAACTCACCATTCCAAATCATTGTAGATTGAGTTGCTTAAGAATTAAATGTACAACTTGGATTAATGATTTTTATACATTAAGTCAGGTGTTTACTAATGGGAGAAAATAACATTCAATATGGGTATTCTTAATTAATAGTTTATCTATAAACTATAACAATTAAATTAACTTCTTCGTTCACCACACGTGTTCAACCGAGTCTACTTACCAACTCTCTTCTGGGAAAATAGGCTCACAACTAACTACAATTTAACTGAATTAAATGTGGTGTTTACCTTATTTATCAGAATGACCTCAACATGTCGACACGTTTCATGATCTGAATGAGATGCAATTTCTCACAGCGATTTCGTAGGCTGAGGATGTTCTTTTCTAATGAATTTTGAAACTCTCTCACTCCTTCCGCTGCTTCAGTTCTTATGTCTCATGCTGGCTGATGTACAAACAGGCCATGTCGCTCTGCACGCTGCTATTTATACGGTCCTTTCCGAGTTAATGTTTTTCATTCCCAACGGGTATATTAAATCTTGGATCGTACCATTATGGAACAAATAAATCCGTTGCGGTGAACGCCGATTTTTGTCGTCCTGGAAATATTTAATCGTGATGTTACGTTTGTGAAAATCTAATATATCACATGGCTCCCCTCTCAGACTGTTGTTCGCCTGAAGAACAGTAGCTTTGAGCAAGCGTAACAAGCTTATATTTCCTCTAATCCTTTCTTGTCCTTTGATTCATGTACAGAATCTTCAATAGGATGTCTGCTGAGAAAGTCTGCTCCTACATTAATCCTTCCTCACAGCAGTTGTTGGATTTAATCTGTTAGAGTTCTGGCTTTGGCGTTTGGAACAGGGTAAGTCTTTGACATGCACAGGTTCTGGATCCTTCAACTTCATGTTGAATTCTACTAGATCTGTTAGTCCTAGCTTGTCTGTTAGTATCGCGGCATAATTCTCTAAGCACTCTCGGATCTGCTGCTGCCGATCCGTCGTTAATGTTGAACTAATGTCCACATCTCGATGAGTCTTTTTGAACTGCAGAGGATACTCCACTCCCTTTGAGTTTCCATGTTCAACTTCTGTTGTTACTGCCATCGCTATCAAATGTGCTGTCTCGGTGGCGGGTCTCTCGTGGTACTTTTGTAACAGGTTGAGATGAAAGATTTTCTCTTTCCCCTTTATAGAGATCTTGTAGTTTGTTCTGGAAATTCTCTCCTTCACTACATAAGGTCCTCTCCAACCGATCTGCAACTGATTTTGACTTGTGGGAAGAAGTACTTGCACTTTTCCTCCCACCTCTAACTCTATGTTGTTGGATTTCTTGTTGAAATCTCTCGTGATGGGCATTTTCCCTAATGTTGCTGGTGGTGTCCAGAGCTTCAGGGCTACTTTCTGACATTCTGGGCATGATTTGACATATCTTTGGATGTCCATGTTAATTCCAGGCCAGTAGTAGTAAGTTGAGATTCGTTGCATGGTTGCGTTGATTCCCATATGTCCGCTAAACGGCATACTATGTCCTATCTCAAGTATTTGTGTTCTGTAAGTAGTTGGAACAACCAGTTGAGAATACTCTTGTCCTAACTTTCTTGCCTTTCTGTGAAGAATTCCATTCTTCATGTAGAAATCACCCTTCCTTGGAGGTGTATGTGATTTTGGCAACTTACGGAAGCACGTCCCAAGTGAACTATCTGTTGCTTGGGCTTGTTTTAAATCTTCGGGCTGAAGATTTGCTGGTGTCGTAGTCGTTGGAGTTTCCTTGACCTGTTGGCGCGTAGTCACCGCTGATGCTATCATTGGCTGTACTGGTTCTCCTAAAAAGACGTATCGACATCCAAGCATGACAGGGTAGATTGGATCTTCCATGACCGCTGCTCTGATTTCTCCCGTAACATAGCGTGAAGTTATGCTGACCTTGGCAACAGGAAGTGTCATAGGTACGGAACTTTTCAGAAATCCCTGTATTTCGACGGTTTCATCTGTAACTTGCTCTGGGTTTACCAATGAGGCTTGTACAATTGCGTCGAAAAATAAACCTGTATCATAGAGACATTCCACTGTCCATCCATTCAGGTTGACAGATTCTATGACTGGCAGTTTGAAGTTGGTGTTCCGTTGCGTGTCCATATTGGAATAAGCATTCTGGTTCCTTCTCGCTGCTTTAGGTTTTACTGCACAGGCTGTGGTAAGAGGTTGAGGCTTCTTTTTGCAATCCCTTGTGTTATGAGCATGATTTTTACAATGGCTGCAGTAGAGCTTCTTCTCCCACTTGAACTGCTGGTTCTGATTTGTAGTGGTCTTATTTGATCCATTCGATCCATTTGGTTTGCTGGATTTCGGTTCTCCTTTATCTTTGGTCTTCTGAGGGAATTCGCGAGGAAGATTATTGGTATTTCGTTGATTACCTCCCGCCTCTTTCTGCGACTTTTCATATCTCTCTGCCAAAGTAATGATAGACTTCAATCTCTCAGCTCCATTCTGTGTTAAAAATGCTCTCATGTCCTGAGACATTTTCTGTTTGAGTTGATCTATCAGAATCATTTCTTCTAGATCTTGGTAGGTTTCCTCAAATCTAGACATGGTACGCCACTTGTTTAGGTAGGATCTTAGTCTTTCTACGTATTGAGAGAAGTTCTCTCCAGCTTCCTTCCGAGCAGTCCTGAACTGTTTCTTGTAGTTCTCTCCGTCTATCTCGAATCTGGCTAATAAGGCTTGTTTTAGGATGTTATAATTGCCCAACTCCTCCGGTCGTATCCTAGAAAATACTTCGTAAGAAATTCCGCGAAGTCCTTGTGACAATTTAACTGCCCATTTGGTCTCCTCCAGTCCGCACATCACACACATCCTCTCGAATCTTGATAAATAATTTTCGATGATGTCTGTTTGTTCATTGAAAGGTTCCAATGGAAAAGACATGGCGTTAACTTGAACTGAAGCTGCTTCCCCTGGTGGTTCAGCTGAAGATCTACTTTGATCTGTTGAGGGATTCTGTTGGTTCATGATTTCCAGTCGTCGTAACTCGGTTTCATTGTCCAACTTCCTCATTTCCAGTTCATGTTTTTGTCTTCTTTCTTCTTGTTCTCTGTTTGCCTGTCTATCCTTCTCCTTATTTTCATTCTCCGCTTGTAGACGTCTTTCCTCCTTTTCCTTCTCAGCTTGTAGACGTTCATGTTTCTCAAATTCCTCGCTAACATACTGAGCTAACTCCTTACCTGTTAGGTCGCACTGCTTACCAGTCTCCATGAAAAGATTTCTCAGTCTGGCGGTGTCTGCCATTCTTACCTTTTTCTTGTCTTCTCTGAAGGTGAATACGCCTGTATACCTGGAGAATAGACTTTAAGCAAAGCACGTATGTCTGATTAGAGTTATCTACCTACTTTATCAATATCTAATGATATGATAACTATGACTAGGTGAATGTTACTATCCTAACCTGCTATATTCTACTTTCTAATTAAAGAAATACCCGGACTTAGCCCCCAACTCGTCGGATATGGGTTTGATTGATGGCTCAACCCCACAGAGATAAATGATGAAAAATCATTTTTCCCCATGTGATCCTGCCCGTTTAATTAATTTTGTTGTCCTGACTCAATTGTTGAGACCAGAAATAGAGTTTTAGAGAACCAAGGAATACCTTTAGGAAATACTGAAAAAGTTGTACTCCCTTTTATACCCAATTTATTCCCTATGTGGTTCCTTGCCTCTCCTCTACCAACTAATTAATTCTATCTAGGGTAATTTAAAACAATTTTATTATGACAAGTAAAATACAATCAATACATGACATGACCTTATTTTTCTTTGTTGATTTAATACACATAAATATGGATTTTGTAAAGTGCATTCAAAATTACAATTTCCTGTCATAGAAATAAGGACATATACATATACATATACATTAAATATTACCGACTTGATGTGCCCATGATCAGGTAGATAATTAACCGTTTAGATTTTTCGCAGTGGCCTGTAAAGCTAATCTTTTACTGGTCTGGATGATCTGAAAAAAAAAGAACTGTCTCCAATCAGGATTCTCCACTTCCAGCTTTGGGAATCACTCTGGCTATCATCAATTGTAGTATTATTTATTGTTCCTGGGTGTAGTAGAACATAATTTGGCTCTTGTTTTCCTTTGTCTTGGCAGGTACTTATTTTAAATAAAGATTACCTCTCCTATGAGACAAATGGAATGGTTGCAGGTAGATAAGGTTCGACGCTACTCTGTCAAGGGCATCACTCAACCATGTGCTCACTCAACAGGTGCTGCCTTCAAACTTCACCAAGTCAGGTCTGGATTGACATGAATAAGACCACTACCTGAAATTCCATCCATCACATAATTCGAATAATATCAGAAATATGACATTAGGATTTACATGTAAAAGCCTAAGAACATAACCAGGGAAAACAATAAAATGGATCCTGTTCTTTAGAGAAAATAACATAGAAGAAAGATAGTCATGGTGTTTTCATGTAGTTATCACCAACACAGTTGTTTGCTCTCAATCCAATCTTCCACTATCAAATGTTCAAGGTTTACTAGCAGATGCGCAGTTTCATCATCACCTATGCCTGTCCTCAGGTTTCTAGAAGTAATACCTTGAGTGATTGGGAATTTAGCAATTATGTTGACCATTCTCTTCTGTATCTAGTTTTGTTCTCTACTTCATCTTTTTCTATTCAAGAAAAAGGTCTTATACATTAAGAGCTTTTAAAAGTCAGGTCCCATTTCCATGAGTATTTGCTTATCAACAAGATAAGTACATTTGGTATTATTCTTGTATAGCCTTCAGGTGTATTCTTCTTCATTAAATGCTTCAAGTGAGAAGATTTCTTCCATTCTCATGGATGTAACATTGATTATTATCATCAACATCATCATGGTTTTTATAATAATTGTAATTAAAATCCTTATCATTATTTTCATAATTATTACATTGTTATTACAATCATCATCATTATTATCATGTTTATGACATTAGAAATCATTACATTATTCTAACATTCTCATCATAATCATGGTTATATCATTTTCATTAAATTACAGTCATCCTCATCATCTTTGAAATTCATTATTATCATTACAACAGACCATATGTGTTAACATGAACTACAAAGTGGGATTTTGCTTAAATTACACACACAGATGCTGGTGCTATGCGTAATGTATGACATGGCTTGTGTCATGCTTAGCGCACAAAACTAGATGATAGAGATATGAATGATACTTTATACAAAGTGGTGTTATGCGCCGGAGTGTACTAAATTAGTTTTTAGTTTATGGGGTACACCGAAGCATTTCTCTAGTGATAGGCATGGCATTCCACATCAAAGTTGCTGGCTATCATTAGATTGACTGTTGGCTTATACTCCCTCTTTCTCACTCAGCATGTAACTTCACTCACTCACTCAACTCTGACATCATTCATATGTATGGCTGATAAATTCACTCAGTCCACAGACACATTCATATGGGTATGGGTGATCATATAGGAATCCTTCATCACACATTCTTCATACTGTCATGTAAAGTGGGTACTTATGTGATTTCCAAATGACAACATAACATGTTTACACCATATGGCATCACAATGAGGTCTCACCCATTCATCAGACACAATCATATCTATATGGATGACAATCATGCATATGTAGGTGCTTTACACAGAATACATTCACAGATTCACCAAGAAGGACATTACAAGGGCATCTCATCCTTCAACCTAACTTGTAGTCATGCATGCTGGTGGATTTTATGAAATGATACATTCACATCTGTTTAACAATGATGAACTCACACATGAATCCTCACAGACATGTTATCAACAATGTCATAGTGATCATTGTGATCATTAGACACACTTAGGCAATTCATCCAGGATTTAGCAACATGGAGTCCAGGAGTTATCACATGTTCTCATGAAATACATACAATTTAGGTGATATCCAATTCATATTCAGGCATTATGAATTAAAATACTTCTTGCATGGCGGTTGGTTACGAACTATTATGAGGCACAAATATTATTATTGCCCATGGTTAACAGCCATGTTTATATATTTGCCTTACCCCAAGTGGCTGTACCATCACACAAATTATGAGACCTGTAGAGCTCTGGCTGGTTCTCGTGTGCTCATGAATTAAAAGAAACTATTTGGTTGTCCATGTGCTCATGTAAAAAAATAAATTTACTGACTAATGTGCTCCATCTACTTGACTATACACATTCCACTAAATTCTCTATTAGTGCTGGCACATGTAAACTAGTTTTTAATCTTACCAGTGGGCCATATACTTTATGTCCTTACCACTGTACTAAGAATTCTGAAGTTCCTTAAGTCACTCTAATTCATTGTAGATTCAGTTTCATGCTTAAGAAATAAAATGTATAACATGTGTCTAATGTTTTATACATTAACTAAGTTGCTTAGCTGGGAGAAAATAAACACTGTATTCTTCTCCTCTTGTACAGTTTATCTTGTGACTATAACTGAGTATAATATTATTTAGTTTGTACTATTCTTTAAGAACTCACCATTCCAAATCATTGTAGATTGAGTTGCTTAAGAATTAAATGTACAACTTGGATTAATGATTTTTATACATTAAGTCAGGTGTTTACTAATGGGAGAAAATAACATTCAATATGGGTATTCTTAATTAATAGTTTATCTATAAACTATAACAATTAAATTAACTTCTTCGTTCACCACACGTGTTCAACCGAGTCTACTTACCAACTCTCTTCTGGGAAAATAGGCTCACAACTAACTACAATTTAACTGAATTAAATGTGGTGTTTACCTTATTTATCAGAATGACCTCAACATGTCGACACGTTTCATGATCTGAATGAGATGCAATTTCTCACAGCGATTTCGTAGGCTGAGGATGTTCTTTTCTAATGAATTTTGAAACTCTCTCACTCCTTCCGCTGCTTCAGTTCTTATGTCTCATGCTGGCTGATGTACAAACAGGCCATGTCGCTCTGCACGCTGCTATTTATACGGTCCTTTCCGAGTTAATGTTTTTCATTCCCAACGGGTATATTAAATCTTGGATCGTACCATTATGGAACAAATAAATCCGTTGCGGTGAACGCCGATTTTTGTCGTCCTGGAAATATTTAATCGTGATGTTACGTTTGTGAAAATCTAATATATCACATGGCTCCCCTCTCAGACTGTTGTTCGCCTGAAGAACAGTAGCTTTGAGCAAGCGTAACAAGCTTATATTTCCTCTAATCCTTTCTTGTCCTTTGATTCATGTACAGAATCTTCAATAGGATGTCTGCTGAGAAAGTCTGC
This sequence comes from Cepaea hortensis, assembly GCA_963921405.1. Classification (NCBI taxonomy): domain Eukaryota; kingdom Metazoa; phylum Mollusca; class Gastropoda; order Stylommatophora; family Helicidae; genus Cepaea; species Cepaea hortensis. The sequence goes on along the minus strand of OY992883.1, from coordinate 53,718,492 downwards.
TCCTACATTAATCCTTCCTCACAGCAGTTGTTGGATTTAATCTGATAGAGTTCTGGCTTTGGCGTTTGGAACAGGGTAAGTCTTTGACATGCACAGGTTCTGGATCCTTCAACTTCATGTTGAATTCTACTAGATCTGTTAGTCCTAGCTTGTCTGTTAGTATCGCGGCATAATTCTCTAAGCACTCTCGGATCTGCTGCTGCCGATCCGTCGTTAATGTTGAACTAATGTCCACATCTCGATGAGTCTTTTTGAACTGCAGAGGATACTCCACTCCCTTTGAGTTTCCATGTTCAACTTCTGTTGTTACTGCCATCGCTATCAAATGTGCTGTCTCGGTGGCGGGTCTCTCGTGGTACTTTTGTAACAGGTTGAGATGAAAGATTTTCTCTTTCCCCTTTATAGAGATCTTGTAGTTTGTTCTGGAAATTCTCTCCTTCACTACATAAGGTCCTCTCCAACCGATCTGCAACTGATTTTGACTTGTGGGAAGAAGTACTTGCACTTTTCCTCCCACCTCTAACTCTATGTTGTTGGATTTCTTGTTGAAATCTCTCGTGATGGGCATTTTCCCTAATGTTGCTGGTGGTGTCCAGAGCTTCAGGGCTACTTTCTGACATTCTGGGCATGATTTGACATATCTTTGGATGTCCATGTTAATTCCAGGCCAGTAGTAGTAAGTTGAGATTCGTTGCATGGTTGCGTTGATTCCCATATGTCCGCTAAACGGCATACTATGTCCTATCTCAAGTATTTGTGTTCTGTAAGTAGTTGGAACAACCAGTTGAGAATACTCTTGTCCTAACTTTCTTGCCTTTCTGTGAAGAATTCCATTCTTCATGTAGAAATCACCCTTCCTTGGAGGTGTATGTGATTTTGGCAACTTACGGAAGCACGTCCCAAGTGAACTATCTGTTGCTTGGGCTTGTTTTAAATCTTCGGGCTGAAGATTTGCTGGTGTCGTAGTCGTTGGAGTTTCCTTGGCCTGTTGGCGCGTAGTCACCGCTGATGCTATCATTGGCTGTACTGGTTCTCCTAAAAAGACGTATCGACATCCAAGCATGACAGGGTAGATTGGATCTTCCATGACCGCTGCTCTGATTTCTCCCGTAACATAGCGTGAAGTTATGCTGACCTTGGCAACAGGAAGTGTCATAGGTACGGAACTTTTCAGAAATCCCTGTATTTCGACGGTTTCATCTGTAACTTGCTCTGGGTTTACCAATGAGGCTTGTACAATTGCGTCGAAAAATAAACCTGTATCATAGAGACATTCCACTGTCCATCCATTCAGGTTGACAGATTCTATGACTGGCAGTTTGAAGTTGGTGTTCCGTTGCGTGTCCATATTGGAATAAGCATTCTGGTTCCTTCTCGCTGCTTTAGGTTTTACTGCACAGGCTGTGGTAAGAGGTTGAGGCTTCTTTTTGCAATCCCTTGTGTTATGAGCATGATTTTTACAATGGCTGCAGTAGAGCTTCTTCTCCCACTTGAACTGCTGGTTCTGATTTGTAGTGGTCTTATTTGATCCATTCGATCCATTTGGTTTGCTGGATTTCGGTTCTCCTTTATCTTTGGTCTTCTGAGGGAATTCGCGAGGAAGATTATTGGCATTTCGTTGATTACCTCCCGCCTCTTTCTGCGACTTTTCATATCTCTCTGCCAAAGTAATGATAGACTTCAATCTCTCAGCTCCATTCTGTGTTAAAAATGCTCTCATGTCCTGAGACATTTTCTGTTTGAGTTGATCTATCAGAATCATTTCTTCTAGATCTTGGTAGGTTTCCTCAAATCTAGACATGGTACGCCACTTGTTTAGGTAGGATCTTAGTCTTTCTACGTATTGAGAGAAGTTCTCTCCAGCTTCCTTCCGAGCAGTCCTGAACTGTTTCTTGTAGTTCTCTCCGTCTATCTCGAATCTGGCTAATAAGGCTTGTTTTAGGATGTTATAATTGCCCAACTCCTCCGGTCGTATCCTAGAAAATACTTCGTAAGAAATTCCGCGAAGTCCTTGTGACAATTTAACTGCCCATTTGGTCTCCTCCAGTCCGCACATCACACACATCCTCTCGAATCTTGATAAATAATTTTCGATGATGTCTGTTTGTTCATTGAAAGGTTCCAATGGAAAAGACATGGCGTTAACTTGAACTGAAGCTGCTTCCCCTGGTGGTTCAGCTGAAGATCTACTTTGATCTGTTGAGGGATTCTGTTGGTTCATGATTTCCAGTCGTCGTAACTCGGTTTCATTGTCCAACTTTCTCATTTCCAGTTCATGTTTTTGTCTTCTTTCTTCTTGTTCTCTGTTTGCCTGTCTATCCTTCTCCTTATTTTCATTCTCCGCTTGTAGACGTCTTTCCTCCTTTTCCTTCTCAGCTTGTAGACGTTCATGTTTCTCAAATTCCTCGCTAACATACTGAGCTAACTCCTTACCTGTTAGGTCGCACTGCTTACCAGTCTCCATGAAAAGATTTCTCAGTCTGGCGGTGTCTGCCATTCTTACCTTTTTCTTGTCTTCTCTGAAGGTGAATACGCCTGTATACCTGGAGAATAGACTTTAAGCAAAGCACGTATGTCTGATTAGAGTTATCTACCTACTTTATCAATATCTAATGATATGATAACTATGACTAGGTGAATGTTACTATCCTAACCTGCTATATTCTACTTTCTAATTAAAGAAATACCCGGACTTAGCCCCCAACTCGTCGGATATGGGTTTGATTGATGGCTCAACCCCACAGAGATAAATGATGAAAAATCATTTTTCCCCATGTGATCCTGCCCGTTTAATTAATTTTGTTGTCCTGACTCAATTGTTGAGACCAGAAATAGAGTTTTAGAGAACCAAGGAATACCTTTAGGAAATACTGAAAAAGTTGTACTCCCTTTTATACCCAATTTATTCCCTATGTGGTTCCTTGCCTCTCCTCTACCAACTAATTAATTCTATCTAGGGTAATTTAAAACAATTTTATTATGACAAGTAAAATACAATCAATACATGACATGACCTTATTTTTCTTTGTTGATTTAATACACATAAATATGGATTTTGTAAAGTGCATTCAAAATTACAATTTCCTGTCATAGAAATAAGGACATATACATATACATATACATTAAATATTACCGACTTGATGTGCCCATGATCAGGTAGATAATTAACCGTTTAGATTTTTCGCAGTGGCCTGTAAAGCTAATCTTTTACTGGTCTGGATGATCTGAAAAAAAGAACTGTCTCCAATCAGGATTCTCCACTTCCAGCTTTGGGAATCACTCTGGCTATCATCAATTGTAGTATTATTTATTGTTCCTGGGTGTAGTAGAACATAATTTGGCTCTTGTTTTCCTTTGTCTTGGCAGGTACTTATTTTAAATAAAGATTACCTCTCCTATGAGACAAATGGAATGGTTGCAGGTAGATAAGGTTCGACGCTACTCTGTCAAGGGCATCACTCAACCATGTGCTCACTCAACAGGTGCTGCCTTCAAACTTCACCAAGTCAGGTCTGGATTGACATGAATAAGACCACTACCTGAAATTCCATCCATCACATAATTCGAATAATATCAGAAATATGACATTAGGATTTACATGTAAAAGCCTAAGAACATAACCAGGGAAAACAATAAAATGGATCCTGTTCTTTAGAGAAAATAACATAGAAGAAAGATAGTCATGGTGTTTTCATGTAGTTATCACCAACACAGTTGTTTGCTCTCAATCCAATCTTCCACTATCAAATGTTCAAGGTTTACTAGCAGATGCGCAGTTTCATCATCACCTATGCCTGTCCTCAGGTTTCTAGAAGTAATACCTTGAGTGATTGGGAATTTAGCAATTATGTTGACCATTCTCTTCTGTATCTAGTTTTGTTCTCTACTTCATCTTTTTCTATTCAAGAAAAAGGTCTTATACATTAAGAGCTTTTAAAAGTCAGGTCCCATTTCCATGAGTATTTGCTTATCAACAAGATAAGTACATTTGGTATTATTCTTGTATAGCCTTCAGGTGTATTCTTCTTCATTAAATGCTTCAAGTGAGAAGATTTCTTCCATTCTCATGGATGTAACATTGATTATTATCATCAACATCATCATGGTTTTTATAATAATTGTAATTAAAATCCTTATCATTATTTTCATAATTATTACATTGTTATTACAATCATCATCATTATTATCATGTTTATGACATTAGAAATCATTACATTATTCTAACATTCTCATCATAATCATGGTTATATCATTTTCATTAAATTACAGTCATCCTCATCATCTTTGAAATTCATTATTATCATTACAACAGACCATATGTGTTAACATGAACTACAAAGTGGGATTTTGCTTAAATTACACACACAGATGCTGGTGCTATGCGTAATGTATGACATGGCTTGTGTCATGCTTAGCGCACAAAACTAGATGATAGAGATATGAATGATACTTTATACAAAGTGGTGTTATGCGCCGGAGTGTACTAAATTAGTTTTTAGTTTATGGGGTACACCGAAGCATTTCTCTAGTGATAGGCATGGCATTCCACATCAAAGTTGCTGGCTATCATTAGATTGACTGTTGGCTTATACTCCCTCTTTCTCACTCAGCATGTAACTTCACTCACTCACTCAACTCTGACATCATTCATATGTATGGCTGATAAATTCACTCAGTCCACAGACACATTCATATGGGTATGGGTGATCATATAGGAATCCTTCATCACACATTCTTCATACTGTCATGTAAAGTGGGTACTTATGTGATTTCCAAATGACAACATAACATGTTTACACCATATGGCATCACAATGAGGTCTCACCCATTCATCAGACACAATCATATCTATATGGATGACAATCATGCATATGTAGGTGCTTTACACAGAATACATTCACAGATTCACCAAGAAGGACATTACAAGGGCATCTCATCCTTCAACCTAACTTGTAGTCATGCATGCTGGTGGATTTTATGAAATGATACATTCACATCTGTTTAACAATGATGAACTCACACATGAATCCTCACAGACATGTTATCAACAATGTCATAGTGATCATTGTGATCATTAGACACACTTAGGCAATTCATCCAGGATTTAGCAACATGGAGTCCAGGAGTTATCACATGTTCTCATGAAATACATACAATTTAGGTGATATATCCAATTCATATTCAGGCATTATGAATTAAAATACTTCTTGCATGGCGGTTGGTTACGAACTATTATGAGGCACAAATATTATTATTGCCCATGGTTAACAGCCATGTTTATATATTTGCCTTACCCCAAGTGGCTGTACCATCACACAAATTATGAGACCTGTAGAGCTCTGGCTGGTTCTCGTGTGCTCATGAATTAAAAGAAACTATTTGGTTGTCCATGTGCTCATGTAAAAAAAATAAATTTACTGACTAATGTGCTCCATCTACTTGACTATACACATTCCACTAAATTCTCTATTAGTGCTGGCACATGTAAACTAGTTTTTAATCTTACCAGTGGGCCATATACTTTATGTCCTTACCACTGTACTAAGAATTCTGAAGTTCCTTAAGTCACTCTAATTCATTGTAGATTCAGTTTCATGCTTAAGAAATAAAATGTATAACATGTGTCTAATGTTTTATACATTAACTAAGTTGCTTAGCTGGGAGAAAATAAACACTGTATTCTTCTCCTCTTGTACAGTTTATCTTGTGACTATAACTGAGTATAATATTATTTAGTTTGTACTATTCTTTAAGAACTCACCATTCCAAATCATTGTAGATTGAGTTGCTTAAGAATTAAATGTACAACTTGGATTAATGATTTTTATACATTAAGTCAGGTGTTTACTAATGGGAGAAAATAACATTCAATATGGGTATTCTTAATTAATAGTTTATCTATAAACTATAACAATTAAATTAACTTCTTCGTTCACCACACGTGTTCAACCGAGTCTACTTACCAACTCTCTTCTGGGAAAATAGGCTCACAACTAACTACAATTTAACTGAATTAAATGTGGTGTTTACCTTATTTATCAGAATGACCTCAACATGTCGACACGTTTCATGATCTGAATGAGATGCAATTTCTCACAGCGATTTCGTAGGCTGAGGATGTTCTTTTCTAATGAATTTTGAAACTCTCTCACTCCTTCCGCTGCTTCAGTTCTTATGTCTCATGCTGGCTGATGTACAAACAGGCCATGTCGCTCTGCACGCTGCTATTTATACGGTCCTTTCCGAGTTAATGTTTTTCATTCCCAACGGGTATATTAAATCTTGGATCGTACCATTATGGAACAAATAAATCCGTTGCGGTGAACGCCGATTTTTGTCGTCCTGGAAATATTTAATCGTGATGTTACGTTTGTGAAAATCTAATATATCACAGACGTTAACATCTTTTTCCAGGTACTCGCGAATCTCACGCGAGTTGGCATACAGTTCTGCCAAGGGTCTCTGGCTCACCGGGGGAAAAATCATGACCATGGGACAGCACACAGTTTTCATGCCCGTGGAATAAGCACCCTAGAAACTGGTAGACAGTTTGATCCTTTTTATCCCACCCATCAACTCTGATGCGTCTTTCTCCTAAGGCCATCTCCCACCTATTAAACTAGGATTTTAATTCTATGCCTAGACTATGTTCTACCCATGCCAACCACTCTCTGCACTGAACGATATAAACTCTGGTTTTATGAGGCTTGAACCCATCTTATGCATTTCGTATAACAAGAAAACCCGTGGGCATCTTTTGTGTCAAAGCCCACAGGTATAGAGCGTTGGCATCGCACCCTTTCACACTCTCAACTAGCTTACCCCCTCGAATCCTAGCCTTACCTACATCATGATATCTATGGTATATGATTTAGGGGCCCCCTACAATGTTTTGTCTAATTTTGGTATGCAGATCACTCTCCTTATTGGAGCATAGGGTAAAGTAGTTGTTTTGGGGTATGGGTTTAAACAAATACTTAAGGGTCACCCCGGGGACAGAAATGGCATCCTTGAAAATATCTACACCTAACCCTTTGTAAAATTCCACTTGTTTATCTAATGCTCCAATAAAAGGTTTTACGCCCTTATTGGTGTACCAGCGCAAAAAGTCTGCTAGTGTCGCCATTTGGTTCTCGCTCCATACTCGTTGGCATTCTTCGTATTCGGCAACTGAAATATTGGAGTTTTTCAGCTGCGAATGAAATGCCTCGTGTGGGGGTAAGCGAGTCTAGTCTATCAAAGGAGGTGATATACTCATAGCAAAACACACCCTTCGTCTCTTTGATGTCATAGGCCACTAAATATTTTGAGTAACTAAACCCCGGGGCTAATTAGTTTACAATATCTAGAAATCTAAGGTGTTTGGTGGATATGGCCATTACATTATTATTCCTTTTCACTACCGACTTCGTGGCCGAGGGGTTAGCAGCTTTCTCCGCTAACCCCGAATACTCTCGTCACGTGACGCGACGAGAATTAGCAGTGGTTCGAATCGCAAAAGTGACTTATGAGAGTATGGAGCCGGCCGCTCAGAAAGTCGTGGCGTGCTGATGAGCGTAATCTAGTCTAGGAATCAACATACAGCTGAAAGATGCTGGTGTTGACCGCAATATCCTGAAACAGGATGGAAACGCGAAAAAAAAAAAAAAACTACATAGTTAAAGGGGTTATCAGTGGCAGAGATGAAGGACTCTATCAGATAAGGTTTCAATAAATTAATGTCATACTCCCTGAGTTGAAACACAGGGCCGGCATCTCTCGAAGGTACTCGTCTAGCCTAGCAACTAGCTTGTGTTCATTTATAGCCTCTAAGGCTGTATACACACAATCATGCTCTTTTTGTAATTCGGCATATGCTGCATCAGCGATTTGAGTCAGATAGTCAACCATCCTCCTCACCAAATCCTGAGGATCACCTGCTGTGATGTGGCAGACGGGGTCCCCGAAACCAGGGACATTAGCGGCTATCGACCAACTAAGGGGGACGTGCTTTCCTAAAAATTTGGTGGACTTGGTTACCCCAGGTAAATTGGTTTTCACAAAATACGCCTCAAAGTCGTATGCCGCTCTGTGTGGGTAGATATAATTAGTATCCACATTGACCACCAATAAGCTGGTGGCTTCCCATATAGTCTCAGTCACGGAGTAGACACCTCCTTTATAACTGTTAGCAGTTGACCCCCCCCCCCCCCCATTACAGGTCTGTATATGTTTATCCATATCCCGAAAAATATTCAACAATTTCCCACACTCACTACACCCGAATGACTTGGCTACTCTATCAAAATTATTAATGTACATAAAGTGATCCTGATACAATAGTACCCGCAACATTTTAGGATGTTTCCCACTACTACGAAGCTTGGGGACCAAGGCCTGGATCTCATTGAATTCAAAAATATCTGCATTTACCTTAAAACCATTTTCTATTGCGAGCATGTCAATAAGCCTAACCCCATGGAAGCTGTCTTAGGACTCTAGTTTTTGGTATTCTGCCACTTGTTAGCTAATCGATATGTAGGTTTTCTAAGATTGACGACGGGATTCCCGTTGAATACCGTCAGACATCGAAAGAAGCATAAAATGTCAGTGTATGGCTTGTAGCATGAGTCAAGCTGTAAAATATTGATACCCCTATTGTGTCTTATGTGGTCAGGTAAGTCCTCTAAACAGCACCCTATTGGGTGCTCGTTAATGTGATATATATAAAAACTAGTCGCGGGGATTGTCTCTACCATATACTTAGTGTCAGGTCTGTTGTGTCGAGCATAGTTAAAAATGTCACTGTCCTGAACTATTTCTATAAAATCGTCAAAGTCCTGTTCGTTGTTAACTAGATGGGGGACCTCAAGCTGGCATGCATTGTTAGACGATGAGTGGTAAAATCTAAGTATTCTTGTCTCCTTATGTCGTAAGATCATGTGATGAGAATAATTTAACTTAATCCGACATGTCTGACTAGTAAATATTGGTCTTAAAGTCTCGGTCCAGTCAATTGATTGTGTTGAGTCTGGTAGATGAAAAAAATTGTAAATCAATACATATTTGTGGATGTTCTGATGTGTCCTATGATAAGGCCATACGTCTCTATATTTCTGCTGGGCTTCAGGGTCGCGGATGGTGTCTACAATCTTTAATTCCTCATGTACTTCCTCATCTATCTCTACGTCGGCTTCCTCTGTTTCCACCTGATAAAGTTTCTGTTTCTTAGCTGCTTGTGTGTCTGCTGTTGCTTTCCGTTTACGCGATATATTATCCGTGTTTGATGTTGATGCTGTAGGATCTGATGTTGAGGGTGGTGTCTGCTGATGTGCTTTCATGTGTCGTTTTAGTCCATCTTTCCTTTTGTATAAGTTGCCACAAATGTGGCATGTGTGAGTTTTGGTGTTGTGTACTGTGTCAATGTGGCGTGTAAGCTTTCTGTTTTCTGTAAAGTTCTTACCACAGATAGGACAGAGAAAGACAGATTTCTGAATAGAGGCCATAGTAGAGCAACGAGTAGTGGTTTGTGATGATAGTGATGAGACAATAAAAGCGGTGATAGATATAGCAATAGAGCGCTTCCGATCGTTGTCAGTATTTGTCAAAGACTGAACTATGAGGCCAGAGGTCTGCCTCAAGATAGAACACCACCGGGAAGAGTGGTCAACCTCATATAGATTAGAGGTGATACCTTGCCCCGGAATAAGGGCAGGTTAGGGGATAGAATGGAGAACTATTAACTAGTTCTCTCATGAGACACGGAGACGGTGACCAGATAGTTAGCACGCCGGTCACGACAGAATCACGGCGCCTACATGATAGCCACGATTGCTAATCAACAGAAAATAGCTAATGTAAGCGTGCCAAACAGAACGGCACGCAGAAAGCCGAAGGACACCTCAAGGTCCTTCCGCGTGGTGTGTAACCACGCGAGCAAGCTAGTCAGACTGGGGACTGACTTTGTAGCGAGCACCTCGTTGTAGTATTGATAGGAGATTTGTGTAACCAAATAGATAGAATTAGCATTAGGGTTTAGAAACTAGTGATAGACAATTCTGTGGCTTTGTGTGTGGTTTTGATAGCGACTGTTATGTACTTGTAAAGAGCCAACGGCAATAAAATGTATCATTTATTTCCTCTCACACGACTTGCAAGTTTCTTGTGTGGTGCGAGAGAAGTAATCTGATGATGCCTTACACATGAGTTGTTGACAGGCAAAGATTAATGTGGTGTCAGAAGTGGTGCTTGGACGAAAGCGCCAAGCAAATACACTCATCCACGGCTCTAGACTAAGTTTACAAATAGTGAAGTAGTAATTTAATTTTTGTCAGTGACGGTTAACGTGTGCAGAACTAGGACAAGTTGCTGACGAAACTGTGCCTATCGTGACGAAATAACGCTTATTTATGTTTAGTAAAATATTATATACTTAAATCATGTGTTTCTTCAAAGTTTTAAGTATTGATATTATTATTTTCTGTTATTTATTCATGTAATTATTTATTTATTTATGAATAACTATCAAAAATGATTCTTGGCGGAGCGATACACAGCCAGCAACATTATCGATTTTTGCAAGCTAAAAATAGCGCTGCGCCTATGACGTAGCACGATTGACAAGCAGTTGGGTTACGCCATTGGCAATCAGCATCTGAGTGTTTACAAATCGGTAAACGGCTGCCCGCCTGAATCAGTGCTTTATATTACCTATTATTTGTTTATTTGATTTAGTAATTGAATATATTTGTTTATTTAAACAATATTAATATATTTTCGTTTATTTCAAAGCAGTTATTGAGTTTGTTTTTGTACTTTTTCTTGTGTTTACCGTCACGATGGCACTATTTTCAGCCAGGCAAATTAGACTGGTCTGCACAACACTTACATAGATTAAACTAGGTTAGTGACGAAAGGCATATACAGTTAGAACAAAGACAGGACATTGACAATTTAATATTAAGTAAACTATATTCTGTATTGTTCGTGGGCATGTCATTGTTATTGTGTCAAATTGTCGAATAATATGTCGTTTGCTATTTGTTAATTGTTGCTGCTCTGTAAACCAGGGTGAACAACAGCTGATTATAAGATTGGTGTGTATGCCGAAGTGCCGAACAGGTGACCTAGATAGACTACTCGTGGCGATATTGAAGCGCCAAACAAGGTGACCTGTGTTACCGGAGTGTGTTCCTTGTTCTCGGGAACATTAAGTTGAGTAAAACCTACATATTTGGCATGCTATGTGATTAATAGTGCATCTCTTTTTCAGCTTGTGATGCATTAGCATACTTTTGTGCTCTGTTTTTTGCAGGACTAAATTTTTCAGGTTATACACAAAGAGTACAATTTGCAGTGCTCATATATTAAGAAACATAACATATCAAAGAAAAATAAGTGAATAGAAAGTGCAGTGTAGGTCAACGCTATTTATTTACCTAACATCATGGCTACTTTGGCTGACTTCGTAAAAGCAGGCAAAGAAATGCAATACACAGGTAAAGAGCTAGAAGAGTATGCTGATAAGAAATTTAAAGAAGCAAAAGATTCTGAGAGAACTGAACGGGAACGAAAAGAAAATGCAGAAAGAGACGAACGCGCTCGAGAAAGAGAGCATCAAAAAGAAATAGCACAACTAGCTGAGATAACAAAACAGAAGCAATTAGAACATGATAAGGAAATTAAGCAACAACAGTTACAACATGATAAGGAAATTAAACAGAAAGAACTAGAATTAAAACAGAAGCAATTAGATCAAGAAAGAGAACTAAAACAGAAAGAGATAGATGAAATGGCAAGAGTTAAGGAAAAACAAATACAAGTAGAATCAGAAACACAGTTAAAGATGAAAGGTATGGATGTAGACTCACACGCAGAGATCTCTGCCACTAAACTTAAAATTCAACAAGAAGAAAATAAGTTCAACAAATACAAAAATATTATCAAACCATATTGTAAAGAAGATTCAATATCAGCCTGGACAGAAAATGTCGAGTATCAGTTTAAATATCACCAAGTTCCAATAGACATGTGGGTTATGATTTATATGAAGAAAATAAGTGGTGAGCCCCTTAAAGTGATAGAAACTATACCAACTGATCTTAGATCTAACTATCAATACATCCATGATAGAATAATGCAACACTTTTTACTTGATGCCCCTGGGTATCAGGTTCAGTTCTCAAATTTAAAATCTAAACCTAGTGAGACTTTCATTGACTACGTCTCAAATGTTCAGAGTGTATTAAATAGATGGCTGAAGGCAGCTAACATAGGAAAAGACTTTGATAGACTGAAAAATTTAATAGCCATGGATAAAATCATATCCACTATACCATCTCCTTTTGCTAAAATTCTACAGCAGTCAGACATTGAGAACATAGAGCAGTTCGAAAAGAAAGGGTCTGCATATTTTTCTTCTAACAGAGATATTTTTAAGACCTCAAATGACTCTGAAACAGTTTCCTTTGTGAAAGACCAACCAAAAACTTATCAAAGTAAGAGAAAACCCTTTCAGAAAATCGACACGAAAGACAGGAAAGTATCAAAATGTATTTATTGTCACCTTTTGCATGACACTTATTCCATGTGTGACAAATCGCCAAATTATCAGGCGCATCTTGAAAATGTTATCAAGAAGCAACAAAACAAAAGATCTGCATACAGGCGTGCAATCAAATGCTTCTTTTGTTCCAGCTACGGCCATTATTCAAATAAGTGTCTGGGCCGCCAACGTATGAAAGCCAACAATGCTATTTTGATTGATACATCTTCTGATAGTGGTAGTGAGACTGAGTGTGAGATTGAAAATGATTTACCTGTTAACCAACCTGAAGAGGTGTGTTGTGTGAACGATATATTAAGTTTTGACAGTTGTGAACGATGTCACCAATTTCATGCAGACGGAAAATTAGAATGTGGACATACAGTACCGTTCTCAACTGAGAATGTAAATGCAGCATTAGCCTCCAGAGGCAATTTGGTGTTCCACAATGCAATGGTCAACGATATACCATGCCAATGTTTGCTGGATAGCGGCAGCACCCTTATTGGTCTTAGAAAGGAACTAGTGAGTCCAGATGACTATACAGGTGACTCTGTCAAATGCCGAACCTTTTCGGGTAACATTGAAATTTACCCTTTGGCCAAAGCCCGTATTAACACTCCTATCCTTTCTGGTACCTTTACTTGTGCAATACTTGACAACCCTTGTACTGATTTAATTTTGGGTTGCTTACCCCAATTGAAACAATGTACTAGCGATGAAATAGCTGCATGGGAAAGATTAAATGCAGCTAATGCAACCACCAGAGCAGACACTGTAAAACATCAAGACACTACAAGATGAGAGACTACTGTTGCATTCTCCAACTGGCACAGATGACACCAACAGACAAAAATTCATAGAACAGCAGAAAGCTGATCCTAGTGTGTCTCCATATTTAAAATTATTGAAAGAAAGAGCCAAGGTGACCAAAAATGCATCATGGTTTTTTAGGCTTAACAATGGCATTCTTACTAGATATTATACAACAGGTAACCATGAGATTCAGCAAACGGTGTTACCTGTACAACACCGCCTTACTGTGCTAAAGATTGCACATGAGTCACCGTTTGCTGGTCATCTGGCGTACGACAAAACCAGGGCCAGAATTCAGGCTCATTTTTATTGGCCAGGTTTTTGCAATGATATAAAATTAGTTTGTCGTTCGTGTAATGTCTGTCAACAGTTAGTACGTAAGGGTAAACATCCTACAGCTGAAGTACAACCTTCTACACTGGCTTCTAGGCCATTTGAGATTGTGGCGGTAGATATTGTTGGACCCCTGAATCAGGTGTCCAGCAAAGGAAATCGCTTCATATTAACGATGGTCGACCTCTGTTCAAGGTGGGTTGAGGCAGTAGCTTTGAAATACATCACCTCCAAAGACGTTGCCAATGTATTTCTACACCTGTTCTCACGATTCGGATTTCCACGGACCATAATATCCGATCGTGGAACTCAATTCATATCGGCTGCAACGCAAGCCCTTACAAAAATGTTAGGGATTAAACAACATTTTACAACAGCATACCATCCAGCCAGCAATGGAATTGTAGAAAAAATTAATGGAGATCTTAAGCATATGCTGGCTAAGGTGACAGCAGAAAACCCAGCTGATTGGGATACACTGTTACCAACAGTGCTGTTCGCCTATCGGGAGATTCCCCATTCAAGCACGGGTTTCTCACCGTTTGAATTAGTGTACGGGGCTAACCCACGTGGACCCCTAACAATTTACCATCAGGTAATCATGAATTCCATTGAAATTCCCACCCCAAAAACACCTTACGAAATGGTGACAGACACACGAGACAAAATCATGAAATCGTGTATTATAGCTAAGGCAGCTTTGGAGAGGAAGGGTCAAATCTACCGCCAATACGCCAACAAAAGTGCAAGAACAATTGATCTTGAACCAGATCAAGACATACTTTTGTTACTTCCAGACAAACGAAATTTATTATTGACCTCATGGCAAGGGCCATTCAAGGTGGTACGTAAAATTTCAGATGTTGACTATGAAATATCAATAAACGGCCACTTAAAGATATTCCATGTCAACATGCTGAAACCTTACTTTTCACGACAACAGACAGAAGTAGAGACAGACAAACAAAGTGCACCCACATCTAGTGATCAGACGACAGACATACACAACGCAACTACACTAGTTAGCGAGACTGGCAGATCCGACGATATCCGTACATCTAGCGAGAATACAGAATACGCACTTAGTACCACCACCGTACTGAATCAGGTAGACGACGACGGAATGGAACTACCCGTTCCTATTGTGGACAAGACTGCCACATTAGATAGCATACAGATAGAACAGGGACTTACAGACAGTCAACGACGACAATTAGTAGAATTAGTGACGGAATACAAAGACATATTTTCTGACATTCCAGGGAGGACGGACAGAATCGAACACTCCATTCTTCTTTCGGAATCTAAGCCTATTAAATGCAGGCCGTACTCAATCCCACTTAGCTATAGGGAAAATCTAAATAAGGAAATTCTTAATTTAGAAGCTAGTGGGATCATCCAGAAATCCACTTCTGAGTACTCTTTTCCAATCGTCCTAGTTAAGAAAAAAGACTCCACAATTCGTTTGTGTGTGGACTATCGAAAACTTAACAACGTCACTAAGATCGACGCAGAGCCAATTCCTTCCTGCGAAGATCTTATTCTTGACATGTCCACCTCCAAAATCTTTTCTAAACTAGATCTTACTAAGGGATATTGGCAGGTCCCTATGCAGTCTCAATCCATCCATCTTACTGCTTTTTCAACACCTTTAGGACTATACGAGTGGCGTTTTCTTCCTTTCGGACTTCGAAATGCTCCTGCCACTTTCGTACGCTTAACTAGAGATCTACTTCATGGAGTGACGAATACAGTGACCTATATAGATGATATATGTGTCCATACTGATGACTGGACAACACACTTACTGAAACTAAGACATGTCTTTGATAGGTTGCGACTCTTCGGGCTCACTGTCAAACCGAGCAAAGTCGAATTGGGCCTAAAAGAAATTGACTTTTGGGTCATGTCATTTCACAAGGTCAACTTAAGACTGACAATAGAATTATTACAAAAATTATGAACCTGACCATGCCTACCACAAAGAAGCAGGTCAGAAGCCTTTTGGGGCTAGTAAATTACTATAGCAAATTCATACCAAATTTAGCGGAAATTACAAGTGTATTTTCCAATGTTTTAAAAGCATCTGTAAAATTGGATGTCAAAGATGCATTATTAATTTCTGCATTGTCAAAATTGAAAATCCTTTTTAGTAATGTTCCAATTCTCCGCTTGCCTAATCCTAGGCTCGTTTATTATCTTAGGACAGATGCCAGCAGAATCTCCATCGCTGCAGTATTAGGCCAATTTTATGATGGCATCTTCCACCCGATTTGCTACGTGAGCCGTAAGATCACACCTACTGAGTCCAGATATTCCATATCAGAGTTGGAAGCCCTAAGCGTCATCTATGCGGTGAGGAAGCTCCATCGATATCTGGCAGGTGTTCACTTCATTGTCCAGACTGACAACTCCCCAATCACGGTCATACAGAGTGGTGTGCATCGAAATGACCTTATATACAGGTGGTCGCTAATACTGCAAAATTACACCTTTAGTATAGAGCATATCAAGGGTAAGGATAACATCTTGGCTGATACCCTTAGTCGACCATCTGGGGTAGAAATACCAGAGATTCCACATAAGAGTGTAGAGTAATAGATGTTAACTTAGTACAGTAAAATATTCTATGTTAAATATGTTACAAATACATAGATATTGTGTGCTGAACTAGGTACGAAGAACACTGATTACTATGTGTCCGTAGACATCCAAATTAAGAACTTTGCTCTGGGAACAAATATATCACTCTGTGAACGAGGACAGCTCATTACTTGCTAGGCTCCATATGTGTTCCAGTGAATCATTTGTGTTGAGCAGAGAAAAACAGTGTCAGAACATTATATGAATACAGACACAAAAACAGTCGTCTACGACACAAGCGAACTCTACAGGTGCAATATCCATAAAACACAAGTGTGAACGTGTAATGTATTTGATATACCCAGGATATATAGTATGCCACTGAAAGCATTTTCTGAACATTAAGGGCAACGACTAACCTGAGGTATTTAAATACCATGTATATAAATACTTATTGTGATATGTATTATAACGTTTTAATATAGTCATAAATTATATGTAGATTATGTCATTTTATTTATATTTACATTTAGATAATATAATATTCTTCATTGTTTTTACTGTAGAGAGATTATTAATTTACCTACTTATTTAGCTTAAAAGTAGAATAGGATATTAATTTAAACATAACAACTAATTATAAACTACAATAATAAATTTAAATAGTAATAGTACCATTTAGTTTATTACATGTCACTTTGTTTCATTTCATTTGAGTTCATTCCATTCTAATGATCCAATCCATTAAACAAACATTATCATTTAGTATTATAATTAGTGTAACACCGTAATAGGATAAATAGATTATACAATTAAACATACATCATTCACATCATTTAGATTAAGAATATCAATCATATAGTTTTTTTCATTTAAAAACATTAGTTATAATTGTGTTAGATTTAACATCACCCATGTTAAAAAGGTACGTAACCTATTACATTTCACATTACCCATTTCACAAAGGTACATAACTCATCTCACATCAATTTCATTTTAAATAGTTAGATTACATCCCTTAAATTAGATAAATATTAGGAGAAATGTAAGCTTGTTTGAGGATTAATGTCCACAGCTAAAGATTAATGATTGAGAATTAATGTGACAGATAGATTAAAATAGGTAACACATTAAATACATATTTATAGAACTAGTATTAGTATGTCATTATTTAGAGTTTGATCTTAATAGAATATAGTGGTTAATAATACCAGGGTACAAACCATCAACCCTTTTCCTTACATGAAAATATATTGTAAATACTTGACTTGTGCAACAATTGACGCACAGTCATGAAGCTCAACTCTATCAAATTGAGCCAAACTTGTACAGTGTCACTCCAAGGTTTTTAAATAATTGGGAGGGTGAAAAATGTGTGACAGAAGTGTGAAAGTGAAAGATGTGTGACAGAAGTGTGAAAGTGAAAGAGGGTTGACAGAAGTGTGAAAGTGAGAGCAAATGTAAATTATACAAGAGAGAGTGAGATCGGTCAGCGGATTTTTCTACCGCTCAACGCCACATTTTATTTTGTGTCTGCGTCAAATGTGTGCTTTCTTTGTTGTGCTGTGATGAATGTGTTGTGTGTAGTTTAATTTAGATCTTAGAAAAAAGTATTTTAAGTCCCATAAGACGGAAAAGTAGTCACTAATTAGTGTGATACACTTCTTTGTGGCCTCATTCAACCGAATTATGGCACTTAAAAACTTACTTACATACACATGATAGTTAGATACACATGTTAGGGAGTAGATTATACTAGTAATATAATCCAAACACGCAAACAACCAGAAAAACAAACATATAAATTGCATACACCTTTTGTAGATCAAAGGGAGATAACTTCGGGTCAGGGGACATAATAGACAACGAAACACTAACTTAACAGTGAAAGATAACTTTACACGCGGAAGCGAGATAGGTAAAGCCTATCGCACACAGCTTGTGTAATGGTTGTTTAATATCATATGGGGGACATGAAGCAATTCATGTGTTGACCCTAAGAAAGTCAACTTTGTATGGGTAGTGAGTTAATTTACTATTTGAGGGCAGGTCTTAATAGACAACGGTCCGGTTCAGACATACCTCTAATTAATATAATATTGCGATTGAGAATAGGGCTCACGCCAACCAGACAAGTTTGTGGCGATTGCCAGTAACCAAGTAAAGTGATACGACATTGTGAAAATAGGCAGTAGAAGTCTATTAAGTAGCCCAAAGCCAGGTTATCTACAGTCTTTGACAAAAATTAGATACACTAATTTTTTAGAAACCTCTTGCGTCACAACCAATGAGTCAAAGTTGATGACGCAACACAGGAGGGGAGGGTGTGTGTCAAAGACTGAACTATGAGGCCAGAGGTCTGCCTCAAGATAGAACACCACCGGGAAGAGTGGTCAACCTCATATAGATTAGAGGTGATACCTTGCCCCGGAATAAGGGCAGGGTAGGGGATAGAATGGAGAACTATTAACTAGTTCTCTCATGAGACACGGAGACGGTGACCAGATAGTTAGCACGCTGGTCACGACAGAATCACGGCGCCTACATGATAGCCACGATTGCTAATCAACAGAAAATAGCTAATGTAAGCGTGCCAAACAGAACGGCACGCAGAAAGCCGAAGGACACCTCAAGGTCCTTCCGCGTGGTGTGTAACCACGCGAGCAAGCTAGTCAGACTGTGACTTTGTAGCGAGCACCTCGTTGTAGTATTGATAGGAGATTTGTGTAACCAAATAGATAGAATTAGCATTAGGGTTTAGAAACTAGTGATAGGCAATTCTGTGGCTTTGTGTGTGGTTTTGATAGCGACTGTTATGTACTTGTAAAGAGCCAACGGCAATAAAATGTATCATTTATTTCCTCTCACACGACTTGCAAGTTTCTTGTGTGGTGCGAGAGAAGTAATCTGATGATGCCTTACACATGAGTTGTTGACAGTATTGTCCGGTTTCGGGTAGTATTTCCACCACTATTTCCCGCGTATTAAATAATGACTTGTTATGTGTTGCTCCAACGGTTAAGGTACAATGAGTAATATCTTTCAATCTTCTTTTACAAGTGTATGTGTGGGACGTCAAGCAGCTGTGGAGAAAAGATATTTAACAAATAGGTTACATCCATTAGTTTGATTATATGATTATATAAACAATAGTTCACTAAGAAATAGTGAAATATGAGGGCCTATAATGTGACATGACGTGTAGTAGCATTAGAGAAGGGGATGCTCTGTTAGTATGTCTTAGTTTTGCTGCTAGAGTCTTTATATAATAAAAATGACTTCAATGTAGTGGCACCATATTTCTGATCTAGTTAGGACATCACATACTACTACATGTTCCATAAAACTGATTTATATTAGAGATCATTTATATAGTACAATATGACCTCACTGGAGCAGCACCTCATTTCTGAGTTAGCGCCTGCTATACTACTTATGATTCATAACACAGAACAATTAGAAACGACAGCATACATACCTCCTATGGTTTACTTTTCGTTTTAAGCATCTCTCAATTGATCACTTCTTTTGTCTGTTGTAGACCGTGTGAATCTGCAGAAGGAATTATAGGAGCCTTATAGCACATACATTGTAAATTACATAGAATATGAAACATTTTTATGTCTGCTATACACAAAGCAAGGGAGATAGCACACGACAGAGGAGCTAGTCAGATAGTAAGATAGCTAGCTAGATAGTTATCATATTTTAAGGGAGGTATCACAACCCATTTTCACTCAGAATGTGTGTCCAGATATCCATTCAGTTAGCTTATATTGTTTCTGACGAGTACCCAGTTAGCTCAGCTACACAGATACATTGTGTGGTGTGGATTTTAATTTATGAGAATATTATGTTTAACTGTCTAGGGGATTTGTTTTGATTCTCAATTATTTTAGCCACTTGAGGTGATCATGGAATTCTACCAGAAACCCAAGAAGGAAAAGACTTCACTCCTGTTCATAGCTGTATTTCTGAGTACTTCTCCATTCCCACTTATCACTCCCTAAAGTTTATCTAGTGCTAGAAGACATTGATTGTTCAGAACATATAAAACACCACTGGTGAACACCACATTTACTTGATGTACACATCACAAATTGTGGACAAACAGTACAAGTATTAAATCTAGATCTGCAGTTACATACATGTAAGTGTAATAGTCTGATTGAATTCATGACAGGCATGGGAATGATTTGCATTACCTCAATACATTTACACCCTATTTGCCCCAAGAAAACAACAATGTTATTACAAACAACACAACAACCACAAATTGGGTCTATTCCTTGACCCACCTTACATAATTCTCATATTTAAAAATAATGAGTTGGTGTAAAAAAAACTATACATATATATACCATAACATAACCACCATTATACGATTTACCGTATACCCGGCATTAAAAAAAAACAACATATAAAAAGCAGTTTATACTAATAATTAAACTAATTAATTATAGTATTTCTTTAGGCAGTTCGGGTGGGTATTCTTCTCCAGTGCGAAGCAGTTGATGTCCATAATTATCGGGGGCAGAAATAAAATACTAAAAGTCATGTTCTAATGTCCACTGAAGTTTGTTGCGGAATAATTATAATCCCTATTAGGAAATAAATTCACCACATATCCCCTCCATTGGGGCTGAATTCACGAATCTTCTTTTGCAAATGGCTCGGTGCCTTTGCGAAAATTTGGTGCCTCAGGTTGGTCATACTTCAGGATTTCCACTTAAGCTCTGCAGAAGGTAATTCCTTTTATCATCAAGTCTGATGAAAAGTTGACGTCCATTCAGCTTCTCGGCTTATAATATCCGAATACCAAATTGGTTTACACAGAGGTTTCACCCACCTAGTCACCAGTCTATACCCTATTCCACAGTGGTTGGCATTTAGGCTGACATGGGACCAGCACAGAGTTCTGATTCAGTATTTACTTTCAGTGTAGACATACAATTCTGCTTGTTATTCATTTGGTTCATCTGGAATTATTTCCAGGATTCTGCTGCAGGCATGGGACTGAAGAATATTACTTTCAACACATAACCGGGTTTGCAAACAATCAGACGATTCCTTTTGTTGCAGATGTAGAGGCATTTAGCTGCTTTCATATGGTCTTTTTAATGGTGTTCCAGGTGTTGGAACCTTGAGGTAATCTGGTGTAGTTATGGTTTTCAGTTGGTACCTTGGTTGTCCTGGCTTATATTGTTTCAGTGTCTTCTCCCCATTTGTTTGAGTTGGTGTCTTGAACCTTATGTTGACTTTTGCGGCTGTGTGACTTTTCTTTCGAAGGAGGATACTTGGGTGTATCCTTTGAACTTGGGAGTCCAACAGACAGGTGGAGGGTTCTTACTGCTGTTAGTTTTCTTACACGTAGTATAACTCCCATAGTTTAGTTGACCTCGACGATTGATGGTTCATCAGGCGGTACCTCCCAGAAGTAAAACAGGTTATCCTTTTTGTATCTTTGTACTAGGTATATCCTTTTGACATTCTGATAATGAAGTCCATCCTGGGTAATCTGACAGGAGTCAGAATATCAAACGATGAGTGTCAATCATCTTCAAATGTGTCTTTCGCTGGCTATGGCAGCTAAGGATTGCCGCAGTCAACATTGATGTATTTCTAGATCCAGACTATGGTTTGGACAGGTGGCCATTTATCACCTTCTGACTGTTGACCCAGGATCCAGTTTCACTGATATAGTCCCACCAAATTCAACCACCACTTGCTTCTCTTCTATAGAAAAGGGATGACAAAGAATACAACACGAGCATTAACCTACTGTGATGTGTTCACAACACAATTACAAACAAAAAGGGGAAAGAGATAGGAGTGGGTTTCCCAAGTCCCCTGTCCCTCGTTGCTTGTTGTAGAGCTTTTCTAGCTCTGACAGTGAGTGAGATATCTTTTCACTCTATGTTTCTTCTTTTGTTACTGGGACTATTAGATGAGCGAAGCCCTCCTTTTTATCCAACACTTTGCTAGTGTATTTGTCATACCTTGAGGAGAATAGACAAGAAATAGGCTCTTTTGTTTTCGATTCCTCGTCTCCATTCCTACGCTATAATCAGCATTAGGCCAAGGCTAATGACCATACGGTTCACCTTTTCTTGTGTACTGACATGCACAAGGATTCTTACATCAACATCCTCTAATCCCCAGGGTAACATTAAAATGCATATTCCCACAGTAAGGAGTAACAATCGGAACAGAGAAAAAAATCTCATAATCAGAGAAAACATACATGTACATTTCTCTGATATTAAGTACATGATAATCATACACAATAATTAATCATACTGATGATGCAAGGAGCCTATGTTTTTGGATTTCCTCAGGGGTTAATCCATAAACTAAAACAAACTATTTTCCCCCACTGTTTACCACAGTATGAGGTTAGTGACCGCTGGGATATATTTTGCCAATTACTGCTATTATTCAGAGTGTATGTATTAGAATAACTTATGCCGCATGGTCCAGTCTTCTGAATATTTCAAGCAATTTATTCACATCAATCTTCGCTTCTGTTCCTACTACAGTGAGGTGGTGCGGATTGAAGGCACATCCTATCCGAACATTCAGTTATATCAAGCGTTTGTTTTCTTTGTTCTTGAATTTATATTCTCAAACATGGCAATTCCCTAGCACTATTTTATGAAATGATTATATGTTCATCACTCATGCTGAGTGGTTACTAATCTGTTAACAAAAGGATTGTACTAAAATTTAGCACTATAGTTCCAAGTTACAGATTAGAATGTGGCAAAGCATTTTATCCCCTAACTAAGAGTCAGGAATATGCGTAATCATTTGTATGTCCCCGCATGGATAACAATTCGTTTGAAAATGTTCTTTAGAGTTCAATCTCTATAGTACATAGATTATTTGCAGATTTCTAAGCATAGATAGTGAGATATAGTTCACCATACATAGAAGTTATTTTTCATAGGACTATGAAATTGGCAGAAACCAGTTTTCTTCTTTGAAGTATGAATCAGGAGTCTGTTCCTAAATTGAGAAGAGTTTCTGAATGTGTTTCTGACATGAGAGTTGATACTCTACAGTACACATAATATTTATAGGTTATAAGCACTATTAGTTAGATATAAGTTCATAATGCCTATAAAATTTTAAGGGACTCAATAGACGGATGTTAGTAGAGACGTTTTTGTATACCACATATATGTACATGTTACATTTAGTGGAGGACATACCTTTTTGTGCGTGGTAGAAGCGATGTGGTCCAGGTTTAAATGACTGACTTGTTAATTTTTGTAAAAGAAAGAAAAACTAGTTTTAGTAACCAGAGATAAATCACATAGAATGCACTGTCTACCAACAAAGATTACCTGGAATGCCACCCACCACGATCCGACGCTCTCTCTCTCTCTCTCTCTCTCTCTCTCTCTCTCTCTCTCTCTCTCACACACACACACACACACAAACACATACCGCGCACACCCTTGACATCAAAAGGGACAGGGAGTAGCTGTATTTTCTATGCTTTATGTCAACAGTGGTAGCTGATTATAAGGATGATGATGATGATGATGACGTTGTGACAGCAAACACGAAAGATGATGATGATGATTAGTGAGGTAATGTACTGCACAGCGGCAACCGATTTGGCCGCAGGGCGCCTGACACGTGTGCCGGTCGTTCAGACAGCACTAGGCAATCTTATCAAGAATTTACAACACAAAAAAATTTTCGGGTTGAATGTGATGTCGTGTAAGTGTATTGACGCATTACCGTCCTTTAAGCGATATGTATTAGACCTAACGGCGACATCATGTATTAGATAGACGAGCCATGAACGCCCACGCTGACCGATATGGCACATGATCATGGTGGTGATGGAACAAGATGATGATGATTACTGAGGTAATGTACTGCACAGCGGCAACCGATTTGGCAGCAGGGCGCCTGACACGAATGCCGGTCGTTCAGACAACACTAGGCAATCTTATCAAGAATTTACAAGCAGAAAAAGAATGTTGGGGTTGACTGCGATGCCCTGTAAATGTATTGACGCTTTACCGTCCTTTAAATGCTATGCAGTAGACCTAACGGCGACATCATGTATTAGATAGACGAGCCATGAACGCCCACGCTTACCGATATGGTACATGATGCTGTTGATGTTGGTGATTCAGCTTTCATATGCGGTGTCTGCGAAGAATTCTTGTTATTAAGTGGTAAGACAAAATCACAAATAATGAAGTATTGGAAAGTTCAGGTTGTGTGACAGTTTATTCCATGTTCAGTCTTCGTAGACTTAGATGGATAGGACATCTTAGGAGGATGGATGATGGTAGAATACCAAAGGACATCTGTTTTGGTGAATTACAGATGGGTAAGAGATCTCAGGGTCGGCCTCTACTACGATACAAAGATGTGTGTAAGCGGGACATGATTGATACGGGCATTGATAATGCACATTGGGAGCAAGCCGCCGCTGAACGTGTTGCATGGAGGGCAAACATCAGAAATGGAATAAAGACAAAGGAGAAAATTATTGCAGATAAGTCACACACCGAGCGTTTGAGACGTAAGATGGTGCATGATGGTGGAAATAACCATGTGTTCACATGCACCCACTGTGACTGGACATTTACAGCGCAAATTGGCCTTATCAGTCACATTCGCTACCGCCATAGATAAAAGTTATTATGCCTTTTAAAGTAGAAACTATCGTCTGTCAAGACGGCAAGGTCTCAATGAATGTTGGTGATGGCACAAGATGATGTTGATACGTCTACTTGACTCCGCCAAGTGGTACAGTTCTAGCATAGCGGATCGGTACGCCAAAGAGAAAGAATGTATTGACCACGATCGCCAGGACACATGATGATGACTCGCTGTTAGTCGCTTATATGCGGTGTATATACGCTATTTGGAGGGCTAGTTTACCAACATAGATTTGGTCGTGTATTTAGTTTCTGTATAGTTTCAAGCAGAAGAAAAAAAAACATAACTTGTGCTTTTTTTTAAAAATGTGTATTTCTTCTGGGAAATAAGCACACAATTTCTAACTGTAACATTCTTAGCCAAACTTCAGTACATTTGCTTGACCACAGCGATATATAACTGCCCAGCGGAGAGCTATAATTTGATTAGCGGACAGCAGGGCGATCCTGTGCAGAGCAACGTAGATTCTACCTGAGACTGCACGGTATTAAATTACCAGGAGAAAGGCTCCGAGCTGTGTGTTTATCTATAATTACAACCAGAGCTGGCCAGCTCGCGTTTTGTACGGAGGCATAGAACACAGCGGTTCTAAAGATTTAGGAATGGGTGTCAGAGTCTTGCGTAACACAAGACAAGTAGCTCGTTTTCTGGCAAGTGTGAAGTAATATCAAACTATCAAATCACACGAAGTGAATATCCGAAAGTATTATTCACACGTTTTATTGACGCGCTGCATTAATTATCGCACAAACATCGCGCACTGACAATCTATAGCAATCATTTCAACATGAACAAGATCACTACAATACATAATAATACATGCAAGCAATAAACATCTCACTTACAGTTAAACTATACAAGCATTCGACTCAGTCTTCCACTGACGTACAGGCTAGCTCTCAAGGCAGATTCAAACTCAACTCGCATTCCCTTGCGACCTGTCCGTTCAACGATCTAAGCCCGTCTGCCAGTTCTGGCGTCCTACACGCTTACACGCACACGTCAGCTGGTGTCCCCTGCACGGTTCACGGGGTGAACTCAATTGCTGTGCGTGGCTACCTATCCGGGCGTCGGTAACGACGCCGCGTTCTCTCTGCCGTGTTTAACATTACTCAGGGTTGCGTGTTGTTATGTTGTCTGGCGTTGGTACAGACAACGCGTCGCAACCTCGGATGTGAGACCTTGACAATGTATTTATAATTTAGTTGGTTTTATATATAAGAATATAAAATATATTTATTTATTTTATAAAGTTTATGTAGGTTGTCCCAGTGGGTAAGCCATGTAAGTAGTTGCCTGGATGACTTGGCCACGTGGCATATGACGCCTGTGGTGATCGAGTGAGTCTGACGGCAACATGTTGGACGGGACAAATTAATAATTATGATACCCACCTCTTCTTTTCTGTCTTTCCGGCGGGGTATAAACTTCTCGAGATTGATTCTCTTCTGTGTTCAGCAATAGGAAGAGACTTAGCCATTGCGTATGGCTGTTTTATAGCGACAAGTCACGTGACAGAGTATAGCTATAGCCATAACCAGTTTAAACCGGTCTATTGCTACATAGAGAACTGCTGACATGGCAATTTTACTATTAAGACATAGCGTGTTCAGACATGTTTTCAGCGCTGACTAACGGTTGACCGGTCACGGACAGGGCAGATAACTATGATGTCAAGTTCGGGCACAACGGTTCTAAAGTTACTGAGGCGTGTGCGAAGTCCACCGACAACGAGAGAGAGAGAGAGAGAGAGAGAGAGAGAGAGAGAGAGAGAGAGAGAGAGAGAGAGAGAGAGCAATATAGTGAAGTAATGAAAGATGGAAAGAAATTAAGAAATAAAGAAAATAATCAGATAAAGAATGAAAGACAAAAATAAAGAAAAGAGAGAAAATAAAGAAAATAAAGAAATAATGAAATAAACAAGGCCTCTTGGTATATTTTAAGAATCCTTGACAGCAAATAAACTTTGGACTTTTCATCACTCGACTATAAATCACATATTTGAAATTTGGATGACCTCTACCTGTTGTAGCATTTGCTACAATGCAATGAAGGGGGGCAGCCTATTCATTTTATTAAGGGGATATAACTGTGGAGTTTAATTTTATTACATATTTTTACGATTATCTTAGCAGGGTATGTCTTATATAATATGAGTATAATAGTTTTATATTCACATTAATAATCTACGCTATACATACAAGAAATTTTGCCGTTTATTATTTTATTGTGCTTAATTTTTTAATAATAATGTATGCCTGTCTAGTATATTTTTTAAACCAGATGTTCACCACTCGCTTAAAGTTGATACATGGGTATGGACTTCTGCCGAATTAGCTATCAGCGTGCAAAAGTTTAGTCATGCAATCCAAGTCTGGATACTCGAGTTATCTCGAGTGAAGGTCCAAATCATTTTTCCAATCTGTCATATTGACATCGATCTCCTCATCGATGGGTTCGATATCTACATGACTGGGGTTCGATCACACCACGTGATCAGTCACCCACGCAGTAACTCGCGTGACGACGTCCGGTTCGGTTCTCCCCGGTTCGCGCCGACATCCGGTTCGCGTAACGACGTCCGGATCGCCCGCCCGCCCACGCCCGGGAGACACCGGTAGTGACAACAGGAAGTAGTCAATAGGCAGTAGTCATCAGGACTACTGGAAGTGACCCAAGATAATACCCGCCAAAATGTCAAAAATGTGGTCCGTTATTCAGGGGGTTTACCTGGTTTCTGTTAGCGCCGAACGTTGGGCGGCGCTTACCAAACCCGACACCCCACATTGTGCCAACGGCTTCGGGCGGAAGAGCGCAATTGGGAGGGTACAAGCCTTACCCTGGTGCGAGGAAATGCAAGCTAAAGACAAAATTGTCATGGCAGGGCAGACCAGGCCCTAAGCCTTGGTTGGCGACTGGTCTAGGATCGAAGCTCCGACAGGCGGACAGTTAGAGCATTGCTTTGCTGATCCGGCAGCTTCTGCAGCTTGTCTTGTTCCAGATGTAGGGGTGTTACCTTTCCTCTGGAGTGAACTAGGCAGGCCGAGAGAGGGATCATGCTGCATGGGCAACACATGATCTCTATATTTTAGCCCAGGCTTTGTGCTATGGAGAGGCAATAACTCCATCCCTGGTCTTAACTGGTCTCGGAATCAAAGCGAGAGGCAACTGTTACGGGTTATAAGTCCTTGTCAGTTGGCGTAGACATGGGGCGCCACGCGTTGCCTCTGACGGTGGGAGACACCTATAGGTGTCACTGATCAGCTACCGCCCGCCTCAAGCTGGGCAGCCCCCAGCCAATTGGGTGCTGATCCGCCACAGCCTGCATGCTTCAATGGGTGCTTGGGGCTAGGACAAAATCTGAATCGCAGGCTGTAAAACCAATGCACCAGGTACAAACAAAAATAAAAATAGAAACCTCAAGCTACGGCTTGCAACCTGGAACGTGAGAACCATGTGTCCAGGATTTTCCACTGACTTGACCAATATTGACGATGTGAGAAAAACGGCTGTGATTGATGCCGAACTCAATCGTCTTAACATTGATATTGCTGGCCTGCAGGAGACTCGCCTCGCTGAGGAAGGGTCACTCAGGGAAAACAACTACACCTTTTTCTGGAAGGGTAGAGGGCAGGCAGAAAAAAGGCAACACGGTGTGGGCTTTGCAGTGAAGAATTCGCTACTGGGAATGATTGAAATTCCAGCAGGAGGAAATGAAAGACTATTATCCCTGCGCTTGGCAACCTCTTGTGGGTTTGCCACCATTATTACTGCATATGCACCGACACTCGATTCCTCTGATGATGTGAAGGATTTGTTCTATGAGGAGTTAGACTCCGTGATCAAGGCAGTTCCAAAATCTGACTACATTTATATGCTCGGTGATTTCAATGCTCGTGTGGGCAAGGACTCGAGTTCATGGCCAGTGTCCCTTGGAAAATACAACATCGGTCGCATGAATGAAAATGGGCAAAGGCTGCTGGAGCATTGCACCAGTAATGACCTATGTATTACAAACTCTTTTTTTAAAACAAAAGAGATGCATAAGGTCACATGGAAACATCCAAGATCCGGCCATTGGCACCAGCTGGACTTCATCATCACACGGAGACAACATCTGAACCATATATCATTGACTCGTAGTTACCACAGTGCTGACTGTGATACAGATCATTCTTTGGTTGTTGCAAGAGTTAGACTGAGACCAAAGAGAATCTACACAGCTAAACACAAATCTAGCCCCAGGATTAATATTATTAACACTCATGATCCTGAAAAGTGCTTTCAGTTTCAACAGCAACTTGAAGACGCTTTCACTGATACACCAGAAAATTGTACAGTAAATGAAAAGTGGGGTCAAATTAAGGAAACTCTTTATAAAACTGCCGTAGGGGTTTACGGCACTGTGGATCATAAGAGGCAGGACTGGTTTGCGGCCAACAGCGAGACTCTGCAGCCCTTGATTGATAAGAAGAAGACAGCTCTCTTAAGAAACAAGGAAAGACCAACGCGTAACACTCTGAGTGAGCTAAGACAAGCTAGGAAGGATGTGCAAAAGGCTGCCAGGCAGTGTGCAAATGATTATTGGATCAAGTTATGTGAGTCCATTCAAATCGCAAGTGATAAGGGAGACATAAGAAGCATGTATGAAGGAATAAAGAAAGCCTGTGGTCCAGTAATCAAAAGAAGTGCACCGCTGAAAACCTTGACTGGAGAAGTCATCACTGATAAGAAACAGCAGATGGACAGATGGGTAGAGCACTATTTGGAGCTTTACTCAAGTGAGACCAAACTAGCGGATGATGCCCTTAACGCCATAGAGGCTCTACCAATTCTTGACCACCTGGACACACTTCCCACCATAACAGAAGTTAAGTGTGCTATAAATGAACTTGCATCTGGCAAGGCTCCAGGTAAGGATGGGATTCCAATAGAGGTTATCAGGAGTGGGCAAGACACACTCACTCTACAGATCCACCAGCTAATAGAGCTATGCTGGCGTGAAGGACAAGTCCCACAGGATTTCAAAGATTCAAACATCATAACGCTGTACAAGAACAAGGGTGATCGGAGCGACTGTAACAACTATAGGGGTATCTCACTTCTGTGTATTGTTGGAAAAGTATTTGCCAGAATTGTTCTGCGCAGACTTCAAGTTCTAGGAGATCAAGTCTACCCCGAATCACAGTGTGGCTTTCGACAGAACCGGTCTACCACTGATATGATATTCTCATTGCGACAAATGCAAGAAAAATGCAGTGAACAGAATCAACCACTGTTTATTGCCTTCATCGACCTCACAAAGGCATTTGATTTGGTCAGTCGTGAGGGTCTGTTCAAGGCACTAAAGAAGATTGGCTGCCCACCAACTCTTCTGTCCATTGTGGAATCGTTCCACACAGGCATGAAAGGTATAATCAAGTTTGATGGTGCAACTTCTGAAGAATTTGAAATCAAGAGTGGAGTTAAGCAAGGTTGTGTACTAGCTCCCACCCTCTTTGGAATATACTTTTCACTTCTACTGAAATATGCATTTCGTGATCAGGATGGTGGTATATACATTCACTCACGCTCAGATGGCGGCCTCTACAATGCTCAGAGATTGAAGGCTAAGACCAAAATTAGGAGGGTACTGATCAGAGAGTTGCTTTTTGCAGATGATGCTGCAGTTACGACCCACTCTGAGGAAGAATTGCAATGTCTACTATCTGCATTCTCCAATGCTTGTTCTGAATTTGGTTTAACAATTAGCAAAAAGAAGACACAGATTATGTCACAAGGTGCACATGGGGTACCATCAATCTTTATTGACGACGCCGAACTAGAGATAGTAGACCATTTTACATATCTAGGATCAGTGGTAAATAGCAAATTATCCCTAGATCAGGAAATCAACATCCGGATTGGTAAGGCAGCAACAACAATGAACAGGTTAAGAAAAAGAGTCTGGGAGAACAGGAAGCTTACTGCCAAAACAAAAGTCCTTGTCTATCAAGCCTGTGTCCTTAGTACTCTTCTCTATGGCAGTGAAACCTGGACAACTTACTCACACCAAGAGAACAATTTAAACAGCTTTCATATGCGGTGTCTGCGAAGAATTCTTGGTATTAAGTGGCAAGACAAAATCACAAATACTGAAGTATTGGAAAGATCAGGTTGTGTGACAGTTTATTCCATGCTCAGTCTTCGTAGACTTAGATGGATAGGACATCTTAGGAGGATGGATGATGGTAGAATACCAAATGATATCTTTTTTGGTGAATTACAGATGGGTAAGAGATCTCAGGGTCGGCCTCTACTACGATACAAAGATGTGTGTAAGCGGGACATGATTGATACAGGCATTGATAATGCACATTGGGAGCAAGTCGCCGCTGAACGTGTTGCATGGAGGGCAAATATCAGAAATGGAATAAAGTCAAAGGAGAAAATAATTGCAGAAAAGTCACACACCAAGCGTTTGAGACGTAAGATGGTGCATGATGGTGGAAATGACCATGTGTTCACATGCACCCACTGTGAAAGGACATTTACAGCGCAAATTGGCCTTATCAGTCACACTCGCTACCGCCATAGTTAAAAGTTATTATGCCTTTTTAGAGCACAAACTATCGTCTGTCAAGACGGCAAGGTGCCAATGAAAATATTCAGGGGGTCCGGTAGGACGCGGTATAACATTCATATAAGGAAATACGACTTCCGGACCCCCGCCACGGACCCCATTTCATCATCTATTTGCGTCTCTCTTACTGTCGTGATGTATTGATTACAAAACAAAAACAATTTTATAAAATTATTGATTTACTAGGAGATTGATTGACTAGAGACGCCGGTAATACATCATCGACCCGCCAATATCTACCTATCATCATCATCATCATCATCATCCTGTGACTTGCCTCTGCAGAATTTTGCCATCATATAAGTCTTTCAAAATGCTTCATAATATCAGATCTATCACGTGGCACTTAGCTTATGACGGCATTGCTTGGTATAGCTCGCGATTTATGGAAATAATACACCAACTGTTTAAAGTCATTTAATAAATGATAATAATCATTAATAAACAACCAAATATAAATGTTTTATTAAATAACTCAATATGCCTCTATGAATAAGTATAACAATCTATGATGTCAAAATATATATCATGAAAGTAATGATACAGATTACTATAAATGTTTTACAATAAGCAAAGAAGCGCAATACATTTTATGTAGCCAACTCCTGAATAGACTGTGTAGCGAATAAACAAAATAACAGTAAATGTGTAAGCAGTTGTAGCGAACAATGACTGCAGAGCACACCAATCATATGAAGTGGACAAAAACAAAATACATAAGGATGCACAATGCACTTAACAAAGGTGTAGGTCACAAACACACACACACGCGCGCGCGCGCGCACGCGCACGCACTCACGTACGCTCGCTCGCTCGCACGCACGCACACACACTCACACACACACACACACACACACACACACACACATATATATATATATATATATATATATATATATATATATATATATATATACATATATATATATTGAACAGATATATGAGAAAGAGGGCGGGGCAGAGAGAGAGAGAGACATAGTCATGAAGAGACAGAGAGAGATAGAGAGAGGAAGAGACCGAGAGATAGCGATAGAGAGACAGAGTGATAGAGAGAGACGGGGGGGGGGAGAGATGAAGCGATAGAGAGGTAGAGAGACGGAGAATGATAGAGAGAGAGAGAGAGAGAGAGAGACAGAGAGACAGAGAAAAAGAGAGACGAAGAGACAGAGAGTGATACAGACTGACAGAGAGAGAGACGAAGAGACAGAGATAGAGAGAAATAATGTAATAGATAGTGATAGACAGACAGACAGACAGACAGACATAGATAGATAGATAGATAGATAGATAGATAGATAGATAGATAGATAGATAGATAGATAGATAAATAAATAGATAGATAGATAGACAGACAGATAGATAGATAGATAGATAGATAGATAGATAGATAGATAGATAAATAAATAGATAGATAGATAGATAGAGAGTGAGAGAGAGAGAAAGAGAGAGAGAGAGTGAGAGAGAGAGAGAGAGAGAGAGAGAGAGAGAGAGAGAGAGAGAGAGAGAGAGAGAGAGAGAGAGAGAGAGAGAGAACAAGCAAATTCTAATATTGTACTTGTTGAGACATATTTCGTCTCCTGCTGAAGTAAAAAAAAAGTTCGATGCGTATCCTTTACACGATATTGCAGTAAACCCCAGCATTGTTTGACTGTTAGTGATTCCTGGGCAAGTTTACGCTAAAGCTCAGTGCCAAAACACATTTCGCTTGCTTTCAGGCCCACAGATCATATGTTCAAATCCCCGTCAAGGAGGGAATTAAAAAAATTAACCTAGGCTGCCAGGTCTACCCACCATACAATGGGTAGCAGGAAATATTGTGGGAAGTAAAGGCGGTCTTCGTAATATTGATCATGTCACTGATAAAGCATCGATTCACCACCACCACCACCACCACCACCACCACCACCACCACCACCACCACCACCACCACCACCACCATCATCATCAAGTGCCCTGCCAGCTGGCGTAGGTGTTCATGGCTCTCCACATAACTCGGTGTTTGGTATGCTTACATTCAGTGATAATGACTTATTGCATAAGTTACTCTTCATTTTCTGAAATGTCGCTTTTTTATTGCCATATTCTGGTCTTAATCTCTGATGTAAATCTTCCATCTGATGTTATTAAATGACCCTAGGTATTTAAAATTATCCACTTGTTTAAGAATTTTCCCTTCTATTTCTATTTCACATTTTGGTGTCACCGTTTTCTTTGATATCACCATTGTTACTGTTTTCTTGATGTTCAAGGAGAGTCCTTTCGTTGTACCATCTGTTACTACAATGTCCAACAATGGTTGTAGGTTTGTTGCCATTATCCGCCACCAATACCTACTGTGTCATCTGCATAGCGTATTTTATTTATATTATAACCTCCGATTAGTATTCCTGGCTTCTCTTTAATTAATCTCTCTCATTATTACATCGCTATATAGCGAGAATAGAACTGGTGACAAAACACACCCCTGTCGCACTCCTAGCTTTATCTGTTCGTAACTGCCCTCTTTATTTCCCATTTTATTTGCTGCTACTTGGTTCAAGTAAATATTCTTTATTATTCTTAAATCTTTCCGACCAATGATGATATCTTCCAACATTTTAATAAGTTCATCACGTTTTACTTTATCAAATGCCTTAGTATAATCTATGAAGCACAAATATATATCTTTCTGTCTCTCTATTTAACTTTTTATTAGTGTCCGTAATGTATAGATTGCATTGTTTGTACCCTTTCCTTCCACAAATCCACACTGTTCTTCACTTCTTTCCAAATTTATTTTCTTTCTTGTTCTTCTCATTGTAATTCTCAGTAGACATCATACCAACAAGAAGTGACATGGTTTATGAGGCTAATTGTATGAAAATCTTCGCCTTCAATTGCTTCTGGTCTTGTTGTTATAGCTAAAAATACAGATCTCAGTATATCGCTCGGTAAATATCCACTGCTGTAAAGTAGCCTTTAGCAAGATGAAAAACATACTGACCAATAAAAAGATGTCAATTGAAACGAGAAAAAAGAGTGTTGAGATGCTACATAGAACCTGTACTTTTATATGGATGTAAAGCTTGGACAATGAGCAGTCAGGCTGAAAAACATCTGATGGCTGTAGAAATGTGGTTTCTGAGAATAATGCAAAGAATACCATGGTCAGCCAGAAAGACCAATGAACAAGTCCTTCAAGAAACAAATGAAGATCGTAAACTGATTAGAGACATTAGACGTAGACAGTCACAATCGTTTGGGCATGTTATGAGAAGAAATGATTTGGAAAACTTGGTGACAACTGGTAAGATCGAGGGGAACAGACCAAGGGGAAGACCTAGAAGCAAGTACCTGGATGGCTTGGCCTTGTGGCATGGTTGAGACAGAAATACGGAGCTGATCCACGACTCTGGTGATCGAGTGAGATGGCAGAACATGACCGCCCACTCTTACCGGCATGGCACATGATGGATGGATGGATGTAAATATCATTCAACATTTGGGTTAATTTTTCTACTCCAAATTCTCCCAATACTTCTAATTCTTCTATTGTGATTTCATATGTCCCAGCTATTTTTCCTTTCTTCATATGTGCCGAATAGTCTATAATAACATGGAGCTAGCGCCACTCACTCATGGCACCCCAAGGCGTAAAGAATGACCTTTTACTTCAGGAAAACAGATATCAGTATCTAGACTACAATGAAAATATGTGACATCTGCTAGCTTTCAGAACACAGTTAAATATCAGGTGACATATCTAAGTCTCCAGATCTCATTAAAAATATCTGTGATGTTACATATCCCTCCGTCCCCACACTTTTCTTCAACAACGCGCAACCATGGCCAAAACGGATCACAGTAGAAAATATTGTCACCATTGACACGTCTAAGAATAGCACAGAAGCTCCTAGAAGGAATGTAACACCGCGTCGGGTCACAAATGGAGAAAAATCATTGGTTGACTGTGACGTAGTTGGCGTCTCTTCACCTAAATCGATAACAACTGAAATCTTAGGTTTCATTTTCCTTTGGCCTTTCTGAAGACAGACACCGTGCAGGATTTCTTCTGTCTCTTGTCATTGTACCCTTTCGTACAACATTTCTAGGTTATGCTCAATCTAACTGTGCATTCTCGGGATCCAATTTGAGTTTATCATTTCAAACATTTTTGACGATCAATCAATCAATCATGTGCCATGCCGGAAAGCGTGGGCGGTCATGATTCGCCATTTTGACGATACTGAGGAGAATATTGTAAAACAGGTATCGTGTAATTTTATGTGAAAATGTGTGTATTGTAATAATGTTGTTTCATTGAAAATTACAAACTGAATTATTCGCTCGCTGAAAATAGGCTTTTGCTGAATTACCATGCTAAGTCAACTGGTATCTTGCCATGCTCAAAATCTAATCTCTTATGAAGCAAGTTTATTCTGCAATAAATGCAACACATTGAACTTTATTCCTTGTGCTTAAGGGATTTGCTAAAAAGTGCTCATCATTGGCTGTGAACACCATGTTCTTGATACATGCACTTCATAAGGAGGCTTTTTCATGCTGTAGAGACTGCTCTTCTAAGTTGCTATCTTGAACTTATGTGAACTTTGTTCAATATTCAATGGAATATTCAACTTCATACATCTTTTCTTAATTATGTTCTGGGAATTTTAGAGGGCGTGACATATTCTTTTGCTGAAGATAATTGCTCATGTGAAAAGAAACAATAGTTAGATGGTGCGTATTTTGCAGGTCGTTGCACTCAAGGCCAGCATGATTTCAGTGCTGCAAATAGCTTGGCGGAATTTTGCGTTCAGTGCTATGCCAATTTTTGAGTGAAGATAACTGTCATAAGACAGTTTTACTGGGTTTATGATGCAACTATGTGCATGTGAAAGGGACAGAAGTTCGAGTTTATGTCTTTAACCCCAACTCAATGGTGTTAGGCTGTAAAGGCAAAATCACGCTCAGTGTGTTCGAACCTTTGTTGAAATTATGAGATATCTATCTGATGCCTCTCTCAATAATTCTTATTATCATAATTTGGTGAGGAGATTGATGTGTTATTTCTGTTTCATGTCTCACTTGTGAATGTTGAGTTGTTAGTAAATTTTGGGAAGTTACAGACATGACGGGAGATGAGGAGAGTGAATAAGAAGTTTGCTTTCCTATTACGTCATTTACCGTATCATTGACGTTCTGACCTGGCCTGATGATCGTATCTTACAGTGACGAGTCTTATTCTGACGTCATTATTTCCGTATGAAGGTTCGTCTCAACACGATGATATTTCAGTTGCCATTTATGTCTTTATCTCTACCAGATGTCATTGTATCTTCTTGCCATTTTGTTTTATCCTTGACATCATACCAACAAGAAGACGGGAAGGTTAACCCGGTCAAGAAATGCCCACAGAAGTCGGATGTGTCGGCCTAACGGCGCAAGAACGCAGCTCTGCTGTAAACAGGCACAACGCAATCACGCCCGAAAAAAGAAACTCCGGATGAACGCAGAAGAAGAAGATACCAACAAGAAGTGACATCACAACAGACATCACAACAAATGTTTATTACAACAAATGTTTTTCTCAGTAGATATATGTCACAACATATATTTACCATAATTGAAATTTTTCTCAACAGATGTTGTTACAGCTGATGTTTATCTCAACTAATGTTTGTCTCAACAGATGGTTGTCTCAAATGATGTTTGTCTGAACTAATGTTTGTCTCAACAGATGGTTGTCTCAACTGATGTTTGAACTAATGTTTGTCTCAACAGATGGTTGTCTCAACTGATGTTTGTCTCAACTTATGTTTGTCTCAACAGATGGTTGTCTCAACTGATGTTTGTCTCAACAGATGTTTGTCTCAACATGTATTTGTCACAACAGATTTTGTCATAGCTAATGTTTATCTCAACAGATGTTTGCTACAACAGATGATTTTCACAACAGAGATGTTTATCTCCACAGGATGCAGTTTGTCTTATTGTGGTACATTTATATCATCCTGATGCCTTATTTTCGATTAACATCGTTATAACATCCTAATGTTTTGTTCCAGCATATGTATCTTTGTTTTGTATGATAACATCACATATCACTATAACTTTTAAGTATATTTTTCAAGAATATAGCGGTTGATTTTTGTTTCACATTACTAGAGAGCTATATGAATGTTTGGCTACTTGTTTCATCCTCATCCAACCACTTGGCGCTGGTTCGAATACAGAAAGCGGTGGTACCCTGAGCATCCAGTATGGAACAGGGGTTTGTGTGCTTTTTTTCATCGTGACTGATGATCCAGAGGCCGCTTCGCACAGCTGAAGTAGAGATCCTCGCGAGTTTATCAACCTCCAAGCCTCAGCCATGTCAGATGAGTTCGGCCAGCCCAGCTAAGTAACTTTATTAAAATGTACTTCATGCCACACACCTATCCTTTATGAAAGACTGGCGAAGAGACCTTATTAGTATTAGAAACCCTGTGTGGAGGATCAACAGTTTGCTTAAGACATTGTGAACTCATTATTCTAAGTTAATATGAACGCAACGTGACTTTTATTATTTTCAACAATTCTTGTGGGGATATATATATATAATATATATATATATATATATATATATATATATATATATATATATATATATATATATATATATATATATATATATATATATATATATATATATTTCATCCATAAAAGATTCTTGAGCTTCATGCACCACCAGAATGATAATTCAATACATTTATAGAAATAACTACTAGTCAATTCAATTGTTGATGATGTTCAGCATTTGTTGGTTGTTACTGTTTGTTACAACATACACTTGGTGAATAATTATTTATGGGAGTCCCCAGGGGCTAGGTGATTTCTCAGGTAAAACTTCAATTATAGAGTCGAGCTTACTCCTTTTTGCCCGGTAACTACCTAGGTCTCCACACGCCTGGTAATAGGAAAGCCACATTTCGGTACTTTTGCTTTCTTTCACCCCAAACAAAAGGGAATCCCAGGGTATGACGTCACATCCAGGAGTTCCCTGTGTTGCGCCGAACATTCAGGGGATTTCCGTGGGTTGCGCCGTAGCTCGGTGCGCAATTCTATGCGGCGGCGGTGGTGCGCTATTCTTTCACTCTCCGGTTAGGGTTAGGGGGTAGGGTTAGGATTAGGATTAGGGTTAGGGTTAGTGTGTGTACCCTACCCCTAACCCTAATCCTAACCCTACCCCCTAACCATAACCGGAAAGTGATTGCAGGACCGATGCAAATGAGGATCGAAGGGAGACAGAAACGGTTGCCACAGCCCAAAGAAACAACACTGTGGTGTGGGGCAATTGAAACGCACTGACACGCACTCCACCCGAACACAGAGGAGATCACCGTCGGCGCTAAATATAGCTGGTGACTCTAAATATAGCTGGCAAAGTTTGTTTGGGGTGAAAGAAAGCAAAAGTACCCAAATTTCTAACCATACAATTTTGATAGAGTGGGAATATGTTCCTTGATTATGTTCACTCAACTCTTGGGTGTTCGTGAGCCATTTTCTGGCCTTTCATATACAGGTGGATTTTGTCTTGTTTGCATTTAACCCGGCCTCCTAGATCGACTTTAATTTTATTCGTCACGCCACAATATCATACTTCACATCTTCAGGTCACAGTAAAATATCATGAATATTTACTTCACACGACAGTACCCAATAAATACAAATCTTAAAATATA
Organism: Cepaea hortensis; assembly: GCA_963921405.1. NCBI lineage: Eukaryota > Metazoa > Mollusca > Gastropoda > Stylommatophora > Helicidae > Cepaea > Cepaea hortensis. Next base: position 53,679,221 of record OY992883.1, on the reverse strand, counting down.
TACATGAACTGTTGAGAAGCAGTTTCCAACTATGATGTGACAGTGCCATGACATTTTGTAGGTCTGAGAGCTGGGAGGGATAGGGTTAAATCTTTCCCCCTCTTTGGCAAGCGATGAGCACAGGCGCCCGGCCGCCTTATGATATTACTGGCGCAGTTCGCCGTGTGCCCGCTAACTATAACACATCTAAGTACCACCTGAACATAACACTTGGACTTCAGATAGACTTGATGAGCATTTATGGTGAACCTAGAGATATGTAATCAATACCTGACATCATTGTTGCTTGTGTTTCTTGCGGTAAGTTCTAGTTTATTCAATTTAGCCAGGAACCTCTGACGAGGAGGCCACAGTTATCTTAGCAGTTACCTCTGAAGTCTGTGTAGGTTTGCTTGATGGCGAGGGACACGGTTAATAGGGAAAGCTAATCCACAGGCAAAATTCAGTCCAGTACTACTGTAAGTAGTGTGTATGGACTACGCTTGAGTTCAAAGCGAGCGAGCGCCAAAAAAAAAATATTAGCAGTTAAGCCATGAACTTCTGAGGTGAAGGCCAAAGTCATCTTAGCAGTTTAGCCAGGAACATGTGACAGGGAAGCCACAGTCATCTTAGCAGTGTAGCCAGGAACCTCTGACGGGGAGGGAACAGTCATCCTAGCAGTTTAACCAGGAATCTCTGCCATAGTTATCGCAACAGTTTAGCCAGGAATCTCTGACTGGGAGGGAACAGTCATCCTAGCAGTTTAACCAGGAATCTCTGCCATAGTTATCGCAACAGTTTAGCCAGGAATTTCTGACTGGGAGGGAACAGTCATCCTAGCAGTTTAACCATGCATATGTGCCATAGTTATCTCAACAGTTTAGTCAACAACCTCTGCCATGGTTATCCTAGCAGTTTAGTCAACAACCTCTGCCATGGTTATCCCAACAGTTTAATCAACAACCTCTGCCATGGTTTTCCTAGCAGTTTAGTCAACAACCTCTGCCATGGTTATCCCAACAGTTTAGTCAACAACCTCTGCCATGGTTATCCCAACAGTTTAATCAACAACCTCTGCCATGGTTATCCCAACAGTTTAGTCAACAACCTCTGCCATGGTTATCCTAGCAGTTTAGTCAACAACCTCTGCCATGGTTATCCTAGCAGTTTAGTCAACAACCTCTGCCATGGTTATCCTAGCAGTTTAGTCAACAACCTCTGCCATGGTTATCCCAACAGTTTAGTCAACAACCTCTGCCATGGTTATCCTAGCAGTTTAGTCAACAACCTCTGCCATGGTTATCCCAACAGTTTAGTCAACAACCTCTGCCATGGTTATCCTAGCAGTTTAGTCAGCAACCTCTGCCATGGATATCCCAACAGTTTAGTCAGCAACCTCTGCCATGGTTATCCCAACAGTTTAGTCAGCAACCTCTGCCATGGTTACCCTAGCAGTTTAGTCAGCAACCTCTGCCATGGTTATCCCAACAGTTTAATCAACAACCTCTGCCATGGTTATCCCAACAGTTTAGTCAACAACCTCTGCCATGGTTATCCCAACAGTTTAGTCAACAACCTCTGCCATGGTTATCTCAACAGTTTAGTCAACAACCTCTGCCATGGTTATCCCAACAGTTTAATCAACAACCTCTGCCATGGTTATCCCAACAGTTTAATCAACAACCTCTGCCATGGTTATCCCAACAGTTTAATCAACAACCTCTGCCATGGTTATCCCAACAGTTTAGTCAACAACCTCTGCCATGGTTATCTCAACAGTTTAATCAACAACCTCTGCCATGGTTATCCCAACAGTTTAATCAACAACCTCTGCCATGGTTATCCCAACAGTTTAATCAACAACCTCTGCCATGGTTATCCCAACAGTTTAATCAACAACCTCTGCCATGGTTATCTCAACAGTTTAATCAACAACCTCTGCCATGGTTATCTCAACAGTTTAATCAACAACCTCTGCCATGGTTATCTCAACAGTTTAATCAACAACCTCTGCCATGGTTATCCCAACAGTTTAGTCAACAACCTCTGCCATGGTTATCCTAGCAGTTTAGTCAACAACCTCTGCCATGGTTATCCCAACAGTTTAGTCAACAACCTCTGCCATGGTTATCCTAGCAGTTTAGTCAACAACCTCTGCCATGGTTATCCTAGCAGTTTAGTCAACAACCTCTGCCATGGTTATCCCAACAGTTTAGTCAACAACCTCTGCCATGGTTATCCTAGGAGTTTAGTCAGCAACCTCTGCCATGGATATCCCAACAGTTTAGTCAGCAACCTCTGCCATGGTTATCCCAACAGTTTAGTCAGCAACCTCTGCCATGGTTACCCTAGCAGTTTAGTCAGCAACCTCTGCCATGGTTATCCCAACAGTTTAATCAACAACCTCTGCCATGGTTATCCCAACAGTTTAGTCAACAACCTCTGCCATGGTTATCCCAACAGTTTAATCAACAACCTCTGCCATGGTTATCCCAACAGTTTAATCAACAACCTCTGCCATGGTTATCTCAACAGTTTAATCAACAACCTCTGCCATGGTTATCCCAACAGTTTAATCAACAACCTCTGCCATGGTTATCTCAACAGTTTAATCAACAACCTCTGCCATGGTTATCTCAACAGTTTAGTCAACAACCTCTGCCATGGTTATCCCAACAGTTTAGTCAACAACCTCTGCCATGGTTATCTCAACAGTTTAATCAACAACCTCTGCCATGGTTATCTCAACAGTTTAGTCAACAACCTCTGCCATGGTTATCCCAACAGTTTAGTCAACAACCTCTGCCATGGTTATCCCAACAGTTTAGTCAACAACCTCTGCCATGGTTATCCCAACAGTTTAGTCAACAACCTCTGCCATGGTTATCCTAGCAGTTTAGTCAACAACCTCTGCCATGGTTATCCTAGCAGTTTAGTCAACAACCTCTGCCATGGTTATCCTAGCAGTTTAGTCAACAACCTCTGCCATGGTTATCCTAGCAGTTTAGTCAGCAACCTCTGCCATGGATATCCCAACAGTTTAGTCAGCAACCTCTGCCATGGATATCCCAACAGTTTAGTCAACAACCTCTGCCATGGTTATCCCAACAGTTTAATCAACAACCTCTGATGGGGAAGACAATGTCACAGCCATGTAAGCTAAGGACAATGTGTGAATGTGGACTATTCAAGATGACAAGACAAATCTTTACAACTTCATCATAATATGTGTGTCGAAATATGTGGACTATTGAAGATGACAAGACAAATCATTACAACTTCATCATAATATGTGTGTCGAAATATGTGGACTATTGAAGATGACAAGACAAATCATTACAACTTCATCATAACATGTGTGTCGAAATATGTGGACTATTGAAGATGACAAGACAAATCATTACAACTTCATCATAATATAATGTGTGTCGAAATAAACAGTTTAGCCTGAACAGAACAGTTTTCTGTCAATGTTTCTCTGTGTGTTGTTTCAATGAGTTCGCTAAAACAACATCACAACAGCTCTCATAGTTCCTCTCAGGCATCATCAGCCTCTCTGAGTCCAGCAGTCTCTCGATTTCTTCTTTCCGAGTTATTGCTCCAATATATCTATCTCTCTGAACTGTTGTAGAGAGAAAATCTAGTCTACGTGATCCATTCGTATTAAAATTATCATGGGACAATTTTTTATGACATAACAATACATTTCCCATCTGACATGTCTTCACCTGGCAGTGGTAGAGTGGTGTTCGTGTTCTAATAACACTAAGAGCCATGCCACAGTAGTGCAGCTATTGGTAGGGTCTCCCATGTCGGACAGGTCAAGGGTTAGGCACCAGATGAAGAGAGGCACAAACCTTCTGTCTTGTATGTAGACCCGGGACAGTCAAAGGCTAGGAAAAGCAGACCCGAAAAGAAGGCTTGTCTAAGTCAAATTTACTGAGCCACAGACTTGGTGAAACAATGCAGCTCAATTCACTTTATATTTACTGAGCCACAGGCTTGGTGAAACAATGCAGCTCAATTCACTTTATATTTACTGAGCCACAGGCTTGGTGAAACAATGCAGCTCAATTCACTTTATATTTACTGAGCCACAGGCTTGGTGAAACAATGCAGCTCAATTCACTTTATGAATTCAAAATACATTTAGCATATTTAAATAACAGAAAGAAGTATCCAATGAGATTATTGCAGTTAGCCGTTGTCAGCTTGGCTACTTCCGTCAAAGTTGAACCGAAGCTGCCCGAGGCCTTGCTTTATCGCCAAGTGCTACATTACTTCAGTCTATCAGAGATTAAGAAGAATCGTAGAGGAAAGTCAACACACAAGACCCTGTGTATCTGCCGAAACGCGTACATCTCAGCTTCGCTGTAAGCTGATACAAGACACCTTTTACAACATATTGAGGATAAAGTGCTTTCATAACTTCTAGAGGAACTTTTCTTCATTTGCCATAGAATATTTTCAGCTAGGGGGGTTGAGTGGTCTCGAGGTATGGTGTCCGCCTCGAGTACTGGAGGTCCCGGGTTCAGGCCCCGGTGAGGACTGGGATTTATTTAAGAAATCCACCTGGACGTCCAGTAATAAAAATTTCCCCTGGTCTCTGGGTAGTGAGATCGGACGCCCGTGTGTATTGTTGCGCACGTAAAAAATCCCTTGGCAGTTGGAAATCGAAAAAGAGTAGCCTAACGGCGCTGCCCGGGCAAACTTTCGAGTTAAAAATCTACCCAAAGTATTTCAGGATCCTCGCCTATGCAACGGAGTTCGTGCATTGAGCTGAGTTTCTCCAGATTCAGGTTTGAGTTAGGAGGAAAACGGAGCACTTATGGGTTAAACCGTGTGCCGTGATGTTGATCCAACGACTAAACTAAACTAAACTAAACTAGAATATTTTCTGTTTCCAAAGTATTGGTTGGCTAATCCCGCTGTCGTCTCTCAGTTGCGAAGTCCAGAATACTGTGTCTTTTATTACAGAACGGTTGTGGTTGGATGTTAACTTTCATACATGCTGAAGATGATCCCCGAGTAGACTGCCTGCACTTGAAGATCATTTACAATTTTTATTGAGTAGTGAGCAGTCGAGGTTCCTTTCCAATGTTTCTGAGCGTTCTTTAGGTTGTATTCCATTGGGGAGTTTTGTGGTGGGTTCAATGCTTGAACAGCCTGCAGCACTATTAGAAATGACGCTTTCAACGATGTTGCGCTGGCTACTTCTCGAATGGTTACGCATACATATATCTGCACTGTTTGTGTCTACTGCTTGTTCATTGAGTTCGTTGTCCCTATTACTGGTAATTGCTAAAGTTGTTTGAGAACTCTCTGCCACGTCCGTGCTAGTTTTCTCATAAGTTTCGTTATAGACAGAGTATGTCTGTTGCGCTTGGTTCCTGTCCGAATCTTGGGGACTTCTTGGTAAACCAGGAACCCGTGTAGTAATCGGAGCAGGACTTAGTCGACCTGCCAGGCAGTACTGGCTAATCGGTTGCTGGGAGCAGGATTTGGGCGGTAGACTTTTCATGCCAGTTTTGTTGGTTAATTCGAATTCCTGTAAATGTCTGTCACCCCACGTAATGCCGAAGCTGTCCAGCCGGGCTAGGTGCTTGAGGTGAGTTATCTCATCTGATGGGTCAATGCAGTCCTCTGACATTTTGTGAGCATTTCCTTCGCAAACAGTGAAGCCGTCACTGTTGTTACTTTTAGGGCGTATTTCGTGGTTCCCGACGGTAGAATCACTTCCACAATCAAACTCAGTAGAACAGCAGAATGTCTTCTTCAGGGTTGTTTCTGGGCTGTTACTGTTCATGTAAGTGTCACTTACATTTGAGAAAAGAAGAGTGGAAGCAGACTCCAGGTTCTTTCTCTGATCTTCTGTGCTTTCGGAGGTTCTCTTTGGCTGTATTTCAGCCGGGAGTTTTATGGTTTTTCCTATGCTTAAATAGGCATCATCACTATTAGAACTGATACTGTCAACGATTTTTGGCCGGGCTCTTCTTCGTTGGTGATGCGCATAAGTAACTCCACAGTCCCTGTCTGTTGCTTGTTCACAGAGTTCGTTTCCTCTGTAACGCCTATTGTTGGTAATTATTGAAGCTTCTTGCGAACTCTCTGCCAAGTCAGCGTCATTATAATAACGTTGGTTATAATCAGAGAATGCCTGTTGCACATGGGTTCTGTCGGACTCCGTGGGACTTCTTGGTAAACCAGCAACCGAAGTTATCGAACTAGGACTTTGTGGAACTGCCAGACAGTACTGGCTAAACGGTTTCTGGGAGCATGGTTTGGGAGGTAGACTCTTGTTGCTGGCTTTATCCTTTAAATCTAATTCCTCTAAATGTCTGTCGTCATGGGTAATACCCAAGTTGCTCAGCTTCGCTAGGTGCTTGAGATGAGTTATCTCATCTGATGGCTCAATACAGTCCTTAAAGATATTATGAGCATTTCCCTCATCAACATCGAAACCGTCACTGTTGCGACTTTTAGTACATGTTTCGGGGTTCACGAAGGTAGAACCACTTCCACAAAGAGTCTCCGTAGAACATAAGAATGTCTTATTGAGGGTCGATTCTTGCCTGTTGCTGTTCATGTTTTTGCCACAAAAATACGACATATTTTCTGAGGACACGGGCAGCTGGCGCCTTCTCTGGTCATGTGTACTTTTTCTGATGTCAGCAAAGCCATTCCTAGTTTCAGTCAAATCAGGGTAAGGGTTGGTTAGTGTATTTGTTGTGTTATTGAAACAACTTCTTGATCCAGCAAGAGTATGTATAGAGTCGCTGTAATAGCTGTGACATTTCAGTTGCCCGTGAACAGGTACGATATGAATGTCCAGATTATGCTGAATACTCTCCGGACCATCGTCCAGACCTGATAGCCAGACGCTGCTGGTGAGTACTTCAGAATCACCTAGACGTCTATTTATTTCGCTCTGACAAATGGCATTGTCAGGTTCACACCTGAGTCTCCCATGGTATTCTTGACACGATCCACAATCTTGTGATTTGATGATGTCAAAATCCTTCTGTGACGGCCATATATGTTGATTGTCATTCACCTTTGCAACCCACAGCTCACACATCAGTTTCCGATCAAGATCAGACAATTGACTGTTGGCGATGGAAGTGCTATGGCGACCCCTGTACTGTGGAATAACCGTAACAAAACCATTATCTGCCGAGGTATCTGCATGATTGTCACTACGCTGGTTATGATTGACAGGATGGGATTTATTAGCGTGGTACTGACATTCTTCTGATCCATTTGATGGCAACCAAGGGGTTTTGATGATTTTCGTTGTAGGAGACACGCTTGTCTTTTCACGGGAGTCTTTACCGTGTAAGAATGGAGGTCTAGTCGTAGGTTTCGACATTTCCAAGATATGACTTGATTGTTCATAAAGTGGATTATTTTGGGTATTTTTAATGTGTTGACTGTTTGAATTGTAATTATCATTATTAACATTCAGAGATTTCAAAGATGATAATGTAATAACATTTGGTCCAATCGATGGAAGCGGAGTTGAGTCGATGTAACTATGACAAAGTAGGTCGTGCCTCATTGCACTATTAAATGTCAGGGAAATAGGCACAGTAGCAAATGTGCGACTTGCGTCACAGTCCTGGCGATTGAAAGATCTGAAGTTGTCCGTTGACACATGGCTGCCGTGCTGACTGTCCAATGTGGAATGATTAGAAGCACAAGCAACAGAGGCATCAGACATATAACCACCGTTGTGTATTGCCGCCAGCACTGACTCTCTGTGGGGGTTTCCATAAGCACGGTTGGTTTGACGGTCTGCCCCACGCCGGCAGAGTGTCGGTTTTCGTAGAGGGACTCGTGGTGGTAGCGGTGGTGGTTCTAGTTTTCGAAGAGAGAGCCGTGGTGGTGGCGGTGGGGCTGGTTTTCGAAGAGAAGGTCGTGGAGGTTTCGGTGGGGCTGGTTTTCGAAGAGAGAGTCGTGGTGGTGGCGTTGGGGCTGGTTTTCGAAGAGAGAGTCGTGGTGGTGGCGTTGGGGCTGGTTTTCGAAGAGAGAGTCGTGGTGGTGGCGTTGGGGCTGGTTTTCGAAGAGAGAGTCGTGGTGGTGGCGGTGCTGGTTCAGAAGGAGGTGGGTCGTCTAGGTCTAGTTCGAATGTTATGTAAGAATGATCCAAGTCCACAATATCACGTTCTATCGGAAAGGAAATGTAAATACAATAATATCAGTTTCTGATTGGAATGAAATCAAGATCGAATAATATTAGTTCGTGGTTGAGAATAACACAATATGTACTCGAAAGTACATTGGAAAATGACAGATATTTCAAATAATACATATTTCTCAGTGACATACAAACACACACATTCACGAGGAGAAAAAGAAGACACACATAGATCGTACGGAATAGTCGCATGCATGTTATTCGGCTCGTAAAGGAAAGCAGGAAGAGAAAAAAAAAAAAAAAAAACAGGCATTGCCCGCCATCCAAGAAGCTTTCATTAAAACAGAGCCGTCACACGATAGATGCTCTGATCTCGTTCTTCTCAGACAGTTTGGGTTACAGAGGTGCACACTCTTGCCCTGCTCCACTGGCAACGAGGGCAGTATTGACTTGTAGGACAATACCCTCCGCAGGTAGCTCTTGGAAGAGAGGTTCCTAACCAGGTTGCCCTGAGATAGTTCTTTGGAGAGGGGACTCCGCCTAGACCTCCAGGTGACCACCCTCGGGTTGATTGCTCCAATAAAATTACGGATACTGAAGTAGAAAGGGGGTCGGGGGAATCATTAACGTCATTCTCGGGATAGCAAAAAGTTCGTATCTCGAAAGTTAAGCTTACAGGGGAATATCGTCAGACAACGTGTGCAGCACACAAAGATATCTTAGCAATTGTAAAACAACGTAAACTTCAAAGGTGTGGTTAAGTATCAATCTGAATCCCGTTGTCCAACGCTATACTAGGTCGGGATTTAATAATGTTTAACACTGGACCACATTCATGATCTCTGTTGTGTGTGTTATAAATATTGCTGTTATTATTCGCAGCAAACATGATAACGATGAATCCGTTAGTAAGAAATTTTACACAAAATTGCAAAGTACCATAGGCAGTCAAAGAAATGACAGTATCAACATGCCGATGGACGGTCTGAATGACAAGATAGGATCAGATAACACGGATCATCGTGTCAACATGATGAAGATTCTTGCAGATCTACAAATTTATGTGAATGACCTTAGACAAATCATGTAACAAACATATTGTCGTGTGTGTGTAAAGAACGAATGTCGTATTAGTTACTTGTTCTTCTTTACCACTTTAGTGTCGTCCCTGGAGTGAAGAGAATCGATACCCACATTTGTTTTAATTCAATATCTCTATTCTGGAGAAATCCAGCAGGCTCCGTCCACACACTCCCTCAATCTGAAGACACCTTCCTCTCACTCTTACTCACCCCTGGATCATGCCCCCTCTCATTCTTCCCCAACATAACATACTTGACAACTCTCGCTTCAACAAATAAAAACAAGAAATTTATTAAAGCAAAGAGTATATGTAGGAGAAGTGTATGTGTGTATAAGGTGTAGAATGTGTGACGTGTATTCTAATGGTAGACCAGTGATTTAGAAGCAAAGTCTGTAACATCATAGTGCTTAGCACACAACAGCACCATTTTTTCCGGACAGTGAATGTCAGCGACCTGTGCGATGCAGCTTTCAAGACTCCGCTACTTTCGCACTGCACGAAATAACAATTCATGACATTTGCGAAAGGAATGCAATTTATTCAGAGCCGACATGTGAATGGCTCTACAAGCATTAGGCTTCATCATTGTTACACAATATGAATATATCAACGTGATGATAGATGATGCTAGCATTACACAATCTAAATGATATAACCCTAAGTTTGCCTATGGCCTAGAAAGCTATCGTATTGGTCAAGGATACGTCCGACCTCTCTACCGTCTCCAGTCAGTCTGTCCCGCTACACATAGCGTGGACCAGCACGGGCCCTTTTGCCCTCCGTGCAGTCGCTATTATTGCGTGCCTGGTCTTGCCAGCACGCTGGCTGGTGAGTTTGAGTAACCTGGCCTATCACGGTTACCAGCAACCCAATTGCTTGGGGAAAGCCCTCGCTCATCCGTACTCTTTGCCCTCTGGTATGACACAAATGTGTCTCCCTGAGAGGTATTAATAGTAGTCGGTGTCTTCCCTGTCTGGGTGTCTCTCTACTAGCCTAGTGTTAACTCCTTACTCCTGTAAGGGCTTATTGGGGATGCTGACAGTGAACCTCACACAGAAGATGACGACTTTCTCCAATCACTCGAACAAACAGGATGCTGGTAATCCGATAGACACTGTTGATCTTGGTCTTCACTCCACCACACGGTGAAGTTACTCTGTTTCCTAATATTTGTTTGAACTGATAGTCCTCCAATTAACTGAAATGTCACTTGGGGAAACTCTACTGTTTATTAGTTTCTGGTTATAACATTTTCCCCTCTTTTAGAACACAACCTATTAATGTTTGTTAGGTAGATGTGTATATATATATATATATATATATATATATATATATATATATATATATATATGTCCTTAGTATGCGAGTTATTAATCTTCGGTGATGAAGCTTATCACTCATTAAACACAACCCTTCTGTTCATACAATTCCACTCAGCAGAAGCCAGGTTCCCGCAAACCAACTTGGGTATAAGCCCTATGTAGCGGCCTCTCAGCAACCTCTGTCTTCAGATGCTGAGCCATCATTGTATCAACTTTGAACTGCTTCTTCGTAGTATATCCTCTCCCACTCACGTGGAACACTCAAGGGGAACTGTACATGGAACCTGTAGAGCAGATAACATCATGGTGAGGGCAACTCAGTCCTGACCGTAATTAGGTGATTGTAGACCAATAACAGCACTCAGATCTATAACAGAGATCCGATCTCTGTCATACGGCCAAATAACTCAATCATATGATCTGAGACATGGCAACAGGAAAGACTAAAGGAACGGGTAGAAACCCAGCAGATGCCCTACTGAAGATCCTACCATTACACATTCCCCTCCTCCCTCTCAACCATCCTTAATCTCTCTAATTATTATACCACTACATTGTCCTCAACTTCCCGAGTAAAATGATATATAACACAAGCTACCTGAAGCCACACAATAGAATACTAGTGCCGACGCTCTTATGATACTTTCTAGCACCGCACTTATAGAACATTCTATCACTAATCATAATACATTATCACTGCACCTATAATACATTATATCACCGCACAGTACTGTACTATATTCCTAATCATACTCTTAAGTTAGATATAATTAATTGCCTACCATATGTCTATTCCTGTTGTTACTCGAGAAACTAGGCAATCCGATTGGATCTATGTCCGTGGATAACTATCACTACTTAGATAGTCTAGTCCCTCTCATATAACACAACTCGGAATAATCCCCACTTCTAACACTACAGAATGTTTTTCTCGACTCCCTCTACCTGTTTACTGCACTGGGTTTTATATGGGTGCTTGAGTGAGTCACCAGAAAGCCCAGACGCTAATCAGTCCAGAATCTGGCTTTGTCCTCCTGTTTCCAGACTAACCAGAGTCAATTAGCTGTCAAGTTTCCTTTTCATCTGTGGAGTTTTTTGTCTCATCCAACAAATATCCGGGTTGTCTGTGAGCCAGAGACCTTTCTCCCATTACAGAATCCTTCTGACCTCTAGCAGACATCTGTCCATTACTTTCAACGGCCAACTCCCGTTTTGTAGACAAATGTTGCCAATATACACCTCTCGAACAACATCCTGTCATCAAACTGTCGACTGTGTGTAGACAACTCGACGTGACTCCCTTTGATCTCATACACACTGTCGACCAGGTGCAGAGGATCTGTACCGACGTATTTTCCTCAGTTTGTTCACCATAAAAGAGTCAATTGTGTTAGCAAAATAATGTCGGGCCTGGTTGTCATCGATCGACTGACAAGTTAATTTATCCCGTGACATAGGCCCCCTCCTAAGAGAGTAGTCCGCAACAACTCTTTCTTCTTGGAGGTTCGATCCAGATGACCTATTCCTCTTCTTCAGGAGCTGGATGTCTAGACAGGAAATCAGCTCCAACATTTTCCTTCCCAGGTATATACTCCACAGTAAAGTGGTATGGCTGAAGTAGCAACGACCACCGCATCAAACGGGCGTTGAGCTTCTGAGAAGTGGCCAGGAATATCAAAGGTTGATGATCCGACTGAACTCGAAACTGAACTCCATACAAATAAGGCTGGAATTTTTGTACGGCCCATACAAGAGCCAAACACTCTCTCTCAACGGTCGAATAATTCCTCTCAGCCGGGAGAAGTTTCTTGCTTGCGTATGCCACTGGTTTCAAAACTGAAGCATCGTCTTTTCCTTCCTGTAACAAAGCTGCCCCAATCCCAATCCCACTTGCATCCGTTCTCAACACAAATGGTTTGGAAAGGTCCGGGAGCTGTAACACAGGTTTGCTGACCAAGGCCTCCTTCAACTGACTGTAGGCACTCTCACATTCTGGTGTCCAAACTATTTGGTCTGGGAATCCCTTTTTCAAGGTTTCTGTTAAAGGAGCTCCCAGTTCTGTGAAATGTGGGATAAATTTGTGGTAGAACCCACACAACGAGAGAAAAGATCGCACATCCTTCTTCGTTTTTGGCCTTGGAGCAGTTCTGATTTTCTCTAGGTTCTTTTCCTCTGGGACAATGTGTCCTGGAGTGATGGTGTGACCTAGAAATTCCAGATTCTGGTAACCGATCATGCACTTGGTTGGGCGAGCTGTAAGCCCTGCTTCCTTGAGCCTATTGAAAACACTTTCCAAGGATTGTAAATTGTCATCCAAACTGTCACTGGAAATCAGAATATCATCCATGAATGAGATGATGGACGGATCCTTTAAAGGATCTAGTAAAGTCCTCATCATGCGAGTAAAGACACTAGGTGCATTGCTGCGTCCAAAGGGCATGACCTTGAATTCATAATGTCCACTGGGGGTACTGAAGGCCAGTAGGGGTCTAACCTCTGGTTTGACCGGAATCTGATAATACCCGCGACTCAGATCCACCTTTGAGAAATACCTTGCCTTATGGAGCCTCGCGAATAACTGAGTTGGATTCGGCAAAGGTTCCACCTGAAATTGTGTATGGCTGTTCAGAAGTCGGTAGTCTATACACAACCGGTGTTCTCCACTTGGTTTTCGTAACAAAACTACCCCCGCATTGTATGGGGATGTGGAAGGTGCAATCACGTCATCCTCCAACAGTTTCTGTATTTCCTCCTCCAGGGCCTTTTCTTTAGAGAATGGCACTGGGTAAACCTTTTGGCGAACAGGCTCTTGGGTGGTCAAAGTCATCTCGAACTCCACCAACCTCGTTCGTCCTGGTTTATCAGTCAGTATCTCCTTATGAGACTCGAGAACCTGGGTTATCTTTTCCCTCTCCTGGGAAGTCAGATCAGGGTTCACCTGTACATCCATGTAGGTTTCCTGGTGTACCAGGGGATATTCCCTTCCCTCGTTGGTTCCCACTTCTGTCTCCACTGCAACTGCCATTGCCATGAGGTGAGCTGCTTTTTCTCCGGGTCTCTCTTCGTATTTCCGCAAGAGATTGATATGGAAAATCTTCGACTTTCCCCGTATCCGGATTTGATACTTCGTTCTGGATATCACCCTTTCCACGGGAAATGGTCCTTGTCAACCTATCTCCAGTTTGTTGTTTCCCGTTGGGAGTAGCAACAATACTTTGTCTCCCACCTCTAGAGATCTGTCTTTTGACCTACGATTGTAGTAAGCCGCATGTCTTTTTCTGGCCTTTTTCAAGTTTTGATTCGCCAGAGTCCATCCCTTGTGAAGTTTTTCTTTCAGTTCCTCCACATATTTGTAAGAAGAGATCACTTCTTCTGATGTCCCCTCTTCAGTCCAACTCCTCAATATGGCTTCCAACGGTCCCTTGATTGGACGACCAAACAGCAACGTAGCAGGTGGTAGTCCTGTTGAGCCATGAGGAACTTCCCGATAGGCAAAAAGTGCTGCTGGGATATATTCATCCCACCTATCAGGATTTTCCTGCGCTAGTTTCCTGAGCATTGTCATCAACGTGCCGTTGAAACGCTCTACTTGTCCATTGGCTTGAGGGTGGTAAGGGCTGGTATGGATATGGTTAGAGTGGAATACCCTAAATACCTCCTCCATAAGTTTTCCACAAAACTGGGACCCATTGTCCGTCAGTATTTGATCAGGAAAGCCTAATCTTGTAAAGGCCTCCATCAGTGCGTCCGCCACTCGTTTCGAGTCAATCTTGGTCAACGGTATGGCTTCACCCCACATTGTACAGCAATCCACCATGGTGAGTATGTACATGTTCCTCTTCCTAGTCCTAGGAAGTGGACCCACAATATCGATGGCTACCCTCTCGAAAGGAGAGTTCATGATGGGCATTTCACCCAAGACCACCGGCGCTGTCCAGTGTTTCGGTGCCACCCTCTGGCACTCAGGGCATGACTTCACATACCGACGCACATCACCTGTCATTCCCGGCCAATAGTAGTGGCAGGAAATTCGCTGCATGGTGGCGGCAATACCCATGTGCCCACTGAATGAGATGGTATGCCCCATATGAAGAATCTGGGAACGATGGGCCTTTGGGACCACCAACTGACCATGTAGGTTGTTTCCCCTTCCGGCTCTCCTGTAGAGTATCCTATTCTTCATATAATACTGCCCCCGGTTGGGTGGATCAGCACTTTTCTGCAGCTTTTTGTAACAAGGACGTAGAGTAGCATCCTCACTCTGGGCAGTTCGCAACTCCCCTGGCAGTGGGTTAGTCACATTTGCTTCTGCCTCATCCGTTTTCGTCTGAGAGCGAGTCTGAATTGCTCCCATATGGATTGGCTCCCTGGGCATTCCCAGAAAGACATACCGGCAACCGAGGATTACGGGGAAAATGGGATCAGTCAACACCGCGGCCTTGATGGTGCCGGTGACATATCTTGACCGAATCTCCACTCTGGCAATGGGCAATTTCATGGCTACAGCATTCTTCTGTGCAGGCTGTATCTCCATGGTTTCACCTGTGAATTGTTCTGGATGTACCAGATCCGCAGAAATCACGGCCTCCCCGTCCAGTCCTGTGTCGTATAAACACTCCACTTGACGACCGTTAACCTCTACCAATTCCACTACAGGTGGTTTTTCCTGGTCTGGAGTCTCTTCTTCGGCCTCGACCTGTTCGGTGGGCTCCACCTTAGGTTTTCCGGGGCACACGACGAATTGAGTTCTCCTGACTTTCCCCTGCAGTCAATAGCATTGTGTGTATTCGACCTGCAGTATTTGCACCATTTCCCTGTCCTATATTTTCTTGTGCCGGACTTGAGTGAGCTCTCCTGGTGGTGAGCATCCTTGTCGACCTTGGCATTGTCAGTGTCCACCTGCGTTGAAGTCACTTGACATGCCGCGAAGTGAGGGTTCTTAGCCTTCGATTTGCAATCCCTCGTATTGTGAGAAGGTGACTTACAAATTGAACACCACTTCTCCGACCATGGTCGTTTTTGTGTAGAGCTCGAAGTTTTCTTGCTTTCCCCCTTCGTCTTCTCCGAACTCTCCTCTGAAGTTTTGACATATGGTTCCACCTTCTTAGTTCCTGTACTTTTTGCTTTCTTCAGGTTATGTTTTTCCTGACTTTTGGTGTTTGTAGAAATGTTTTCTGCTGCCTCCCCATGGACCTCGACGAACCGTTCCGCCAATTTCGTCACCATGTCGATTCGTTCCGCCCCTTGTTCTCCCAAGAATGTCCTGAGAGGTTTCGACATTTGCTTCCGCATCTGGTCGACTACCGTGAGCTCTTCCAGACTCTCATAGTCATGCGCAAACCAAGCCAAATCCATCCACTTATGGAGATATGCTTTCAGACGCAGACTATAGGCGGCGAACAACTCCCCCGGTTCTCGTTTCGCTCCTCGAATTTTTTTTCCGGTAGGTATGGGACGTAACTTCAAATCGTTTCAGCAAAGCCGTCTTCAACTCGTCATAATTGTTCTCATATCCTGGTGGCAGACGAGAATACACCCCGTAACCGGTCCCGCGTAAACCCTGGGATAGCTTGAGATTCCATTTGTTACGCTCCAGACCCATAGCAACTGACATAGCCTCGAAGCGTTGAAGGTACTGGTCAATTTTCTCTTTTTCCCCCTCGTAGATCGCTAGAGGGAACTTCATAGCATGGTAGCTATGTCCACTTACTGGTGTTGAGCCAGGGAGAGAGGAACCTCCCACTGCTCCCTCAGTTTCCCCACCAGATTGCCTCTTGAGCTCGAGTTCCCGCATCCGGTACTCATGCTCCCTTTTCTGAGCCTCTTGCTCCGCTTCCCGTTGCTTAGCAGCTTGCTCAACCTCAAGTATCTTAGCAGCTTTCTCTGCTTCCAGTTTTTTAGCTTCTATTTCCAGCCTTCTCATGGCTTGCTCAGCCTCAAGTTGCCTAGCAGCTTGTTCTGCTTCCAATTTCTTAGCTGCTTGCTCTGCCTCCATCCTTCTCAATTCCAACTCGGCCTTTCGATTTTCCCTTTCTGCTTGACGATACTCCCTCTCCAATTCCTGTATGTAATCCGTTAGAGCAGAACCCGACAATCCCATGTCTTCCCCCTTTGCTCTAAGTTCTGCCGTAGTTAATCTAGGAGTGGCCATTTTACAGAGAGGTAACTCAGCAGATAGAGTATAGATTATCTCTAAACCAATATATAGCTAATGACAAAATACTATAAATCTGTATTTTATTATAACACACCACACAACACAACACAATCACTCAGTGACAAGAGTAGAATCAGGACCACAGACCTACGCAGACGTGTGAAGTGTGAACAGGTAAGATAAGTCCTAACACCTATCCACATTCACTCTAGCTGGATTCTCACTAATAGGATATCTCCATCCTCTAACTAAAGATCTCGTGTTAAAAGATCCCGTTGTCTAAAGATCCCGTTGTCTAAAGATCCCGCTGTCCAAAGATCACGTTTACGAGCCCCCAATAAATGTCGTGTGTGTGTAAAGAACGAATGTCGTATTAGTTACTTGTTCTTCTTTACCACTTTAGTGTCGTCCCTGGAGTGAAGAGAATCGATACCCACATTTGTTTTAATTCAATATCTCTATTCTGGAGAAATCCAGCAGACTCCGTCCACACACTCCCTCAATCTGAAGACACCTTCCTCTCACTCTTACTCACCCCTGGATCATGCCCCCTCTCATTCTTCCCCAACATAACATACTTGACAACTCTCGCTTCAACAAATAAAAACAAGAAATTTATTAAAGCAAAGAGTATATGTAGGAGAAGTGTATGTGTGTATAAGGTGTAGAATGTGTGACGTGTATTCTAATGGTAGACCAGTGATTTAGAAGCAAAGTCTGTAACATCATAGTGCTTAGCACACAACAGCACCATTTTTTCCGGACAGGGAACCTCACCCAGAAGATGACGACTTTCTCCAATCACTCGAACAAACAGGATGCTGGTAATCCGATAGACACTGTTAATCTTGGTCTTCACTCCACCACACGGTGAAGTTACTCTGTTTCCTAATATTTGTTTGAACTGATAGTCCTCCAATTAACTGAAATGTCACTTGGGGAAACTCTACTGTTTATTAGTTTCTGGTTATAACATTTTCCCCTCTTTTAGAACACAACCTATTAATGTTTGTTAGGTAGATGTGTATATAGATATATATATATATATATGCCCTTAGTATGCGAGTTATTAATCTTCGGTGATGAAGCTTATCACTCATTAAACACAACACTTCTGTTCATACAATTCCACTCAGCAGAAGCCAGGTTCCCGCAAACCAACTTGGGTATAAGCCCTATGTAGCGGCCTCTCAGCAACCTCTGTCTTCAGATGCTGAGCCATCATTGTATCAACTTTGAACTGCTTCTTCGTAGTAAATCCTCTCCCACTCACGTGGAACACTCAAGGGGAACTGCACATGGAACCTGTAGAGCAGATAACATCATGGTGAGGGCAACTCAGTCCTGACCGTAATTAGGTGATTGTAGACCAATAACAGCACTCAGATCTATAACAGAGATCCGATCTCTGTCATACGGCCAAATAACTCAATCATATGATCTGAGACATGGCAACAGGAAAGACTAAAGGAACGGGTAGAAACCCAGCAGATGCCCTACTGAAGATCCTACCATTACACATTCCCCTCCTCCCTCTCAACCATCCTTAATCTCTCTAATTATTATACCACTACATTGTCCTCAACTTCCCGAGTAAAATGATATATAACACAAGCTACCTGAAGCCACACAATAGAATACTAGTGCCGACGCTCTTATGATACTTTCTAGCACCGCACTTATAGAACATTCTATTACTAATCATAATACATTATCACTGCACCTATAATACATTATATCACCGCACAGTACTGTACTATATTCCTAATCATACTCTTAAGTTAGATATAATTAATTGCCTACCATATGTCTATTCCTGTTGTTACTCGAGAAACTAGGCAATCCGATTGGATCTATGTCCGTGGATAACTATCACTACTTAGATAGTCTAGTCCCTCTCATATAACACAACTCGGAATAATCCCCACTTCTAACACTACAGAATGTTTTTCTCGACTCCCTCTACCTGTTTACTGCACTGGGTTTTATATGGGTGCTTGAGTGAGTCACCAGAAAGCCCAGACGCCAATCAGTCCAGAATCTGGCTTTGTCCTCCTGTTTCCAGACTAACCAGAGTCAATTAGCTGTCAAGTTTCCTTTTCATCTGTGGAGTTCTTTGTCTCATCCAACAAATATCCGGGTTGTCTGTGAGCCAGAGACCTTTCTCCCATTACAGAATCCTTCTGACCTCTAGCAGACATCTGTCCATTACTTTCAACGGCCAACTCCCGTTTTGTAGACAAATGTTGCCAATACACACCTCTCGAACAACATCCTGTCATCAAACTGTCGACTGTGTGTAGACAACTCGACGTGACTCCCTTTGATCTCATACACACTGTCGACCAGGTGCAGAGAATCTGTACCGACGTATTTTCCTCAGTTTGTTCACCATAAAAGAGTCAATTGTGTTAGCAAAATAATGTCGGGCCTGGTTGTCATCGATCGACTGACAAGTTAATTTATCCTGTGACACATATACTGGAAACAGCAAGCTGCCATAAAGATTGATAATGAAGTAGGTCAATAGCAGCCTATTAAGAGAGACGTGCGACAGGGATGTGAAATATCTCCAGAGTTGTCCCCCCTATTTATAGTGAAACTAGTTAAAACAATTTAGAAGACATGAGATGAATCACCATTTTGTTTTATTGTTGCGTATCCCTTACGGGGCCGGCTTCCTGGCCTAGAGGTTAGCGACTTTTCTTCGTGATCTCGTATACTCTTGTAAGTAACGTGACGACAGTGAGAATCAGCAGTGGTTCGAATCGCGTCGGTAACTTACGGGGTATGTGAGCCGGCCGCTCAGAAAGCAATGGCAAACTATTGAGCGTAATCTTGCCAAGAAATCAACAATCAGCTGAAAGATGCTGATGTTGACAGCAATGTCCTGTAAAGGATATGCAAACATATTTTATCCCTTAAGGGACGTTGCAGTCAACACCAGCATTTTTCAGCTGCTGTTGATGTACTAGGCAAGTGTTACGTTCAGTAGTTTGCCATTGCTTTCTGAAAGACCGGCTCCCATACCAGCACGTTATAACACAACGCGACACGGTCTGCTGCATAAATCTGTCGCAGCTGAGCTTCGAACGCCTGGTACCCGGCTCACGAACCGCGTTCGGAAACCTTTAGCCACGATAATAACATTAGATAAGCGGGTGACACAGTATTGATTACAGACAATGAACAGGATCTGCAACGTTTTGTAGATGCGGTTAATGTACATAGAGAACAACTAGGGCTAGAATTAAACTGAAAGAAGACACAGAACATTATAGTCACTAGGAAGAAATAAATACCACAATGTAATATACGGGTATATGAGAATATTCTTTGACAAGTGAACTGGTACAACTATCTCGGAACAGTCAATACATTTGATGGGAGATGGCTTGAGAGAATTAGAACAAGAATCGCTGTGGCGAAG
Source organism: Cepaea hortensis (assembly GCA_963921405.1). Classification (NCBI taxonomy): domain Eukaryota; kingdom Metazoa; phylum Mollusca; class Gastropoda; order Stylommatophora; family Helicidae; genus Cepaea; species Cepaea hortensis. The sequence goes on along the minus strand of OY992883.1, from coordinate 53,659,112 downwards.
GTAGTCTTTCGCAAGATGGAAAACATACTGACCTATAAAAAGATGTCAATTGCAACGAGAAAAAGAGCCTTGAAGTGCTATCTAGAAGATGTAAATTGGTATGGATGTAAGACATGGACAATGAGTAGACAAGCTGAAAAACATCTAATGGCTGTGAAAATGTGGTTTCTGAGGAAAATGCAAAGAGTACCATGGACAGACAGAAAAAGCAATATGCAAGTCTTACCAGAAGCAGATCAAAACCGTAAACTGATCAGAGAAATGAGACGTAGGCAGTCACCATTTTTTGGACACGTTATGAGAAGAAATAAACTCAAGAACTTGGTGACAACTGGCGAGATTGAGAGGAAAAGAACACGGGGAAGGCAGAGAAGTAAATATCTGGGTGACTTGGCCACGTGACATCGTCGAGAGAAGAACACAGAGCTGATCCACGATTCTGGAGATGGTGTAAAGATGGCGAAACATGACCGCCAACGCTTATCGGCATGGCACATGATGATGATGAACACGTATTTTGACGAGAACATGGAGAAACATAGACTTGGGATAACTAATGAAAATGAAGAATTATTCATACATGTTTGTGCAATGAATCAATATATCACACGAAGAAGTGTTTTCCACAAATAACAAGAACACACAAGGCAATGTGTCTGTCATTCGAAAATGAAACTGATCTCGTATTTGTATTAACAAGAAATGTACACCAATATCACATATCGTTAGCGTTTCAAAGGTGCAGATGTCGATTCAGATCAGCACCAACTGAAATGTAAAATTAAGTTGAAACTCAAGAGATACATTACAATTCACACACATGGAAAACAAAACAATGTGTATATCCTATAAATCAATAAATGAAAGTACTATTGGTGGTAACGGTCTCTAATAAGTACCAGGTCCTGAAACAGTCAGCAGATGAGACGAATACGGAAGACTGCTGGCGGCAGGTTATACGCATTGGGAATGAATCATGAGTAAAAGTCCTTCGAATCATAGCGAAAGTATAGAATATGGTTAAAGCCTGAAGCCATTAAAAACAGATGAATGAGAGAAAAAGAAAGGCAAAAATGTTAAAGGCAGATTCCAGGAACTATGAACAGACTCAAATGAAAAAGTTAGAAAATGGACAAGGGCAGATAGAAGAAAATATTTCGATAGCCCATCAAGAGAGGAGAAGTAGCAGCAGCAAAAGAAAACCTCAGATACTTATACATCAACACAGCGACAACAGCAGATAAATATAAGTCCCATGGACTTAATAACAATAGGAACGGGAACGTTCTCACCAACTTTAAAGACCAAATGAACAAATGGGTTTTGAAAAAAAAAAAAACACTTTTGAATCCACCATTCCCAAAAGATCCCCAAGATTTTCAGCCTGTAAAAGGCGAACTGGATATCCACTGTGAGAAAGAAGATATTAGAAACACTTTAAAGCTCCTGAATAATAGGAGAGCTGCTGGTCCAGATAGTGTCTCAACAGAAGCTATTAAAGCCAATAAACACCCCAGATGAATTAGTGCACACATTTTGACAGAGACAGAGACAGTCTCTAGAAATCCATGATGCAATCTAGGACCACACATACGATCATTAAATCGATATGAGCCCACACAGGATGACATAAAATGCAAAGCTCTGCATGAGGAAAGTCTAACGTATATGTTCGAAATAAGAACAAGAGTGCCCCATGGGATTACTTTTATTTTCTTTATTATTATTACTACTGATTATTGACTGGTTTAAGAGGACAGCAATATTTGCCCAAGACACGGAGTTCGATGGGCTCTGACAGAAAGCCTGATTAAGACCTAAAACACCCTGAGAAGAGGATTAGTGATAGAGATGAATTATATGGGTAGGAGGTGGAGGAAGCATCAGGTGATGACTAAGCATGGGCATACTTGATTTGAGTTGGTTGGGATCATACACTCCATTGGAGAGTAAAAGGCAGAAGAGAACTTTAGCCACTATTTGCATAACTGATATACCAGCAGTAAGAAATGCAATCTACTGGAAGAATTGTCTAATTGATCACTTCTGCAGCAATGCTGGGACCTACACTTAAGCTGAGTAGTTTGAGCAAGCTGTTTCAGTTGATATCTAGGCAGACCACAAAAACTCCGGTGCCTCCGTTCTTCATTACATTTTTCGTAGATCCATCGCCATATATGTGGATATATCATTTCCTATGCCGCCATTGGTATATTTTAAGGGCGTATAGCTCGGCCATGTCGCAGACGGTTGTCATGGTGGTTTTAATGCTGGTGGCTTGTTTCTCTACGTGGGTTTGGGAGGAATGTCGGGGTGGATGTCTTAATGATGTCTGCTAATTCCTCCTTGTTTAGTGTTATAGTTGTTTAGAGCAAAGTACAACGCTGCTTCTTCGTAACCTCAGTCTGACTAATTGTCTAAATCTTATTTTTATTCAGATGTGTAGGTACATTCTTGCCCTTTTCTACTTGGATGAAGCAGTTGGGCAGATGTGGAATGTAAATGATTCCGTTTTCCATGTGTAAGTTTCGAGTCGTCTACATAACACACGCGATTTGTTGAAATGTTACCCAGTATCACAACAAGGCTACCAGACAATCTCTGATTGGTCAAGAGGGTGGTGTGATACTGGCCACATCACCCATAGGAGGTCACTGGGGCAAGAAAGTATGGGCATATCGCCATGTGTTTACTATGCCACAACAGCAATGTAAACAGAGTCCTGTACTTTGCACATGATCCCAATGATCAACAACGTTCATGTAATGGGTACCAGAGATTTCTGTGAAATCTGTGAAAGCAGGGGCTCGAGGAAAGGAACTAGTCACCCAGGATGATACTCACTGACCCAGCATATGTAAAGTCATATCAGTCAACTAACACCTTTATGGTAGTATCTTCACGAGTTAGCTGAAATGAGCAATCACGTCTCCACTTAGTTCTTCATGACTTAACGATACTCACCACGAACTTGCCAAACTCTTAAAGAGACTTTGTGTATCTCGAACCAGAGTGTCTGGTCACGTTGCTTATCCAGCTGAAAATGCATTGTTTCTATGTTCGGCGAGTCTGGCCTGGGTAAGAGACAGATTTCAAGAAACAATATACAAGACAAGAATGTCGATGCACGGACATTACATATTGCGTAACATGGAAAGCAATGGGCTCGGGAGATAGTGAACATATAGCTGTTTTATACATGGACAAGGGTACTTACTTCATGTAGATACAGATCCATACTTACTTCATAAGAACACAGATCCACACTTACTTCATGTGGACACAGATCCATACTTACTTCATGAGAACACAGATCCACACTTACTTCATGTGGACACAGATCCATACTTACATCATGAGAACACAGATCCACACTTACTTCATGTTGACACAGATCCATACTTACTTCATTTTGACACAGATCCATACTTACTTCATGTGGACGCATATCCATACTTACTTCATGTCGACACAGATCCATACTTACTTCATGTGAACACAGATCCATACTTACTTCATGTGGACACAGATCCATACTTACTTCATGTGAACACAGATCCATACTTACTTCATGTGGACACAGATCCATTCTTACTTCATGTGTACGCATATCCATACTTACTTCATGTCGACAAAGATCCATACTTACTTCATGTGTACGCATATCCATACTTACTTAATGTGGACACATATTCATACTTACTTCATGTGTACGCATATCCATACTTACTTCATGCGGACACAGATCCATACTTACTTCATGTGAATACAGATCCATACTTACTTCATGTGAACGCATATCCATACTTACTTCATGTGAACACAGATCCATACTTACTTCATGTGAACACAGATCCATACTTCATGTGGACACAGATCCATACTTACGTCATGTGAACACAGATCCATACTTACTTCATGTGAACGCATATCCATACTTACTTCATGTGAACGCATATCCATACTTACTTCATGTGAACGCAGATCCACACTTAATTCATGTGAACGTATATCCATACTTACTTCATGTGAACGCATATCCATACTTACTTCATGTGAACGCATATCCATACTTACTTCATGTGAACGCATATCCATACTTACTTCATGTGAACGCAGATCCATACTTACTTCATGTGAACGCAGATACATACTTACTTCATGTGAACGCAGATCCATACTTACTTCATGTGAACGCATATCCATACTTACTTCATGTGAACGCATATCCATACTTACTTCATGTGAACGCATATCCATACTTACTTCATGTGAACGCATATCCATACTTACTCATGTGAACGCATATCCATACTTACTTCATGTGAACGCATATCCATACTTACTTCATGTGAACGCAGATCCATACTTACTTCATGTGAACGCATATCCATACTTACTTCATGTGAACACAGATCCATACTTACTTCATGTGAACGCAGATCCACACTTACTTCATGTGAACACAGATCCACACTTACTTCATGTGAACGCAGATCCATACTTACTTCATGTGAACACAGATCCATAGTTACTTTATGTGGACACAGATCCATACTTACTTCATGTGAACACAGATCCATACTTACTTCATGTGGACACAGATCCATACTTACCGCATGCGGACACAGATCCATACTTACTTCATGTGAACACAGATCCATACTTACTTCATGTGTACGCATATCCATATTTACTTCATGTGGACACAGCTCCATACTTACCGCATGCGGACACAGATCCATACTTACATTGCGTGGACACATGAATTGGACTTCACGTGGGCGCAATAGTATGCAAATGATATAATGTGGAAACTCCTCCTATAAATAATGGGGACACAGTTTTAAAATACCCAGGGGAATAATTTCTGGGTTTTCAATAACACAATATATTTCACTGTTTGGGATATAATTGTAGTATTTCACTTATATTTTCAGCAGTTTACAGAGATTAATTATAATACCATCCTGTCCCTTATTCATCGTCCCCCTCTTATTCTTTCGTTGTTACACCCCAATCTAACATAAATCTTGTCAAGCCAAGTCATCCTCTTTTGTGCTTTTTGCTGTAATTCCTCCATGTTATTTCCATATTGTGTATCCCTGTCTCTAACTCTCTTTTTCAGATGTGCATAATCTATCGATATTTCTTTATTTTCTTCTTCACAAAGCGGTATCGGTGTGTGTGTGTGTGTGTGTGTGTGTGTGCGTGCGTGCGTGCGTGCGTGCGCGTGTGTGTGTGTTGTGGAGAAGGCTTTGGCATCGCCATCTATAAAAATATTGGGTTAGCAGCATATGTTCAACACGTCATAAAGCACGTTAAAGAGTCCTTTTTTTAACTAGGAGGTTTGCATAACCGTGTCCATTAATGGTGTTTCCACGAGGCACCTACCCTTTCAATAGTACACTTGGCGTCCTAAATTCAGCATGACTTTCTCTTCTGTGATCTCGACTTGACAGGTGCCCTGGATTGTCCATTACATGACGGCAATTCTGGATCCGAGGTCATAATGGTGAACCAAAGTTCCATCTACTGTCACCATGTCGTCAAAATGCTTTCTGACTTTGTTTAGCAACTGAGGACATCATTTTACCTTCGCTATTTCTATTCACGTGCCAACAGTCAAGGAATCCAGAGTGTACACACTATTGTCATGTCCAATCTGTTGTGTCATATTCTAGTAACTCTCTTTCAGGTTTGACTGCACTAATCGTCTCCGCAATTGAGCCTTTTCAATCTTGATCAATGAGTTTGTATACTTTTGCTGCGTTTTCGTTACTGCATTTTGTAGACAGTCTCACAGATCTTGGCAGATCAGTAACAATTGAGCAGCCACACTGAAACTGTGCACACCAGTGTTCACCGGAGCAGTTCATAAATAGACACATAAAGTTACATGTAATGATTGTCACACATAGAAGTAGAAGAAAGAAGTAGAGATTATAGGACATAACTGGACAGTATAACAATTGATAGCAATAGTTCCCGACACGGTACATGCACACACACACATGCACACACCAACCCACCCACCCACAGAGAAAGAGAGAGAGAGAGAGAGAGAGAGAGAGAGAGAGAGAGAGAGAGAGAGAGAGAGAGAGAGAGAGAGAGAGAGAGAATACACACTATTATCAATAAAACATTAAAACCATCGCTACTCAGAATTAATAATAATAAAAAAATAAAACTATAGGCAGTCAGAAACTAGAATCGGTCAGCTTTACTAGAACACCAGCACATATATTCGTGTTATGGACTTGACACGTGTGTAGTTGGATACCGCGTGTAGTGCTATATCAATGTGTTCTACTTAGAGAATTCTGTTTAAATGACCAGTCAGACGAAAAATAAAACCCAGTGAAGGATACTAAAGTATCGACAAGCTAATTGACACACTCGGGACAAACTTAGTTTAGAATTACCTGGACATAAGGAGACCACCTTGTAAGATCTGAACAATGAAATCTTCACATGAATTGTAAGCAATCAACCTCCGCCTTCCTGTCAGGCAGGGGTGTGTGGGAGATCCATAATTGAATGTGTGGTCATTGTTCTCATACTGGGACAGCTGCCTAGCAACACACATCCTGATGTAACTTCCGGAATCTGTCTTGTGGCTGGAGTTCTGCACCACCAATCTGAAAATGACTCCTGGGATGAGCGGGGCATCTTCCAGGCAGCATAGGGACGATGGGTTGAAGTGCACCAGCGAGGCGGTGGTGCGGTTGTGTCCCCTGCATAATTTAATGTGAGGACTGGAGGAATATGCGAATAAATTATTTGTTATGATGGATTCTGTGCTATTTATTATTTACACAAACATTTCAGTAAAAACGAGTATGGCAGCCCTCTAGGTTCTAGAGAACTAAAATGTTAAAATTTCTGTTAAAGCCTTTAATCCAAAATGGAAAGTATACTCTCGACTATCTTATGTCAAGATCTACTCTCCTTTGTTATTTTTTGTTTCAAGATCTGACAATGTCTTGCTGCAATCATGACTGGCATACAAGAGGCTTGACATGCGTGGTTGTCAGCCTCAACTCCACTAGGGGTCTTAAAGGCATAAGAAGGAGACGAATAAGAACTGATGTTTTTTTTTCTTGTCCTCATATTTCCCATTAGGGCATGGGGTCTCGACCAACTCACTCTAAGCTGTCCAACCTTTCGCTGTCTCCTGCAGCTCCACCCATTTCCCCCCATATTATTCATCTCTGTCTTTAACTCTCTTCTCTGTGTGTATCTTAGGTATTCCATTATTTCGTTGGACATATTTAAGGGCCACAGGCTGATAAGAGGAAAAATCAAGGATGGCTCAGCCAAAGGATACAGAGAAGTTCATGCATTGAGGAGAGAAGTGAGTACAAATGCTAAAGGAGAAGTCTGTGCAAGGTCATAATCACAATTCATGCCCAAGTGATGTAATCATTTACATAGATGGCTCTGTGCTAAGAGACAAACAGTGGCTGGGGTTATGTGAAGAAGGTTAACGAATGTTAACGTGTAGGAGAGTCTGGAATATGATACCACGACATCTTGTTCGAGAGTGGAGCTGGAGGCAGTCAACGCGGCGGTCTGCTGGCTGCAACGGGTTCACGGAGCATGCTGAGAAAGGTTAAGACAGGCATGCTCCAGGCATAGTAACATGTTTCAATTACACAATTAAAGATAACGAGCATCTGTTGAATCTGTTCGCCAGGACATCATGAAGTGGTTTATAACGAGCAAGCGCACAGATTGGCTGGACCTGCACCGCCGAGTGAGGTATTGATGTATGGCAGGGCAGATGTGGTCAGAGCCCTTTCACATCGTGTGTATAGCGTGAATGAACAGATAAATCATCATAGCCTGGAAAGAATGGAGCGACAGGGAGTAACCAGAGGCTCTTGTAGTCAATAAATACTCCGAGGAAAAGTCAGACGAACACTTAATCAGACTACAGCTGGTACAATTAGTATTCGGACTCTTTTCTGACAGTTGAAGATGAGGACGGATCTCGCATGTGAATGTCCCGAGTGTGATATCCTTTATTGACTCAACTCAGCTCACTATTTGGTTCACCAGGTGGGTCCAGACAAAGGAGTGTTTATACTTTCCTCAGGTTTTCTCAGCGTGTGTCTTCTTCACCTCTTGATTCACTGGAGTTTGTCTAGTTCTTTCCATGAACATCACACTGATGATTTGTAATACCATTTTAGTCTCACAATTTTGCACAGTCCCTATTAATTGAATGGTTATGATTTATTTATGATATTCTTCAGTCGTTCTTTGTGTTTCTGACCCAATTAGTAGCATTGATGTAATATTGGAGTTATTTCTAAGTTTGGCGATAAACTTAATGTACAAGACTCAAGTGATGATAGTGGAATCCTGACAGCGAGCGCACCATGAAACTCGCATGGAACTCTGGGATGTAGTTCCAGCGTCAGTATAAAAGAAAAAGTCGCGGGCAAGACCGGCCTCTCATCCACGACCACCGTCACATAGGTGAATATACCTACTGTTGGATCAATGAGATCCAAAACCGGCTTCTCTAGCCTACGACCACTGTCAAAATAGGCCAAGGCCTATGGGGGCGGGGGGGGGGGGGGTGTCCCTTGAGATCCAGAAATTGTTAAGGATGAGAGACTAGGAGCTCTGCAGTGGTACGTAACCCTAAATAATTTAAATGTATTGTTTCGTAAAGCTAGGAGAGCAGAGGGATAACAAATTGATGGCAAATCTATTAAAATCTAAAAAATAAATTTAAAAAAAAACATGGGAAGGTTAACCCGGTCAACAGATGCCCGCAGAAGTCGGATGTGTTGGCCTAATGGCGCAAGAACTCAGCTCTGCTGTAAACAGGCACAACACAATCACATCCGGGAAAAAAACTCTCCGGATGAACGCAGCAGAAGAAGAAGAAATCTAAAATAAAGCTAAACCCGTACTGATTCCTAACTAATATCTGTAAACTAGTGAATTGTCCAGCAATGACCAAAACTAAAGGGTAAATGTGGTAATAACCCAGCAGAAGACAAAAATGCTTGCTTGCTTGCTTGTGTTCGCTGGCTGTGAACTCCATCGCGAAGTCCTGTATGCCGGATGAAGACATCATGTTGTCCAACATCAGTGAGATGTCATACAGGACCTGAGGTTTGCGTGAGTATCCGTTGTGAACTCCATCGCGAAGTCCTGTATGCCGGATGAAGACATCATGTTGTCCAACATCAGTGAGATGTCATACAGGACCTGAGGTTTGCGTGAGTATCCGTTGTCCCATGTCTGGCTTATTGGTGTGCAGACTGGTGGTTCCTCGCCGTGCAGGCAGACACTCTCCAACTTCGGAGGAATCAACGATCCTACTGACTTTAGTCAGGACCCCAAAGGGACCGGTTGCCCAGGACGCTCGGCGAGGACGCGTCAATAGGTCTTGGCCAGTATAGAACCCAGCCCTGGTGCCTTGAAAACACCTCTCACCTCTGCGTCCCAGAAGACAAAAATTAAAAGGACTCTCTCCAGTTAAGACACGCAGAGTTACCCGTACATAGAAGATGGCGCCAACCGGCAGAAGAATGGCAGTTTAAAGTTAAATTTCAATAAATAATAGGGAAAGTAATGTTTCACCGGTTAATCAGCACTCGAATGCTAGAGGATATTTAGTATTTATTCATGACTAATTGTGTTTCTTTACAATGGTGTAAATGAAGGGTTAATGCTGGGAGAGGTGGCAGTGTGTGATTTTGTAAATATGTTGTGGCTACAGGCTAATACAATATGGACTGCAGAATGTAACATTGACTGCTGTGGCTAATACAATTATAATTATAGTTGTAGGCATCACATTAGATACAGCAGTTATGAATATTGCTTCATGAGTGCCACACAATTATAATCGGACACACCAATGATCATGATGATGACTATGAAGTGAGTGGCGTATATACATTAACATAGACAAATATGAACTGTGCATTCAAGGTTAGGCAAGGTACAATACTATGTAGTTACATTGTAATTTAGTCTACAATTATTGGGACGGTGCTGACCAGAAGATATGTTATGAATATATGCAGAGATGAAAAACATACTGACCAATAAAAAGATGTCAATTGAAACGAGAAAAAGAGTGTTGAGATGCTACATAGAACCTATACTTTTATATGGATGTGAAGCTTGGACAATGAGCAGTCAGGCTGAAAAACATCTGATGGCTGTGGTTTCTGAGGAAAATGCAAAGAATACCATGGACAGCCGAAAGACCAATGAACAAGTCCTTCAAGAAACAAATGAAGATCGTAAACTGATTAGAGACATTAGACGTAGACAGTCACAATTTTTGGGCATGTTATGAGAAGAAATGATTTGGAGAACTTGGTGACAACTGGTAAGATCGAGGGGAACAGACCAAGGGAAAGACCTAGAAGCAAGTACCTGGCTGGCTTGGCCTTGTGGCATGGTCGAGACAGAAACATGGAGCTGATCCACGACTCTGGTGATCGAGTGAGATGGCAGAACATGACCGCCCACGCTTACCGGCATGGCACATGATGGATGGATGGATATGCAGAGCACAGAATGTCTCATGATACGTATGTTTGATAAGAGGAATATAATGGAAGGATTCCATGGACTGACAGCCATGGAGCGTAGGAAATAATGTGCTTTTAATACGCTGAATCCGCATCAGTAATCATAATGTATTATAATGACTGCGAGTGAGATGTGAAACACATCCAACATGTTGTACACGAGAAGAACAATTTGTTAATGTATTAAGTGTTTTATATCCGGAGAAATAAAATGTACACTTATGGTATGGTGTATCAGAAACTGGAGTGTCCAGTATATGATAGTTATTTGCTTACCGAGCAGCATTTGTAGAAACTGTGAGATTGGTTATGTGAAGTGTAATATGGCGAGAGAAAGGGGAATGTGCTCCTCTGCTATAATAGAGCCTGGCAGGCTCGCCACTTGAAGCCGAGGTGAAACAAAAGAAGAGACGTTTCCACGGTGATATGAGGAAAATAGCTCAACGCTGACGACATCAGGGCCAAGTAAGAAAAGAAATAAAGGGAGAGAGAATATCTCACAGCCCCCTAACTTGCAAGAAAATGTATAGAATAAGGATAACAAGATTGAAGATTCTGGTAGACAGGGAATTGGATTAGTTTCGTTTGAATTCTTCAAATGTTCTAGTGCAGCGACAGCTCCTCTTGACTTTTGTGTTCTTATTATACTATCTTATCTATACCTCAATTCTGGTCCACCTGCTATCCAAAAAGGTATATGATTCACCGTCTTGAAGTGAAGTTTCGTCAAGGGAGATTGTTTTGCTATTCACTTGATTTCATCTTATTATCTTAATAACTTCTTATCAGTTTGACTTTCCTAAGAGACTATGGATCGATTTAATCTCGTTTGTATTGGTATCAGCGATTTCTGTTATAAATGCATTCGAACAGAATAGATTGTTTATTTGGAGACATTTCTGTTATAAATACAGGTAAATGGAATTTAGTTTGTTAAATTTGTAGACATTTCTGAGCCACCTCAACAGCTCACTATTTACTGAGTGTTAACGTGTATGATAAATTATGACATTCCTTTCTTTCTGAAGATAACCATGAATTTGGTTCATTTACAATTCCTTCTACGCCTAGTTGATCACTGTGTGTCAACACAAAAGTTGACGTTTTGAGAACTGCAGGTGTTACAAAATCACTCACAAAAACCACGAAGGAAAGAGAAAGAGAATCTATGTGGCAAATCATCGATACTGAAATACTGTATACAAATATACCTATGTCCGCAAAACGACAGATAATAAATAACATATTCACACCAACTCTATGTTACCAATGTCAAACCAGGACATTATCCAAATCACACTTAAGCAAAATCATCACCGGTGAGATTAGATGCTTGAGGAGAGCTGCCAACTTAACTATCCGAGATTGTGTAAGAAATGATATTATCATACAGACAGTGGGATCAGCACCTTGTACCACTTTATTGAAAGACAGAAAATCAAATGGTTTGGTTATCTCGTTAGAATGCAACACCATCAACTACCAGCACTGGCACTACGCCAAAAAACATCTGCTATGAGAGCAAGAGGATGCCAGAGAAGAAAATGGATTGATTACATCAACTCTTAAAATCACACGGAATTACACTATCCAGTGCCACCCATCGGGCACTGTAGCGCCAATTATTCCCCCCCCCGACGACGCCTTACAACAAAAGTGGCAGATGATGATGATGATGATGATGATCAACAGAGGAAGTGGGATAGAGAAATAAGCCTCAATAGGTGAAAATGCAAATCAAGAGACAGAGGAAGGCAGTGAAACATGTCTTTAGACAGCTTAAACAGCCGGGCAACAAATACTAATAACTGTAAAAGCAACACCAGCATCAGCAAAATACCAAACGACAGAGAGGATTGGCGGGTCAAGATTGCTCATGTCTGATACAGACCAGTGTAGCAGAATGAGTGTATTATTAGTATCAGCTAGGTGTGCAAGTATACAGCACGCTTGAGCATCAATATAGAACAGCTAGAAGGATGCTCAAGTCGTGACGTAGCTTGTTGTTGGGGCAGTGAGAAACCACCTAGAGAAAAGAGAAGTCGACATCACGATTGAATTGTACTAAGACTTTGTATCCGCCACTATATTCAAATAAAGCCTGATTTATATTAACCCAGCAGAACTTGTTAGTCCTCTCTGTATTCGCAGTGTTACAGGAGGATGAAATGGTGCCGCAGACCAGCATCTCGATTTTTGGATAATGCCGTGGCCACAATGCGAAGTATGGAAACCGGCCTGCCATAGCGGACTTCTATGAGATTGTTACCACCCTACTGAGAAAAGAAAAATATGAACAACCAACAGGATTTCTCTGGGTCCTTCAAAACAAAAGTCTGAGACCGGACCATTTTTTTTTGGAAGTCAAAAGCTGAAGCAATTTTCGGACTAACCAAATTAAAATCAAGATATTGAGATGGAACCATCTATATAACATTGTTACCAGTGGAGGGAAGCTGTTCCACATTTTTGCCACCTGACTCGACGTAATTCTCATCAAAATTTGCCAGGACGCTCGATTTGTCATCTGTTCCAGCCGTTTGTTAACCTTACGTTTGAAGGTCAGTCAGACCCATGCTAGGATAGTCCAGGTTCAGGAGCAAAGAAATTTCAAAATGAATATAAACAACTTGAGTCCAATGGAAATGTTGTTCTAAGAGAGCGGTTATCTTCTTTGTATCAAGACTACCTAGAGCGAACTCAAAGCCATTATGTTCACTGAACCGTGACCTTGGCTGCCTGAAGAATCAAGCCAATTGCTCCTTTGGTTGGAAAGTAAGAAAAATTTTCACTAGTGTTTGCTCTAATAAATCGGGAATGTTTTTCAACAAAGGCGATATCGTTAGGGAACCCTCGGAGGTGGTTGGGCAAACTGGGTTGCTGACCTGCTGAAGAGGGGACCCAAAGTCAAATCGCTTTAGTGAGCTACACTAGTTTTCAAGACGTCGCTTTGATGTGCCCTGTTATCGGGTGAAAAGAAGGCAGAAGTCTGGTAGGGGCCCAACCAGGGGCTGAAGGTACTGAAACTTGAGACGTTGGAGGAAGAAGCTCACCGAAATTACGTGATTGTTTGGATGATTTCAACTAATACAGACTCCTAAAGTTTGGGTTCTACCTGGCAAGAAAATTTTCAGCGGACATAGGTGAATCCATCTTTCTTGGATCAAGAGCAGAAATAATGGTAATTGGTTAAACTTTAAATGCCATTTTAGATACCATTGACTGGTTGAACAATTATTATTAGGAACTGCGTAAGTTAAATACGATCATATCTTTAAATTAGGTTGTTACAAATGTGAATTTGATTGTATTAGTATATAGCGAAATATTTCAGCAAGGCAGAAGAAGGTTCACTGACACAAGTTTTGACTGGGGTAGGAACGGCAACAGGCAGACCCAACACAGCACAGTAGAGAAACATACATTATTTCAGCAAAGCTCAGGACGAGTTTTTTTTTCAGGTACCAAGGAATATACAGAGGAAGAAGTAGGCATATTGTTTTAAACTTGATATAAATTACAAAGAAGTTAATATGAATTACCTACATGTAGAATTACAACGTATCAGTACATGGTTGGGAGAATTAAAAGAGGCAGTTAGTGAAGTAGAAAATTTTGTAGAAACGTTGCAGAACAGAACGACTAGACAAGACCCTTATAGATTTAAGGTAGACTACAATAGAGTAGGAAAGAATAACAGGAGACAGCCATTACTTAATAAAGACAGAAGACAATATGGTTATGACGAACCAAGGTCTGATGTATATAGAGTAAAAGACGGTGAGAACAGACGTAATGGTGAAAGGTCGGACTGGTATAGCTGTTATAGATACAAGAATGGTCCTGAGAGAGACTTTTCCAATAAGTTATGGAAGTGGCCATCCCATAGCAAGAATGCTAGGAAAAAACGTGACGATTGGTTTGAACAAAGACGGAAACAGTATTTGAGGTCAGGGTCAAAGAACAGAGTAGGAAACGTAAGTAAGAATTCAACTACTAAGCTGGTTGCGAATCTGACTCTTAGACAAGAAAAGAAGAAAATAGACCAAGAGACTCAAACACAGATGATTGAAGTGGTAGAACGGAACACACAAACACAGATTGATACAATAGAGAAAAAGGTCCAGGTACAATCAACCAGCAAGATAATAAAGGGAAGTCAAACTGACTTAATAGAAATTCAGTCAAAACCAACTCACTTGACTAAGGGAGACACGGTTGAAATTAAGAAAGATAAATAAAAGAGACCAAAGAGGAAAAGTATTGAAGAAAGAAATATAAACAGTCTGATGGTCAATAAAGGTACAACTGAGATGTCAAGTTCCTCAGGTATAGACATTAACTTAATACCTAAATGGTGTAGGAATGTTAAGTGTGAGAGTTCAGGCTATGGAGAGAATATTTCAGATAAAGATATGGGAGTTGTACAGAACCGGAGCATGAGGAATAAAAGTAAGAAGAAAGTCAGACGTTCTAAAGCCGACTATGGGAATAGGATCGACGTGTCTGCAGTAAACTACTACTATGAATCTGATGAGGGAACTATTATCAGTGTGTCATCTGAAGACGAGATGGGGAAATGTAAACGTTACGTAAGGTATACAGGAAACAGTGAGCAGACCGACGCAAATAAAGGAAATAGAAAGAAAGCATTTAAGAAGAAGAATAGTAATAAACAGATAGCGGAAATTTACTCGACGACAGAAAGTGACTTAAGAAAATTAGAAGAATATATGACCTTAAGACCTGAGTACTTTAACAACAGGATAACAACAGATAGTGAAGATGACATAATTGAAAAAAGACGTACTAATGTATTAAGAGAAAATGAAATATTTGGCTTGGATGCGCTTTATGGCTGTTAAAATTCTTTGGGTGACGAAGGACATATGGCATTGTTTTGGCTTATGAGAGGAATTGCGGTTTGAGCAAATACATATGAGCTGTCTAAAATAGGCAGATGAATTTTTTTGGTGTAGCATCACATGATACAAGGTAGGCAATAGTGTTGTTGAGGATAGAGAGTCACGACAACTGATATTCTACGTGGATACGTTATACAGAATATCTGGTATTTGGTTGCGGTGTAGGGAGAGTAAACAAGGTAGAAATTGAAATGTTCCTTGTCCGGAATGGCTAGATAAAGAGGGTTGATCACGTTGAGTGATGTATAACTGGAGTGATTAAAGTAGAGTAGATTCAGCACAGAATTAGTAGAGAGAGAGATAAACTAAGTATGAATGCTCGTACTAGACTGGATGTCGACTCAGAGCTATGACGTGATGTCTGAGATAGTTTCGCTTGGTAGTTTGAGAAGTAAGTATAGTATTGTTGACAGCTGAACCGAGAGTGTCTGATGAGGAGATATAGATTGAGGAGAAATTGAGTATCATGTGTAAAATAGCCAGTTTAACGCGAGAATATTAAGAGTAAAAGACTGTAGAAGTTTATGCTTGAAGAATACGAGTTCTTGGTGAGGGGGATGAAGTAATTACGTCATGCTTGCGGAGAAAGAAGAGCTGATTAAATCTGAGAAAGTTGTTGTGTGGAGAAGTATAGAATGATAGTTACGAGGTTAGTGGCTCAGCGGAATGAGGTTTGTCCTGAGAATTAGTTGATAGTGCTGGTTGGTGTGTAAAAGAGATATAGTTTGCGAGAGATAATATATAGATTCTGACCTTTGAAAACGAGTGAATGATTGAGAAAAGTAGAAATAAGACAAACATATGTGCGTCGAGAATGGATAGGAAAATGGCAAGTAATAAGTACAGCATGCATGTACGAGGCGTTTAGTCCGTGCGTGAGTATAAGTGTAGACAAACAGGTGTTCGTCGCGCTGAGTGAAGCAGGAGTGAGGTTTTGAAACGTCGTCAAGTGTCAATGTGGGTGGAAGTGATCGACACACTTAGGCTTGGTAGTTGTTGATACATGGTTGTCCAATTGTTCAGAGAGTTGAATAGCCTTATTACAACTGTTGTCAATATCATCTTCTGGTTTGCCATTTGATGATATTATACTTACTAGGCACTTGAGACTCTTTACTTGTTTCGAGAAATGTTCGTTTAGCTGAATTGTTGTTTGTTCTTCTTTGGTTATAGTCGTTGCCTCTGTTTTGCTTGTGCTAAATTGTTAAAGTAGGTGATTAGAAAGGTGTGATGTCTTTTGTTTGGAATGTGTGATCTTGGACGGAATTTATGGAAGTTGTATGACAGGTTGACAGAAAGAGAGTTAACATTCTGAATGACGTTTCATAAAATATGTTTAGTATTGTTGACAGGGACATGTTGAAGTATGAATGCCTGATACTGAGAAATAAGGAAAGTGAGGTCCGTTGTCAGTTATAAGTGGTGTGGGTTGCTGTTCTGTAAGAATCCCGATAAATAGGAAGAGGAGTGAAAGATACGGAGGTAAACAAGATTAGATAAATGAATGTTGGAGAACATGTTCCGATAAGTGTGACTGGTTTTACTATCATCGCGGTACAAGAACGCTAGGAGAGACTTGAGGATAGCTTAGAGTAGTTGTGGTGAGATGTTAAGAAAGTACTGATGCAGGAGAATGAAATATTACTTGCGCCGGGTAGACGAGAAACTTAAAAGTAGAATTAGTCGTTGGTACAGTAGATAGATGTATTGGTGAGAGGTCTATAGTAAATAGACAAAGTTTTGTTGGATGTAGCAGGGTGGAGATACCGTAGTTAACGGTAATGAGTAAGAAGTTGTAGTAATTCTTGGTGCAAAGCTAGGGGATAACCTTCTCTTTAGCGAGAAGTCAGTTGTTTTTATTGAATTTGAGATTTCAATGCATCATATATGGTATGTTATAGTATTTTTTATTGACTTGGTTTCGTAGAATGATTGCCAATTGATTTTATGATTTGACTTCTTGAGTTTTCTTAAATAGATAAATAAGTTAGTTATTGTTAGTCCATAAAAGAGACTAACAATATATAGGATGTATGTTATATGATTTTAAAATATGTTTTTCTTTGAATGAGTTAATACCTTTAATTGATATGAGGGGAAACATAAATGATGTATAAAAACTTGGGGGGGGGGGGGGGTATGATGTCCTGTTGTGATTTTATTTCGCTTCACTCATAAGTTGAGTGAATTGTCTTGTATTGTGAATGGTAATTACCTTGTTTATATATGTTAGAAATTAGTTAAGTTAAGTTTAATTTACATGGTTTTGTCTAGAATAAAGACAATACATGGGGCTTTATTTAGGATCCTTCGTTAAGAAAATGGTTAATAGACTGCTGAGGACTAGAAGAGAGACACATTCACACATTCTCTTTGTGAATAATAAGTTTATGAGTATATTCTGCTAGCAAGATTGCTGTGATAATCAGCGTTGAGAGGTTAAGTTGTGGAAACATAGGCCATACTTAAGTGACGGGGTTACTACACAAGTAAAATGGTTATGGGGAATTTAAGTGAGCATTAATTGAAGATATATGGATTGGACGCCATATTGGGGAAGAAAAGGTTAAAGTGAATAAAGCAGTGGGGTAAATGAGTGTTAGAAATGAACATGGAGCCACGAGGTTGTAGAAGAAGAAGTCAGTAACGTGCTGTGAAGGCAATTAGCAAAACATGAATTGAATCCATGTTTGACTCCGAAGAATGATTAGATACTGTGGATAGCAGTACAATAGTAAAGGGTTGTAAGTGTGTTAATGAGAAATGAACATTGTCACTGTGGAGACAAAATGACATGGGGTTTTTGAGGGTCCGTGATATGTGGACTGTAATAGAATAATGTTGATTGTAAGCAGTCACAGACATGAGTTCAGGGGTAGTATATTGTTGCTGTTGATAACCGCATAAGTAGAAGTTTTAGTAGATATGCCCATAATAAATGGACATTAGTGGCTTGCTGAAGTTTTCGGCAAGATTAAAAGGGAATTCTGAGTGAGGTATAGGAGAAGATTAGTTATGTGAGCTGATCTGTATAATGGGGAAAGAGGTCTGTAATATATAGACATTTGGGAGTGAATAAAAGTTGGTGCTTGATGCTGTAGATAGCAGCGTAAACTATTACCATAATAAGTGGTATTGTAGAAGATATAATTGTTTTAGACTTTATTACATAAAGTCTCAAATGACATAGGGGGGTAAAGGTGTGTGTGTGATTTAGCTAAGTGTGTTTTTTTTTTTGTGAGAAAGAGTTCTACTTCTTTGAATCTCCGGTGCGCACCGATTCTTTGTCTTTCTATCATGTGCGAGTGTTCTCAGGTTGATTGAAAGTAGAGAATTAGGAAGTAATGTTGGTGATGACAATACGGAATTGGTATCAGAAGAGTACAGCGTTTGAAATTTTAAGCGGATTGCTTATGAAGAGAAGAAGGAGTGTTTATTTCAAAAAGGTAACCATATGTGTTATGATGTATTGTATAAAGTTGAGATTTAAATGTTATTGAGGATATGTAAATAATATGTGTTATGTTTGAAGAGTCAGGAACGAAGAAGAAGTTCATAGTGGTTACAAAATAGAATATTTGCCTAAAATAGAGTTAGTTTGGGGCGGCTTAGAGAAATTATGGGAGGTAAGGAGAGAAGATGTAGGATAAAAGGGGTTAGGAATAAAGACTTTTGAAGAAGAAAAGTCTTTTTAAAACATAGGGAGGTGTAGCAGAATGAGTGTATTATTAGTATCAGCTAGGTGTGCAAGTATACAGCACGCTTGAGCATCAATATAGAACAGCTAGAAGGATGCTCAAGTCGTGACGTAGCTTGTTGTTGGGGCAGTGAGAAACCACCTAGAGAAAAGAGAAGTCGACATCACGATTGAATTGTACTAAGACTTTGTATCCGCCACTATATTCAAATACAGCCTGATTTATATTAACCCAGCAGAACTTGTTAGTCCTCTCTGTATTCGCAGTGTTACACCAGGCACATTAAGAAGAAGAAGAAGCATGTCACCTGAACATCTCACACTGATGGTGGCATGACACCAATGATAGCTTCTCAAATAAGCATTTAAGTATGTTGTGTTTTCACTACACAAAAAATACAGCAATGGAATATTACACATATATTTCTCTGCGTGCTATTATTTAGCTACTTTAATATTAACTGTTCATGTAGCACATTGCTTTTAGTGGGTAATATCCATAGTATTGTCAACGTCCCAACTCAACTAATCTGGATCATAACTGGAGGCATGCAAACAGCACTTACTAACAAACTGGAGAAGATCACATGCCTACAACGTGTATAGGATAGAAGAGCTAGCCCATCAGCAAGCAGAGCACTTAACAGACTGACAGACACCTCATGTATCAGACCCTTAATTGTCTAGAAAGGTGGAGACTAAAATGACACAAGTTTGTAGAAGATGGCGCTGCTCACAGTTTGCTGCCCCCATCACCCGCATCGCAGCCAAACCCCGCTTAGCCTTTGTTATCACCTGGTCTATGTGCTCATTATAAGCAAGGCTTCGATCAAACCGTATCCCCAGGTACTACAAAGGCAACAGTGACTTGGTTCTCTTTGAATAATCATATTGTCAACACTCCAACACCAACTGTAATGCTGTGTCAGAGACTGTGGAAAGAACGCAGGCGATGAATTACCTGGGGATACGGTTTGATCGAAGCCTTGCTTATAATGAGAACATAGACCAGGTGATAACAAAGGCCAAGTGGGGTTTGGCTGCG
The DNA here is from genome assembly GCA_963921405.1 of Cepaea hortensis. Classification (NCBI taxonomy): domain Eukaryota; kingdom Metazoa; phylum Mollusca; class Gastropoda; order Stylommatophora; family Helicidae; genus Cepaea; species Cepaea hortensis. Next base: position 53,638,874 of record OY992883.1, on the reverse strand, counting down.
ATGCGGGTGATGGCGGCAGGAAACTGTGAGCAGCGCCATCTATGTCTTCTGTACGAGGGGCAATGGCAATCCTGACTCTCAGCCGTAAGCAGATAGAAAGGATGGAAAGGATACAGAATGAAGCTATGCGCATTATTCTTGGATGTACAAGAGATACAGCATGCAGGGCGATGCGCTACCTTCTTGATTTTCCAACCATTGAAGAGAGAATACAAGTTTGCAGGGCACGCACCTACCTCAGAGTTAACGCAAACACACAACATCCACTGCATAGTGAAATTATGAAGGTGAAGGGCAGCAGGTTAAAAAGAGGACGGTCGTGGATGGGTCAAGCCGAAGACATTCTTCAACAGGTGTGTTCACTTGAGGACTTAGAACCTGGCGAGGAGTGGGTGCAAGTGCCAACAGACATCTGCACATCCTTTTCAGTTTGCATCCAACTAGATAGAAAATGCAGACAAGAAAATCCGGCTGCTGTTGAGGATGAAGTACAAGCGTTGATTTTCGAGAATTCGCTAGACGGTGACGCGGTCATCTACACAGATGGGTCGGTCGTCCGACATGTGAGAAGCTCATGGGCCTTTACATGGCTGTAAGTAAAGCAATAACATGGCTCGAGACACAGACATTCACTAGGGCATGTTTCCTTAGCGACTCAATGAACATGATCAAGAGGATAGAGGAGGGGTGTCAAGGTCTCACATCCGAGGTTGCGACGCGTTGTCTGTACCAACGCCAGACAACATAACGACACGCAACCCTGAGTGATGTTAAACACTGCAGAGGGAATGCGGCGTCTTCGACGACGCCCGTATAAGCAGCCAAGCACAGCAATTGAGCGACGCTTAAACGACCACTGGAGTAGTATAGTAACGTGGTAAGCCGCTCGTTTTTTGCGGCGCAAATCGCTTTTGCACCGCAAAGGGCGATAACTCTCCGGATTTTTTAAAAAGTCAAGGGCGATAACTCGTTTTTTTTTTAATAGGCGCGTGTCCGAGTAGGTGCTCTAGTGACACTAGGTATGTGTACAACATAAAAAATACACCATTCAAAATAACAAACGAGTCAAGTAAGGTATATGTTTTTTTATTAAACCATGTATAGACAATACAATGCATATTAAATAAGTAGTGGCATAGTCGAGATATTATCACTGTCAACCAACCCCTTAAATTGTAATAAAAATACAACAATAAAGAAAACAAACGAGTCAAGTAAGGTATATGTTTTAATAAATCATGTATAGACACAGTTATAAATTGTTTTTTCTTGGCGGGGAAGTGTGGGAAAGTCTGGCAGGTAGTACCGGGGAGTTATACGTCGGTAAAGTGTGGGAAAATCTCATGCGAGTGTGACGGCGGTCGGTTCATAACAGACGTGGAGGGGTGCATATGGAAAAGTCATTAAATAACGGGTTGTAAAAACATTGGTGAGTGGTGTGTTAAAATATTTTGAACTGTTAGCGCATTGTTGGTGTATATTAGTACGAATAAAAGGAATAGGTGCATTGGGGATAGTAGTGGGTATGGGTTAGTGAAATTAGTTTATAAGGGGTGGTTATTAGTGCTTTGTAGATGGTCATAGTAGCTTATTCACTAACATCACACGTGTTACAAATGAAACCTTGAAAGCTAAAGATCGTCGGTTGTAATGGATATGGTATAGTGTCATTCGGTGGTAAGGGGTGGGTACCAGGTATTAGTGGTCAAGAGATGGTCAAGTGGTGGTCAAGTGAGGAAAACTTTAGGTGAAAGTGATTGTAATGATATCGTGATGATTAAAGGGTGGTAAATTAGTGGTCAAACAGTGGTCAACCCGTGGTCAAGTGGTGTTCAAGTGAGGAATTTTTAGGGGAAAGTGCTTGTAATGATATGGTGATTATTAAAGGGTGGTAAATTAGTGGTCAAGCAGTGGTCAACCAGTGGTCAAGTGGTGGTCAAATGAAGAAATTTTTAGGGGAAAGTGGTTGTAATGATATGGTGATGATTAAAGGGTGGTAAATTAGTGGTCAAGCAGGGGTCAACCAGTGGTCAAGTGGTGATCAAATGAGGACATTTTTAGGGGGAAGTGGTTGTAATGATATGGTGATGATTAACGGGTGGTAAATTAGTGGTCAAGCAGTGGTCAACCAGTGGTCAAGTGGTGGTCAAATGAGGAAATTTTTTAGGGGAAAGTGGTTGTAATGATATGGTGATGATTAAAGGGTGGTAAATTAGTGGTCAAACAGTGGTCAACCAGTGGTCAAGTGGTGGTCAAATGAGGAAATTTTTAGGGGAAAGTGATTGTAATGATATGGGGATGATTAAAGGGTGGTAAATTAATGGTCAAGCAATTGTCAAGCAGTGGTCAAGTAGTGCCCAAGTAGCGGTCAAGTAGTGGTTAAGTGGTCGAGTGACCACTTAAATTGTAAGGGAAAGTACGTGTAGTGAACCTGTGTTTGTTAAAGTAATCGATGACGTGGTCAAGTAGTGGTCAAGTAGTGGTCAAGTAGTGGTAAATGATCAAGTGACTACTTAAATTGTCTGTGAAAGTAGGTATAGTGGCATGGTGATGATCAAGATGTGGTCAAGGGGTGTTCAAATAGTGGGCAAGTACTGATCAAGTAGTGGTCAAGTAGTCGAATGACCACTTAAATTGTAGGGTATGGTACGTGTAGTGAAACGGTGATGGTAAAATAAGTAATGACATGGTCAAATAGTGCCCAAGTAGCGGTCAAGTAGTGGTTAAGTGGTCGAGTGATCACTTAAAATGTAGAGGAAAGTACGTGTAGTGAACCTGTGTTTGTTAAAGTGATCGATGACGTGGTAAAGTAGTGGTCAAGTAGTGGTAAATGATCAAGTGACTACTTAAATTGTCTGTGAAAGTAGGTATAGTGGCATGGTGATGATCAAGATGTGGTCAAGGGGTGTTCAAATAGTGGGCAAGTACTGGTCAAGTAGTGGTCAAGTAGTCGAATGACCACTTAAATTGTAGGGTATGGTACGTGTAGTGAAACGGTGATGGTAAAATAAGTAATGACATGGTCAAATAGTGCCCAAGTAGCGGTCAAGTAGTGGTTAAGTGGTCGAGTGGTCACTTAAAATGTAGAGGAAAGTACGTGTAGTGAACCTGTGTTTGTTAAAGTGATCGATGACGTGGTCAAGTAATTGTCAAGTAGTGGTAAAGTAGGGGTAAATGATCAAGTGACTACTTAAATTGTCTGTGAAAGTACGTATAGTGGTATGGTGATGATCAAGATGTGGTCAAGGGGTGTTCAAATAGTGGGCAAGTACTGGTCAAGTAGTGGTCAAATGGTCGAGTGACCACTTAAATTGTAAGGGAAAGTACGTGTAGTGAACCTGTGTTGGTTAAAGTGATCGATGACGTGCTCAAGTAGTAGCCAAGTAGTGGTAAATGGTCGAGTGACTACTTAAATTGTCGGTGAAAGTAGGTATAGTGACATGGTGATGATCAAGAGTTGGTCAAGTGATGTTCAAATAGTGGTCAAGTAGTGGTCAAGGGCCAAGGGGTGGTCAAGCGACCCCTTAAGTTGTAGGGTATGGTACGTGTAGTGACATGGTGATGGTTAAAGTGCTCAATGACATGATCAAGACGTTATGCCGGCTGCTAAGTTCAGAAAGTAGTGTCCTTATTATTGGTAATTTCCTTGACAGGACCGCCTCGAGCACTGATTTTGTATTGATCAATAGCACCTAGTGATACAGTCGACACACATGGATAATAGATACAGCCGGTCAAAGATGGCGTCGCACCCTATCACACATGGGTAATTGCTACAACCAAACTACGTCTCATTCACTAAAACTGGTCAAATATGGCGTCACATCCGGTCACATGGGTAATGGGACATCTGAGACACGTGGTTAAGAGGGAAACTATAGAAAAAGGGTGTCCTATCGATTGTCGAGTCAGGGAACATAACTTATGATGATCACTGTGTATAGGAGTGAATACACTGCATCATCAACACTCCATCCAAAGGGTAAAATGGTCACCCTATCTCTCTCTTTTTCTATAACCGTGTAGTCCTAGTGTTATCCGGTTACACCAAAGGACACCAGGGCAACAACACAACAAACTGCCCCGATTCAACCTTAGGCAATCCACGTAACATGACAGGTCACGTGTCCGCCGTCATAACCAGCGACGTTATCACGTATCAAATTAGACATCCACACTTTCATTTCCTTTCTATGTGGCCATAGTGTCTTTACATCTTTCTCCAGAAAGCCATTTCCAAGACCAATATATGTTTTTTTTTCAGTGTACCTGCTCAGTGCCACACTTCACAACCAGACAAAAGTACACCTTCTATGTACCACTTCAACCATCAAATAAGAAAATATGTTAGACAAAATATTAAAATTATTGGTCAAATACAGAAATATCTCGTCCAAATTTATAAAAAGTACGAACCTTTGTTAACCTATTGGGAAAAATATCAATCAAGTAGGAAAGTTTGTTAGTCAAATAGAAAAAAATATTGACCACATAACGATATATCTTGTCCACACTTATGAAAAGTAGGGAAATTTGTTAGTCAAATGAGGAAGAAAAAAAAAAAAAGAAGAAAAAAAATAAAATAAAGATTAACCAAGTAACGAAATACCCCCACCAAACTTATGAAAAGTACGAAACTTTGTTAAGCAAGTATGAAAATGTATCGACCAAACAGAGAAATATATCACCCAAACTTATAAAAACTAGGAACATATGTTAACCAAATGGAAAATATCTTGGCCAAATAGGAAAAAGTATCGGTCAAACTTATAGATGTCTCGTTTAAACTTATAACATGTATGAAAATTTGTTAGATAAAGGTGAAAAATATTGGCCAAGTAATGAAATATCGCATCCGAACTTATAAAATCTACGAGGTTAACAAAGGCGATAAGGCCAAAATACGAAATGTCTCGACCAAGCTTATAAGAATCTAGGAAAAAATATTACAACTAAAAGGTTGATCAAAAATTATAAATCCAAAACATTATAAAAATAACCAAATGTGAAAAATATCGTCCAAAGACAGAAATATTTCAACTAAACTTATAAATAAGTCACCAAAAAGGAAAAGGTCAAGTACAGAAATAGCTATGGAAAAAGTAAGTCCACAAAACTAAGAAAAAAAAAATGTAACTTCTGTAGTCAAATGTGTCTTATCTGAAAAGACGCTATCAATGGCACCACTTTCCTTGTTTTACGTTACCGAAGGCCTTCACCGTATCTGGTATAGAAACCCTTATACTGCACTCATCTCTCCACACTCTTGGTTTCTTTCTAATACAAAGTAGTCACATCACCAAGAACTTCAAACCTCCATTGTACACGTGCTCCATTGAAACACCCATGACAGTTAACAACATGTATGGCCATGTAATCTGTGAGTCCATCGGGGATAGTTCATCCGAGTATTCGTCACCAACGAACCATTTCCCATGGCTGACATCTTCAACTTGCTATACCAAATCTTATTCTAACATATACTTTACATGAAATTTCCCAAATTTGGGATCTATTAAAGAATACGTAATGAGATACACAAAGACACCAAGAACATATCAGACAAAACAACTCACAAACCAGACTTAGAACTAAAACTTAAACCATATCAGATGAACCACCCAACAAGTACTACTAGAACTCAAAACATAACGATATTAAGGAAACTCATACTTACACATTCTCAGACATTGGATTTAAATCCCCTACTACTAACATATCACTGGTGTTGAATCCCCGTTTCACAAAAACACCCTCTTGTCAGTTGTTAGTGAAAACCAATACACCAGTCCAGAATTGTGGCTCGTAGAATCTACACTCACACAGGATCTATTAAAGAATACGTATGAGATACACCAAGACAACAAGAACATATCATACAAAACAATTCACAAACTAAAACTTAAACTATATCAGATGAACCACCCAACAAGTACTACTAGAACTCAAAACATAACGATATTAAGGAAACGCATACTAGTTTATTTCTGTTTATAACTGTTTTAATATGGCAGAGAGAAACATGGTAATTAGACTATATCTGCCTTCTTCACTGCTGTCCTTTGTTCGATGACTTTTCTTCTGTGCTTGTCCTTCAGGACTGGATTCAAAAATTATTTTTTTTTTCAAGTCTTGTATACGCCTTTCAAAAGGCTCACGTTCTCTGATTACATGGTGCCAGTTACCATTGCGTTCTTCGGTGCCAACAGTATGGACTGTCAAGAAGTGAGGTTCTGGTGCAAAATTAACGTTTGGAGGTAAATAAAACACATTGAAACTTACAAGACGGCCACACATACTACTTCACTAAAGAAAAAACAGTAAAAAAATTCATGATGAGAAGTGGTAAAAGGCATCAAAAACATACTGTCGAAATTCTATTGGTCACGTCTTGAGAAAAGGTAAAGGTACAGTCACTGATGGTTTGTAGTATAGAGAGATGTACATAGAAAACATGTATACCAGCTAGGTCTTCTGTATTAGACATGTTTACAAAAATACACATGTGAACTATGATCATTACTACCCATACACACCTTATTCGTTGATGACGAACACCTTCGGACACCGACAGTAGGATAGTTTTCGTTCCACAACACATTAATTTTCTTGAGAGACTCTGGGGCATGACTACTATCCAAAATGTCAATATCTTCATCTGAAGACGAATCATCACCCCAAGCAAAGGTTGTCTCTGGTACATCTAAAGCTGGCTGGGTGCCACGAGTAGGTTTCTGGCAGAATATTTTTTTTTGATTCTTTCTTACGATATACCACTAAACTGTTTTGATGAATAAATATTGAAACCAAGATTTTTGTTGATTTTCTTTAGTGGTTTGTGTTCATGACGTTGTCTTGATGAAACAGAGCTTACATTACCAGACATGAACAAAATCTTAGAAGAAGTTATGACAAATACAGAACAATTTTTTTTTTCTTTTTTTTCGATTGATTATTTTTATAAGTGTGTTTGAGATATTTCTTATTTTGGTCTTTTAACATTTGATTAACTCCTACTTTTTATACATTTGATGGTTGAAGTGGTACATAGAAGGTGTACTTTTGTCTGGTTGTGAAGTGTGGCACTGAGCAGGTACACTGGAAAAAAAACATATATTGGTCTTGGAAATGGCTTTCTGGAGAAAGATGTAAAGACACTATGGCCACATAGAAAGGAAATGAAAGTGTGGATGTCTAATTTGATACGTGATAACATCGCTGGTTATGACGGCGGACATGTGACCTGTCATGTTACGTGGATTGCCTAAGGTTGAATCGGGGCAGTTTGTTGTGTTGATGCCCTGGTGTCCTTTGGTGTAACCGGATAACACTAGGACTACACGGTTATAGAAAAAGAGAGAGATAGGGTGACCATTTTACCCTTTGGATGGAGTGTTGATGATGCAGTGTATTCACTCCTATACACAGTGATCATCATAAGTTATGTTCCCTGACTCGACAACCGATAGGACACCCTTTTTCTATAGTTTCCCTCTTAACCACGTGTCTCAGATGTCCCATTACCCATGTGACCGGATGTGACGCCATATTTGACCAGTTTTAGTGAATGAGACGTAGTTTGGTTGTAGCAGTTACCCATGTGTGATAGGGTGCGATGCCATCTTTGACCGGCTGTATCTATTATCCATGTGTGTCGACTGTATCACTAGGTGCTATTGATCAATACAAAATCAGTGCTCGAGGCGGTCCTGTCAAGGAAATTACCAATACTAAGGACACTACTTTCTGAACTTAGCAGCCGGCATAACGTCTTGATCATGTCATCGAGCACTTTAACCATCACCATGTCACTACACGTACCATACCCTACAACTTAAGGGGTCGCTTGACCACCCCTTGGCCCTTGACCACTACTTGACCACTATTTGAACACCACTTGACCAACTCTTGATCATCACCATGTCACTATACCTACTTTCACCGACAATTTAAGTAGTCACTCGACCATTTACCACTACTTGACCACTACTTGAGCACGTCATCGATCACTTTAACCAACACAGGTTCACTACACGTACTTTCCCTTACAATTTAAGTGGTCACTCGACCATTTGACCACTACTTGACCAGTACTTGGCCACTATTTGAACACCCCTTGACCACATCTTGATCATCACCATACCACTATACGTACTTTCACAGACAATTTAAGTAGTCACTTGATCATTTACCTCTACTTGACCACTACTTGACCATTACTTGACCACGTCATCGATCACTTTAACAAACACAGGTTCACTACACATACTTTCCTCTACATTTTAAGTGACCACTTGACCACTTAACCACTACTTGGGCACTATTTGACCATGTCATTACTTATTTTACCATCACCGTTTCACTACACGTACCATACCCTACAATTTAAGTGGTCATTCGACTACTTGACCACTACTTGATCAGTACTTGCCCACTATTTGAACACCCCTTGACCACATCTTGATCATCACCATGCCACTATACCTACTTTCACAGACAATTTAAGTAGTCACTTGATCATTTACCACTACTTGACCACTACTTGACCACGTCATCGATCACTTTAACAAATACAGGTTCACTACACGTACTTTCCCTTACAATTTAAGTGGTCACTCGACCACTTAACCACTACTTGACCGCTACTTGGGCACTACTTGACCACTACTTGACAATTGCTTGACCATTAATTTACCACCCTTTAATCATCCCCACATCATTACAATCACTTTCATCTAAAAATTTCCTCATTTGACCACCACTTGACTACTGGTTGACCACTGCTTGACCACTAATTTACCACCCTTTAATCATCACCATATCATTACAACCACTTTCCCCTAAAAATTTCCTCATTTGACCACCACTTGACCACTGGTTGACCCCTGCTTGACCACTAATTTACCACCCTTTAATCATCACCATATCATTACAACCACTTTCCCCTAAAAATGTCTTCATTTGACCACCACTTGACCACTGGTTGACCACTGCTTGACCACTAATTTACCACCCTTTAATAATCACCATATCATTACAAGCACTTTCCCCTAAAATTTCCTCACTTGAACACCACTTGACCACGGGTTGACCACTGTTTGACCACTAATTTACCACCCTTTAATCATCACGATATCATTACAATCACTTTCACCTAAAGTTTTCCTCACTTGACCACCACTTGACCATCTCTTGACCACTAATACCTGGTACCCACCCCTTACCACCGAATGACACTATACCATATCCATTACAACCGACGATCTTTAGCTTTCAAGGTTTCATTTGTAACACGTGTGATGTTAGTGAATAAGCTACTATGACCATCTACAAAGCACTAATAACCACCCCTTATAAACTAATTTCACTAACCCATACCCACTACTATCCCCAATGCACCTATTCCTTTTATTCGTACTAATATACACCAACAATGCGCTAACAGTTCAAAATATTTTAACACACCACTCACCAATGTTTTTACAACCCGTTACTTAATGACTTTTCCATATGCACCCCTCCACGTCTGTTATGAACCGACCGCCGTCACACTCGCATGAGATTTTCCCACACTTTACCGACGTATAACTCCCCGGTACTACCTGCCAGACTTTCCCACACTTCCCCGCCAAGAAAAAACAATTTATAACTGTGTCTATACATGATTTATTAAAAACATATACCTTACTTGACTCGTTTGTTTTCTTTATTGTTGTATTTTTTTATGATGTTATAGTACCTACAATTTAAGGGGTTGGTTGACAGTGATAATATCTCGACTATGCCACTACTTATTTAATATGCATTGTATTGTCTATACATGGTTTAATAAAAAAAACATATACCTTACTTGACTCGTTTGTTATTTTGAATGGTGTATTTTTTATGTTGTACACATACCTAGTGTCACTAGAGCACCTACTCGGACACACGCCTATTAAAAAAAAACGAGTTATCGCCCTTGACTTTTTAAAAAATCCGGAGAGTTATCGCCCTTTGCGGTGCAAAAGCGATTTGCGCCGCAAAAAACGAGCGGCTTACCACGTTACTATACTACTCACTGGTCAGCAGTACACCCCGTGAACTTTGCAGGGGTCACACCAGCTGACGTGAGCGCCGACTGGCGTGTAGCGTGTAGAACGCCAGAGCTGGCAGACGGGTTTAGGTGTTTGAATGGACAGGTCGCATGGGTCTGCGAGTGGTGTTTGAATCTGCATTGAGAGCTAGCCTGTACGACAGTGGGAGACTGGTTCGAACGCTTGAATAGTTTGACTTGTAAGTGAGATGTTTATTGCTTGCATGTATTATTATGTATTGTATTGATATTGTTCATGCCGTAATGATTGCTATGGATTGTCATTGCGCGATGTTTGTGCGATAATAAATGCAGCGTGTAAATAAAGCTTGTGAAGAATAGTTTCGGATATTCACTTCGTGTGATTTGATAGTTTGATATTGCTTCACACTTGCTAGAAAACGAGCTACTTATCTTGCTCTACGCAAGACTCTGACAAGTGCGAACGTGGTGGCTTTCGTCAGGGTTTTGAACTGAATGCGAACATGTAGATTATTTGTCAGATTTTGAAGCGAATGTGAAAATGCCGATAGAAGTGCGCAAGTCATAGTTTAGGGTAAAGTAACGATTAAATAGTGTTGATTTCATTAAGTTATAAGTGTGAAGACATTATTTGAAGCCAACCGAGGCGTCTTCAGACTTATCGCCAAATTCAACCAATTTTGTACCTAAAATCCAAAATGGCGGCCGTGCCCTTGAATGTCATTGAGTAGAGTTAGTGTGAGCGTGAAAGTTGTTGATTGTGGTAACGACTAACAATAATACTTGACAGCATACAAACCTTTACAGACTTCAGTGACATTACACACACCATACCTTTACAAACGTTCTAATTTCGTTAATTTAAAAAGTACAGGTTTTTTGTGTCAACTTTACTTGAGCCTGGTGAACTTCAAAAATTTTTTGTGCGTCAACCCGAAAGACGTTCCAGGGTGATTTCGAGCACCACTGAACAGCACATTGCCCAAGGATTACTTGAGTATAAAATTTTTTTTCATATTTCTTTATACTTTCGTTAGTCTGGCTTTAGACATCAACTGTGCTAAAAATATTTGTAACTTACTAACATCATAAGTAATTTTGTTTATATTTATTCCATCATACGTATTGTTCATCATGTCTTCTTTAAACGGTTTCATTGAAATGGGTTTAAAAATGAATATGTCTGGTGAGGGATTGAGAACATGGAGTGAAAGTAAATATGCAGAATATCTTTTGAAACAAGAGCAAATTATTGATCGGAATGAGAGAGCGGCCGAAAGGGCGTCAAAAGCACAAGCAGAAGCTGCTTTAAAGCTGCAACAAGCACAATCAGAAGCTGCTCTAAAGCTTCAGCAGTCACAGTCAGAAGCTGCAGTAAGGCAAGCTGAGATCTTAGCCCAGAGTAAGAAAGAAGAGCAAGAAACACAACTGAAAATTGAACAGCTGAAAGCTGAATCTTCTAAAGATAAAGTTAATAGAGACACAGACAAAGACCAACCTCATAAGAAGTACCAAGGTCTAATTAAAAGTTACAACACAGGGTATTGCATAGCAGCATTTACCCAAAATTTTGAATTTGTTATGGATCATTACAAAATTCCAAAACCTGAATGGGGGATAGTATATGTAAGAAGTCTTTCTGGGGAACCTCTTAAAGTCATAGAGTCGATCCCAAATGACCTGAAAGAAGATTATCTGTACATTAAATCGAAAATTATGTCACTTTTTCTACTGGATGAATCAGGTTATAGAGAACAGTTTAGGAAGTTGTCTCCTAAGCCAACACACACGTTCTCTGACTACATCTCAGATATTCAGAATATTTTTTCTAAATGGCTGTCAGCAGCCAAAGTAAATGGAAGTTATGACAAATTAGTTGATCTTATGTTGAGAGATAAGATTATCGCATCTCTCCCACCCCCCTTTTCTAAATTTTTGTTGGAATGTCAGTGTGAAAGTGTCCAACAGATTGAAAGTTGTGGCTCTGGTTATTTTGCAGCCAATAAGCAGTGTTTCTCTATTAGTCTGACCAGCACAGACTTTGTAGCAGCAGCTACATATGGCAAATATCAGGCAGGGTCAAATACCAAACAAAGACCTTATAAACAAGCTGCAGAGAAATTGTATCACTGCAAATATTGCGATTATTCACACAATGAGAATGATATGTGCAACAAACACCCTGGGTACACTGCTTACTTGCATAATTACATTTCTAAGCAAGATAAAGAAAGGAAGAACTACAGAAAAGTTACCAAATGTTATCTTTGTAAAGCTTATGGTCACTGGCGTAAGGATTGTTAAGGCAAGTCAATGACCAGAAAGGCTAATGCAGCCATATTTGACAGTTCTTCTTCAGAAGATGAAAGTGTACAAGATCACCCAGTAAACTCAGCACATTCCATTGAGGTGTTCCATCATGAAAAATGTACCATTTGTGATCAATTTCATGAGGATGGCGTGTTAACATGCGGCCATTCTATACCTGTTACCAGTGAGGAGGCCAATTCTGTAGTAAACTCCAAAGGTAAACTAAACATTCACCAGGGGTATGTTAATGGTAGAGCTGCCACAGTTTTACGTGATAGCGGGAGTACTCTCATTGGTGTAAAGAGAGATTACATTTTACCATCACAATATAGTGGTAAATATGTCACATGCAGGACGTTCTCAGGGAACATAGAGAAATATCCACTTGCATGGGCATATATAACTACATCATTCCTTACAGGAAAGGTTAAATGCGCAGCATTAACCAATCCTTGCTGCGATGTTATCATTGGAAACCTTCCTGAAGTGAATGACATGCCACATGACAGTATTACATCAGCTGTCATTTGTAATATTGATACTACCATTTCACCTTCATCACAAATCACCATTCATGATGTATTACCACCTGTAAATGAATGTACAAATACCAACCTGGCTACGCCAGAACATACATGTAATTGTGTGAATGTAACATCAATGTGTGATGAGAATGATCGTTGTAATGTAATAAATGCAGTAACTTAATCTACTGCACAGATGCAAGATCGAATCGATCAGACAGAGGCTTTACAACGAGTAAGTCCAGTTGTAACATCTCCTGATACAACTAGGGAGACGTTTATAACATCTCAGAAAGCCGATCGATCTCTGCAAAAGTATTTTAAACTTGTAGGCCAAAAGCCAAGAGTAGCAAAGAATGCTCAATGGTACTTTGCTCTGAAGAACGGAATTCTAACACGGTATTACACCAAAGGTGCCAGCACGGTAAAACAAACAGTGCTACCGTTGGAAAACCGCAAACAAGCATTGAATCTAGCTCATGACATACCCTTTGCAGGACACATGGCGTATGCTAAAACTAGAGCAAGGTTACTTACTCAATTTTATTGGCCAAAGTTTTTGCAGCGATACCAAACAGTATTGCAAATCGTGCGACATCTGCCAAAAGCTTGTCAAAAAGGGTAAACACCCACAAGCTGAATTGCAAGTTACTGATTTGGCTAGTAGACCGTTTGAAAAGATCTCGGTCGATATAGTTGGTCCTCTTAACCATGTAACATCAAAAGGTAATAGGTACATTGTAACACTCATTGATCTATGTACTCGTTGGCCGGAAGCGATTCCACTGAAGAACATAACTTCCAAAGACATCATGGAAGTGTTCTTTCATATTTTTGCAAGGGTAGGATTCCCTGATACCATCCTTTCAGATCGGGGTAGCCAGTTTATTTCCTCAGCTACACAAGCCTTTACCAAAATGTTGGGTGTTAAACAATGCTTCAACAGTCCATCATTGATCTATGTACTCGTTGGCCGGAAGCGATTCCACTGAAGAACATAACTTCCAAAGACATCATGGAAGTGTTCTTTCATATTTTTGCAAGGGTAGGATTCCCTGATACCATCCTTTCAGATCGGGGTAGCCAGTTTATTTCCTCAGCTACACAAGACTTTACCAAAATGTTGGGTGTTAAACAATGCTTCAACAGTCCATACCACCCACATTCGACTGGTATCGTGGAAAAGATTAACGGCGATATGAAACATATGCTCTCTAAGGTAACCCAAGAACATCCTGAAGATTGGGATACTTATCTGCCTGCAATTTTGTTTGCATATAGGGAAGTGCCCCATTCCAGCACTGGGTTCTCACCATTCGAAATGTTATATGGTGCACAACTACGCGGCCCATTATCTCTGTATGAATCTATGTTGACTGAAAGTACAACTTTGCCTATACCCATTTCACCATATCAACATGTAACATCATTGCGTGATAGAATTATGAAATCATGTGTGTTAGCTAAAGAAGCTCTCCAAAAATCAGGAGCTATCTACCGACAATATGCTAACAGAGGAAATAGAACTATTACACTGACACCTGGACAGGACGTTCTTTTTCTTTTGCCAAGTGATAGACATCTCCTAACTGACTCATGGCAAGGACCGTTCAAAGTACTACGACAAATTTCGACGGTAGATTACGAAATTGCAGTTAGGGACAAACATAAAATTTTCCATATTAACATGCTCAAACCATATCACCACAGGCAAGACGACCGAGTAGAGACTGCAGCAAGCACCTCCATAGTGGACCAGACGGACGACAACGACACTGACGAGATACCGACACCAGTTCTTGACACGACGACCAACTTACAGGACATTAAAGTAAATCCTAAACTGACGCAGACACAAACTGACAGTTGCAGACAACTGATACAAGAATACAGGACGATCCTTTCTGACAGCCCAGGACAGACAGACTTAGTTCAACACCAAATCATCTTGACATCCGACGTTCCTATTAAGTGTAGACCATATTCCATCCCTATACACTATAAAGAAAAACTTCATCAAGAAATCATTGATTTAGAAGCAAATCATATCATTCGACGTTCACAATCTCATTTCTGTTCACCAATAGTTTTAGTACGGAAAAAGGACAAAACTATTAGACTTTGTGTGGACTATCGTAAACTCAACAGCATTACACAGTTGGATTTAGAACCGATGAGCAACTGTGAAGACATCCTGACTGAACTATCTGACTCACGTTATTTTACTAAACTTGACATGACAAAAGGCTACTGGCAGATAGCTGTACATCCTGATAGTATACATCTGACTGCATTTGCCACACCGTGGGGTTTATACGAATGGTGTAAACTACCTTTCGGATTAGTCAATGCACCAGCTACCTTCGTCAGAATGACAAGAATTCTTTTGACAGACATTGCTAACATCATTTGGTACATGGACGACATTTGCATACACACAAAGGACATGACAGAGCACATAACAGCACTACAGCAGACATTTGACAGGATTAGACATCATGGACTGACTGTAAAACCTTCCAAAGTTGATATAGCCTTTCAGAAAATTTCATTTTTGAGTTATAAGATCTCAAATGGCTTTATATCAACTGACGATAACATCATGTCCAGAATTTTGAAATTGTCGCTTCCGACAACTAAGAAACAGTTGCGAAGTGTGTTAGGTCTTTTAAACTATTATAGACAGTTTATTCCTCATTTTGCTGAATTGACCAAATGCTTCACTGATCTACTAACAAATAAACACCCCAATGTGATTGTAAACAGTGAATGTTTAAGGCCATCATTTACGAAGATTCTTTCGTATTTTTCTAAATCACCTATTCTGAAATTGCCAAATTTTAATATTACTTTTAGATTAAGATGTGATGCGAGCTCCGTAGCCATTGGAGGTGTGCTTCTCCAAGAACACGACCAAATCTTGTACCCAGTATACTACGTCTCTCGAAAACTGAACACCAGCGAACGAAATTACAGTACACCGAAACTCGAGGCTCTTGCCATGGTATTTTCGGTACGTAAACTTTCTAAGTTTCTTTTAGGCAAACATTTCATTATTGAAACAGATAATAGCCCACTGACAATTGTTACCAGAGAACGCCAAGTAACAGCAAGGTGGCAAGATGGTCCCTTCTTCTGCAGGACTATAGCTATGAGATTAACCATATAAAGGGTTCACAAAACTGTCTTGCAGATCTTTTGTCGAGATGTCCATACGACGAACCTAATACCCAGTCAACACCAGAGCACAGTGCAGAGGGTGTATAAAACTGCAACGTAGATAGTGCTCAGTACCACAGCCAATTTTGACAATGTGTCAGTAACGCTGTGTACACCAATGTGATAGGGTAGATTGTATCTCCAAATGTATATAACTTATGTACATATTTGGATTCTTATTATTATCATGCGAATGAATGCGTGTATAATTGTGAGATATGTGAAAGAATGGAATCATTATGATGTAAACTAATGTGTTGTATAACTGTGAGATATGAGAAAGAATGTGATTATTATTGTAAGTAGATAAATATTGTAACAACCAGACACTACAGAGAAGTGTCACGGACAACACTATAGGATCCAGGAACTTACCAAGCCACTACAACGTTAAGTAATCCTGAATGTATCCAGACCGATGTGTCCAAGACGTTTTAACAAGGTACGAAAGATGACTGCGACAGTACAATCCGAGCAGAAGGCGGAAGAGACGATCCAACAGCTGATAGTAACAACTACTACTCCGTTTATATAATATCCATCCAGAACGGAACAACGTCGTGTGTATGACACCACAACACATGTGTAAAATAGTACAGCTGTATACTTCCGATATTTTTTGCATATTAATATTTTTAAAAAGTTAGCAGACTACGCTAAAAAGTCTATAAATGTATGACAATTGTATTAAAATGTGATTTAAAATATGTCCATATACGCAATTGTATATGTCGATTTTTATAATATGTAATCTCAGCATCGTAACTTGATTGCTTCTTTACAAACGTGACTTTTTGTGCACATTTGTCAATAAGTATCAAATTATGACACTAAGAAATAAATTTGTAGTAGTAATTTATGTCTTGTAAACGACGATAAATTATTGTTCCTAAATTTTTGGTATAATAACCAGGGGACATTACGCTAAATTTTTGGTGATATGTAAATATGTATTGTAACCATTAACATGTGTGCTTGATAGATAACATGTCAATGTGACGTCGTTTAGATATGGACAATATATTGCCAAAACTGTTGACCTTCATTAGAAACTCTAAACAGAGACCTGATGATGGAGCTATCTCAGAGGGAGATGCTCACGGCTTGACCTGATGATTTTAGTATTTTTGTTCTTGGTTGTGAGGTAGGGGCCAGTTTAGCCGATACCTACCGGACTAGCTGTGTCACAGCGAGGTAATGCCCATTAAATATATTGTACTTGACTGTTGTACTTCATAGTGCAACACAATTGTTGTATACATATTGTTTACTAGTCACCTGTATATAATTATAATAACTATTAAGGTATAATGTTCGACTTTGACAGGTTTAATAACACCTATATATATTGGACATGAAAGGAAATCCTTTCATGAAAAAGGGGTGTGGAGAGTGTCAAGGTCTCACATCCGAGGTTGCGACGCGTTGTCTGTACCAACGTCAGACAAGATAACGACACGCAATCCTGAGTGATGTTAAACACTGCAGAGGGAATGCGGCGTCTTCGACGACGCCCGTATAAGCAGCCAAGCACAGCAATTGAGCGACGCTTAAACGACCACTGGTCAGCAGTACACCCCGTGAACTTTGCAGGGGTCACACCAGCTGACGTGAGCGCCGACTGGCGTGTAGCGTGTTGAACGCCAGAGCTGGCAGACGGGTTTAGGTGTTTGAATGGACAGGTCGCATGGGTCTGCGAGTGGTGTTTGAATCTGCATTGAGAGCTAGCCTGTACGACAGTGGGAGACTGGTTCGAACGCTTGAATAGTTTGACTTGTAAGTGAGATGTTTATTGCTTGCATGTATTATTATGTATTGTATTGATATTGTTCATGCCGTAATGATTGCTATGGATTGTCATTGCGCGATGTTTGTGCGATAATAAATGCAGCGTGTAAATAAAGCTTGTGAAGAATAGTTTCGGATATTCACTTCGTGTGATTTGATAGTTTGATATTGCTTCACACTTGCCAGAAAACGAGCTACTTATCTTGCTCTACGCAAGACTCTGACAAGGGGTCGATCTAAAGAGAATGGTTGCTGCCTCTGGAGCGGTCTCGGCTGACAAAGATTAGTTTCATCTTCGTGCCAGGGCATGCGGGAGTCCAAGGAAATGAGCGAGCTGACAAGCTCGCAGGTGAGGCTACTGTGGAGGGTGGACGCGCCATGGACCAGGCTGACATTCTGAATGCTCTACGAGAAGTAAGACTCTTGCGTGAACCAAGTGATGAATGTGAATCTACAACCATGGCCTGACTGCGAGAACAGCAAATTAAAAGAGGGGTGACCAAACAAGAACACTACGCAGGAAGCCAAAGAAGATTGATAAACCAACACAGAACTGGCGTCGTTAGCCACTACACGCTGCGGGATTTGCTGAGAAGGGGAGGGGATCCGAGCACTTATGGACTGAATGGTTCGATGTGCAATGAGGATGATCTGTCGACTAACTAACTAACTAACTAACTAACTAAGTTTGTAGAATATGCAAAAAGAAAAATTAGAACGGAACCCATCTTCAAGACATCAACAGCCAAACGCATTAACAATGAAAACAGATTCCTAGCCTGGCGACGATAGCACCTGCCAGAGATGATAAAACCATTTCCAGTATTTAGAAAAGGAACTCTCAGAACGGATAATAAAGAATAAAACCAGCCATAAACAACATTGAAGAACATTGCCCAAGCCACACCTGGACTCATGCATCTACAGACGGATCAGCAAAAATCTCAGCAGTAGACAGAGGCGGAGATATTTTCATGAACTTATAAATGAAGTAAAGAAGACACAGTCAGTAGCTACTAGCAAGTTCCCAAGTAACTTCAGAGCAGAGATAGAGACCGTGAAAACTCCAGCAGAAATGTTATAGACAGAGAAAAAATAACTTTATTTTCAGACAGTGCAGAACTAGCAGACCTAAGAGCAGCACGAAATATATTGTGTCAGAAACCCTAGAGTTTTAATACAAAGGATACCGTTACATTGCAATATATCTGGAAATGAAGAGGTCGACAGACTGGCAAACAAAGGTGGAAGACTACCTCAGCCTGATATAGACATAATCTATGATGAGGCCAAGGGATTTATTAGAAACAATTATAGAACTTAGTGGGAGTCAGAGCATCCAGACCACCAGAACAATGATGTATATTACCAACAACAATGTAGAGTAACATTTGTTGCGGGAGTATCAAACATTCGCAGAACAAAGAAAACTGTTGTGGCCTGCACACGCTTCATTCGAAATCAAACTCTATGGAAATCAAACTCTATGGAAATCAAACTCTATGGAAATCAAGCTCAAGTTTGCTGCTTCTTTCTTTGAATGTATCCCTAATGATGTCTGAAAGTGTGCGAAGAAGAAAAATAAGAAGGATTTCATCAGAGGATTTTTGTCAGTAATAAGAACTTATTACAATTATGTTTTCATTGTATTAAGAAGAAAAAACAACAACAAACAAACAAATCGCTGAACATGGCATATCGCTATTGCGAACCACTCTTTGTGTGTGTTTTTTTTTTACCCAGTTCAGTGGCAAACTTAATAGCAACAAATATTTCGAATATGTAATATGTTTTTTTGTTATGCACTAATACAGGCCTAATATATGCTACATACACAGTGGAATAGTGGCCTAATACACTACACTGGCTACATACTCAGTGGAATACAGGCCTCATACACCACAGAGGCTACATACACAGTGGAATACAGGCCTCATACACTACAGAGGCTATATACACAGTGGAATACAGGCCTAATACACTACAGAGGCTATATACACAGTGGAATACAGGCCTAATACACTACAGAGGCTACATACACAGTGGAATACAGGCCTCATACACTACAGAGGCTACATACACAGTGGAATACAGGCCTCATACACTACAGAGGCTACATACACAGTGGAATACAGGCCTCATACACTACAGAGGCTACATACACAGTGGAATACAGGCCTCATACACTACAGAGGCTATATACACAGTGGAATACAGGCCTCATACACTACAGAGGCTATATACATAGTGGAATACAGGCCTCATACAATACAGAGGCTACATACACAGTGGAATACAGGCCTCATACACTACAGAGGCTACATACACAGTAGAATACAGGCCTAATACACTACAGAGGCTATATACACAGTGGAATACAGGCCTCATACACTACAGAGGCTACATACACAGTGGAATACAGGCCTAATACACTACAGAGGCTACATACACAGTGGAATACAGGCCTCATACACTACAGAGGCTATATACACAGTGGAATACAGGCCTCATACACTACAGAGGCTATATACACAGTGGAATACAGGCCTCATACACTACAGAGGCTATATACACAGTGGAATACAGGCCTAATACACTACAGAGGCTACATACACAGTGGAATACAGGTCTAATACACTACAGAGGCTACATACACAGTAGAAAGCAGGAATGCAGGCCTCATACACTACAGAGGCTACATACACAGTGGAATACAGGCCTCATACACTACAGAGGCTACATACACAGTAGAATACAGGCCTAATACAC